>CM075818.1:27237425-27638537 GCA_037975025.1 Excoecaria agallocha
TTTACCAAGGACGTACAACTCACACACTCAATATAGAAACTTTCATCCTCTTAATCTTTAGTTTTTTTTTTTCCTTTTTTTCTTGTCATGGACATAATGAAAGGGCAAAAAGATGACTTAAATCCTATCGGATTCAAAATCTGAAAAATGGCACCAATCAGTAAATCCTAAATATTCAAAAATTTCAAAATAGCAGAAGACGGTGAGGAATTATCACACAGAAATTAACCACGACGCGTCAGAATTAGCCTTTCTAATGATAGCTAAAATGCAAAGTTACCTGTCCAGATGAAGGCGTTTTAGTCTCCCGAAAGGTAGTTCCTATTACACAGGGGTGCCCATCACTACTTCCTTGTAACTGAATCAACTGAACAGACAGAATAAAATTATCAGTATTTTCACGCTATCGGCAGCATAAAATGAAAGCATAACTTCACATACCTTGGACTTAGTCCTTGAATGAATAGTTCTAGAGTAAGGGGTTCTGGGAAAATTTTGAAGCCCGAATCTTCCTCTTTGACTTTGTGGGGTCATATAATCATGTTGATCCGCCACCATTGCACCCGGCCAGCGTGGGGATGACTTAGGGACAGGTGATGGAATAAAAGGCTTTAGCGCATGCTCATCATTACATGGCAATGGTTTATCATTTCTTGACATTAAGCTGTTTGAACCAAAACCTACTTCTGCAGCTCGGTGTTCCATATAGGCTCTTGCTATATCTATTGGTGAAGCACCAACATTATCTTGCAACTATAGAATTTCAAGCAATTACCAAAATTTCAATATATATAGGTAGAAGCAAACAAAATGAACTTATTTTTTTACTAAACTATGCAAGATATTCATAAAACTCATCTGGTTGAAAGCATCTTCTTAATCCCTCCAAATAAAGGGAACAAGATATACTATAAGTTAAAATTCCAACATTTTGCAAATAGGCATTGGAGAAATGGAATGCACATCCTTCTTGATCTGCATGGTTTCCAAAATGTCCTACCAGAAGATATTCTGGTTGCTGATATCACGGTGTATCTATGTTAAACCTAAGTTTTACTGGTATAAGTGCTGGAATCAATTTATTACATAAAAAAATATAAAAATATAAGGAAAAAAAAAACAAAATTAGGTCAAATAAAGGTAAATATGTTACCCTCCTCAAGTATGATGCAAAACTTAAGTCAAACGTCTAAATATGGCCTAGGATATGAACCGACTCAAACAAGCTCATGTATGTAATACTTACTGATACTGTGAACATGTTCAAAAATTATGGTTTCTACTCACTTTTGACTGGAGAATAGGAGTTGAGGATTTTGAGATGATTCTATCCAAATTTTGATGCTTTTCTTCAGTAAATTTCTTGAATTTTCAAGGGCAACAGGCTTTCCAGCATCTAATGAAATTGCACCTGAATATTCTATCTCCCTATTCTTTGAGGTTTTACAAATAGCTCTGTCCAAATCTTCTTGATTTGTTCCAGTTAACTTCCCTGAACATTCAAAGGCAACCGTAGACCCTCTATGATCAATTGCAGTTGTGGTTGGATACATATTTTCTTGTGCAACATCAAGAAAATCAACAGCCCTTGAATTCATTATCTCTACAAGGCAGTTAATTTCATCCCTGCGTAAAGATGAGCTAGCTTAAAGAGAGGTTTCATATCATATTACAGAAACTTCCATATTAGTTCACATGAATTGTTGCCAAAATGTTGTTACAAAGCAACCTGGTTTGGCAACATTATTAAATTTTAAGCATAAGGAGACAGTAACATTGCTAGCTAAAAGACCACAGTATTATCAGTGGCTGTTATTCACCTAGAAAATCTTTTATCCTTCATTAGTTGCTCAATTTCAGAAAGCCATCAGGATCAGACACTTCAACCTTTTGGTTCTGTTCCAGCCCATTCAAGTCTGCACCACTAGTTGATCTATCTGCTAATATGCTATTGCCAGCTACTCCAGTTGCCATTGAATCCACATGCTGCAAAGTAACACCTCTTATCGATCAGAATGTTTTAATCACAAAAGAAGCACAAGCAGCCCATGAAAATTTAGTGAGCCAACTCTTTTAACTACAATTGAAGTATGTGACAATCTAATATGGAAATACAAGCAAAGAATAAATAAACAAAACCTCCTGTAAGCCAATAATGGCATAAGAGCAACAGACTACAAAAGAAACAAGCATATATTCCAACTGATGATAAGCCTCAAAGTTGTGCATTATTTTATTATCCAAATTCAAATTCAAAATAGTACGACCTTAAAATGGGAGGGCAATTTGGCATGATAGACCAAAGAAAATAACCCTGGAAACGCCTATACAAATTTGAAGTGCAACAACAAAGTGCATAGAAAAAGAAGCCAATATATGCAATTGAACAAAGCAGGTAGGCATTTGGAAAAGGTTTGCAAACCATTTTATGAAATTCAACAAAGCAGGAAGGCAGTTGGAGACAAAAAGGTTTAAAAAATTATTAGCCATGTAAGAAATCAACACAACCATGCATATCTGATATGCATCAAACTTAACTTCACTTATGAGGCCTAGAGATAGCTGTCTTTTACTCATCCATCCCTTAATCGAAGCTCAGAAAAAAAATAAATAAATAAAAAGTTATTGACCAGCCCTCAATTTTAGGAAAAGAAAAGTTGGGTAGCAATTTTTTAGTAGAAAATACATTATCATAATGCCAAAGAGAGAAATGGTGAAAGTGAACACCAATATTAGCTTTAAAATAAGCGTAAAACTCAATCCAAATGTGAAACCTTTCTTTTAAAATAAGAATTTTGAAGGAACCCAAATTGATTTGGTGAAGCAATTATTAGAAGGTTCAAATGAAGGCTTTGGGGGATCAATTATTCTTTAAAGGATAATAAGTCTTTTTTTTTTTCCTTTAAGAATTCTTGAAGTTAATAGAGAGAAAGTTAATGATATGATCAATATTTTCCTCAAATTTACTGTTGCAGCAAAATGCACAACAGAATCTCTGATGCACAGAAATCTAGTAAAAAAAAGGGAAAGAAATGAGAAGAAAATCTAGCTGGGACGTTTTAAAAAAATTTCAGTAAAAAACAGATTTTCTATTTCAAATACGAGTAAGTTGTGAAAGGCTTACAATTGGAGTGAAATTGCCATCATCACCACCAACATTTTCTTCTACCTCCGTAAGCAAGTTACCTGTCCCCGAAAACTCTATCAAACCAGAAATATAGCATTCGAATCAAAATTAGTTAAGTACAATGGAGCAACAAAACACATCACTCAAGAATCAATTTCACGAATTTCACAACAAATCTACTAATTCCAAATGCTTAGCGAATTTATAATCTTCTTTAACACTAAAAATCGCAAACCCTAATAAATAGACGAGAGAAAGCCAAGAGGAACTGAAAAGAGAGTAGAAGCAAGGAACCAACCGTGAGTTTCTTCGTCACTAGTAGGAGCTGGAAGTGCATTGATGGGTTGCGATTTGGAGAAGAACGAAGGGAAGATTAGGTTGGCGCCGCCAGAAATTAGACGGAAAGCAGGATCCACGAGCTTAGAGATCCAACGGCCACGCTGTACCTGGTTCTGCGGGGGACGAACGTAAGGTGTTGAGGGAAGTCTACGCGACGGAGGTTTCCTCAATTTACCGCCGGCGCCTCGGTCGTGTGGTGGTTTGGGGGCAAACGACATCGTTTGAACGTCTTTAGCCTCCATATATAATTTGTTTCAAAGTTTGAATGCACTGGAAAAAAAAGCAAAGGATTTCCCGTGTCGAGATATATATATTGCGAAAAAGAAAGCATGCTTGTTTTGTCTTTTTCCTTATTTTCTGGTTTTGGCTTCTTTTGGCTGTGCACTGCAATCGCTTTTGGTTTTGGCACGTGAAATCATATGTTCTGACTCGTAACTATTGGGGGACTGCCACATCGCCAACTTTAGGTTTTATACAGTACATGAATATCAAAAATGATTTATAGCTCAAATTAAATAGTTTAAATAGGGATAAATATATAACTATATATTTTGATTAATTTGAAGTAACAAAAATAAGCTTTATAAATTAAATGTCATTGGAAGCCAACCTAAGCTGAATTACCTTGGGCTCATAAAAAAGGAATCTCATTTTAAACAACCTAATTTACGTAGATCCACCTTATTTGCAGTGGTAAGAAGCGAAGTAAGATAAAAAAAAAAAGTTATCTTTCAGATAAAATAAAGGATTTAGCATCCAAAACCTCCATAGATTCCCTTTATATATTCATATCTTTTTGGCATATGTTGAAAATATTTTAGCCGAGATAAACAAATTAAGGATGAAAAAAGTGAGGAAGACGAAGAAAAAGTTCTATGTTATTTTTAAAGGCATAGAAATCGAAATATACGTGTCATGAAAAGAATGCTCACTGCAAATATTGGGTGTTGGTGATAGTCTATGTAGATTGTTCGAATCTAATAAGAAAGCTGAAGATGCTTTGATGAGGTATAAAAATTTAGAACCCCAAAATGTTAAGAACCAAGAAAATATTCCTAATGCAAAAGCCATTGAAGGTACTTCGTTATGTGATAATTGCTCTGAGTCAAGTGCATATAGCGATAGTAGTAAAAGATTACATGAGACTTGTGGAAGAGAGGCGGTTGAGTCCTTTATTGCTAGTATGATTGTTGGAATGCAAATCTCTATCATAACAAAGCAACAGAGTAATTAATTTACTCAAAATGTATTGGTTGGATTTTTGTGATGCCTATTAGGGGTGTGCAAAACTTGATCCAACCTTATGGACCTGAAGAACCCTATCCAACTCGACTCATTCGGATAGGGTTCTTACGGTTAGTAAGGTCAGTTTGGATTGTAGAGGTGGATAAATTTTGGGTATGGGTTGGTTTATGTTAAAACCTTTATAAACCCAACCCGACAATATATATATATATATATGTGTGTGTGTGTGTGTGTGTGTGTGTGTGTGTGTGTGTGTGTGTGTGTGTGTGTGTGTGCGTGTGTGTGTGTGTGTGTGTTTTCCCCTCATTCTCTCTATCTCCTTTTGTATCTCTCTAGATCTCTATTTCCCTCACCCTCTTCCTTTGTCGATCTATTTTTTCTCTCCTTTTCCCTCACCTCTCTCCCTCTATCTTTATCTTTCTTACTGCTCTGCTTCTATCTCCCTCTCTCAATCTCTCTGCTTATTCCTGTTGCTAATATCACGATGAGGATGAGGCAGTCTGGATTTGCTATTTTTTGATTTTTTGTTTTTGGGTTTGCTAAGCGGTAATAGCAAGTGCTGATTTGATCACATGTGAGCAAAAAGGAATCCCTACCCAAGTGTTTGGTGTATTATGTGTCCTAGTTAAACATTAATTGTGTTCCTTTATTCTTTATTGTTCCTTGCTCTATTTACGTAAATGTGTTGTTAGATGGGACCAAGGGATCTGATTGCTGGTCCAAGTGGTTAATCTCTTTCCTCCTGTGGCACTGTACACGAGAATGGTACAACTTTTATTAGATTTTTCTATACATGTAATTAGTTAAATTGCTTTTAGCCTGAGATCAAAATTTTCATATTTTATGTGTAAATTGATTGACTGGTGATTTAGAAATGGAATTTTCTGTATGACCATAAATGCCATAACTAGTATTTTTTAATTTTCCCAGTTCTATTTTTTTTAATGATTTTGAATTGCTTTGATTTCCCATTCCCTCTCTCTATAGTTTCATGCTCCTCATCTTCTCCCTCTCTGTTATATGGTCATCAAGAGATTGAATCATTTGCCGTCTATAATTTAAACAATAAATAAGAAAGATTTTTTAGAGCCTAATTTACTTGTTATATTTGTTTTGTGGAGCTTGGCAATTGCTATCTTTGCTCTTCATTTTTGTGGTTTTGGCAAATGATGTGAAAAATTTAGATTTGGAATTCTGGTGAATGTTTCTCGGTAACCGAATTAAGGGTTTAGAATTTGAAAAGTTGTAATTGTTCTGGCTGTTTTTCTTTTTGTTTGTGAATTCACATTCCTAATTGCTTGGATTGTTCTATCTATTTTTCTTCTTTAGCAGTAGTTTTATTAGGTATTTTGGAGTTCAAAAATAATGGTATTACAAGAAATGGAAGGAGGTTTTTGTTTTATTTGTTGTTTATTAGAGAGAAAGTGAAAGTGGGTTGATCAGATTAAAGGGATCGGGGCCTAAAAAAGTCGAGTTAATCGGGTAGGGGCCCGACAATTAAATAAGATAAGGTTGGGTGAAGAAATATGTGCGAAAATTGGGTTTCAAGTTAATCGAGTTCAGTTCGAGTTAACCTGAACCTAACCAATGAACACCCGTAATGCCTATGGATAATGGAATCAAGTTTGTTAGTTGTAATCTATTATTTGTGTGAAAATTATTTTCTGTTAGCATATTATGTAGTAAGGATCTATTGTATCTTTACCAAGAGAGGGATCATTATTGCAAGTCAAGGGAGAGAGATGAGCCCTGGAGCTATAAATGGGTACACTAGGCTTGCCTAAAGAGAATACAATATATACCATATTTCAAAGTGAATTCAGTGCATTCTCTTTTCCTCAAATAGAATATAGTAGTATATTGAAAAATGAATATACTGTATTTATGTATGCAATATGAATACAACATATTGAAAAGTAAAATCATCGTATTTACTCCATGTATCTTTTGTACTTAAAGTTTTAACGCAATAACAAATTCTAGTTCATACTTTGGTGCTATTTGCTTTTGTGTTGATATTAACCAAATACTAAGTACGTTGAATTAGAGTTTGACAAACTTTAATTCAATGTATTCGATTTGAATGGAATAATGCATTATATTAAATTTTTCCAAAAATATTAATTAAAAGCGTTAGAAAATATTAAAAAATAGAAGATTATTAAGAAATTAACTTTTGACTAAAATGGATGCAATTTTCTTTTTTTACTTTGTCAAACCGAATATACAGTATTTTCATTTTGTTTAGATTGCACACAATGCATTCGCTCATTAGATTAATGAATATAATTAATTCGTTATGTATTAACAAAATACATTGTATTAACCAAATTAAATACTAAATACGTTGAATTAACATTGTATAACTTTTAATTCATTGCATTTATATTTGAATAAAATAATACATTATTTCCATTTTTTCTAAAAATATTAATAAAAAATGATAGAAAATATTTAAAAAATTATTGAAAAATTCATTTTTTACCAAAATGGAAACAACTTTGTTTTAATTGGCCGAACTAAATACACAATATTTTTATTTTGTTGAAATTGTATATAGTGCATTCGATCATTGCATTAGTGAATATAACTAATTTATTATGTATTAATAGAATACATTGTATTAACCAAATTAAATAATGAATATGTTGAATTAACGTTGTACAAAATTTAATTCAATGTATTTGTTTTGAATTAAAGAATACATTATATTCACTTTCCCCGAAAAGTTTAATAAAAAAATGTTAGAAAATATTTAAAAAAATTAAAGATTATTAAAAATTTAATTTTTGAATGAAATGGATACAATTTTGTTTTATTTAACCAAACTGTACACACACAATATTTTCATTTTGTTGAAATTAACTACGTCACTATATTGTCCATTAATTAAAATACAATAACTACTACTACTACTACTACTACTACTACTACTACTACTACTACTACTAATAATAATAATAATAATAATAATAATAATAATAATAATAATAATTATTATTATTATTATTATTATTATTATTATTATTATACAATAACTACAACAACAACTACTACTGCTGCTGCTGCTACTACTACTGCTACTATTACTACTACTATTTTTTGTAGTAGTAGTAGTAGTAGTAGTAGTAGTAGTAGTAGTAGTAATAATAATAATAATAATAATAATAATAATAATAATAATAATAATAATAATAATAATAATAATAATAATAATAATAATAATAATAATATGAAGCATTTAGAAGTGAAATTAAAGGTAAAATAATAAAGATGCAATTAAAATTTATCACAATTGTGAAATGGGTTTGATAAGTGTGAATTTTAGAATGTTTTCAATAAGTTTTAGTATGATTAGTATGTTAATTTAGTAATATTTAGATTAATTCAATGTTTAATTTTGTAAATTTGCAAATTGAGGTCTTATTTGAGAAATTTGCTGCTTTTAGGTGCTTATTTGAAGAAAATAGGAGTTTACAAGGGCTAAAGTGGAAATTTGTCAAATGAAGATGTTCATCGTTAGTCCAGAAGAGCACTACTCGATGGAGTGATATCCTCACTCTACCAAGTGGCTTAAAGAGGAAGAAGAAGTTGTTCATCGTTAGTCCAAAAGAGCACCACTCGGTGGAGTGATATCCTCACTCTACCAAGTGGCTTAAAGAAGAAGAAAAAGAGGCCTTTAATCAGTTTAGAGGAGCACCATTCGGTTGAGTCATTTTCTACTCTACTGAGTGAGTTAAAAGGAGAACACCACTCGGTAGAGTGATATCCTCACTCTAACAAGTGGCTTAAATATTTTAGCTAAGGAAAAGAGCTTCACTCGGTGGAATGAAATATCACTCTACCGAGCCCAGTCTTTGATACAAAATTAAACTCTGATTCTTGCCAGTTTGGAAATTCTTGTTAATTGGGAAGTCTTCTAGTTTAGAAAGTCTAGAGGAGACAAATTTCTTCTCGTTTTGAGGTTATAAAAGTAGCAAGGGATATCAGTTGGAGGAGAGAATTTTACGAATTAGGTGTTTTAGTTGTTTTTCGTTTGGCACTTAATTTAGAAACTACAATTGAAGTCTTCAAGAGTAGTTGTAATTCTAAGTGTTTGTATTGCTTTCTTTTATATATTTTCTTTAAATTGCAAGATGAACTGTGAGTAGTTCTTTTACTTTTGTTAGAGGATACTTGAAGCCTTAACTTTATGTTGTAATGACTTAGTTTGCATTTAATGTGATACAAGTTGATTATTCTTGGTTTTATGCTAATTCTTACCTTTGGTTGTTTATAAGTTAAATGTTAACTTATTAAAATTAATAGTTAATGATTGATTTATGCATGATTATAAATTTGTATGTTCTTAGGTTAATTTATTGGTATTAATGCGTGATTATATTTTGAATTAAGGTATAGTTGTGTATTAGTAATAATAGGTTAAAATTATGAAAAGTTAAAATCAAGAGTAGATGAAAGTTAGATGTACTTGTAAAAGAGTTTAATAGACATCTAAGAGGCAAAAATCAGATCTTTATGCTAAGTGTTGAATATTCTGAACAGGAAAGGTTTAATACTTAGAATGATAATCTTGTTTTAAGTTGTCGTGCTTTATCCATCTCATTTCTTCATAATCATTTGTGTCAACTTTTTTATTAAGTCATTATAATATAAGTTAAGGTGGATAGTTCTTTAGTGAAAGTTGTTGTTAATATTAATTGTTACCAATTTTATTTACTTGCTTTTAGTTCAATTGTTGAGTCTTTAGTTGTTTGCTCAAGTTTCTGTCTTTAGCTTAGTTAACCCTTCATTATCATAACTTTGGGATCTCTTTTCTCCCTCACATATAATCTTCATTTCACAAATCTAAAATCCTTCATACATTCACAAGTTTCCCTTGGATTTGATATTTAAGGGTCATAATTATATTTTCCTATACTACTAGCCGATTTAGTACACTTGCTAAACACCGATCAAGTTTTTGGTGTTGTTGCTAGAAAAACAATTGGCATTTGTTTACTGTTTTAGATTTTTAAAGTGAATTTATGTGTGTTTCTTCCTTCCTCTCCTCTATTTCCATTCTTTTATTTAATTTATTCTTTTACTTTTGCAAGTGTCAATAGTTTATGGTAAGAAATAAACCAATCCTACCCATAGACCCTGAAATTGAGAGGACTTATCATAGGATTTGGAGGTTAAGAGCTACCATGAATAATCAAAGGGATCCACCTTTTAATAATGACTTACCTAATATCGATCCACCTGTAAATGATCAATACCCTAGGATAGAAGGCATAAATTACCAAGCTCAAGGGGATGGATTTAGACCTAGAAACATTAAAGACTATGTAATCCCTAGGTGGAATGAAGAACATAGAACCATTAGGATACCTCATTACTAGCCTTTTGAGATAAAACCTACTACCATCACGATGGTACAAAAAAATCAAATTTCAATTTCAGAGATAGAGGATCCCACCCAACACTTAGATATGTTCTTAAAAATTAGCAACACAGTTTAAATCCCAAATGTGTCGATGGATGCCATTAGACTTAAGTTATTCCCTTTTATCCTCATTGGTAAGGCTAGGAATTGGTTGCATATGCTACCAAATCATTATATCCAATTATGGCAACAAATGCAAGGGAAATTTTTATGTAAAATTTTTGCACCTACTAAAATAGGCCTCATTAGGAAAACTATTAGTGACCTTCAGTAGTTTTATTAGGATCCATTCCATGAGGCTTGGAAATGATTTAGGAGACTCTTAAAAAGTTATCCACACCATGAATTTCCTATTTATCAACTAATGCATATCTTTTATGCAGGTACAAATCAAGTTACGAATGCCCTTCTAAACGCAACATCAAATGAAAGTTTTATGAACAGAATTTCCAAAGAATCATTCTTTCTTCTAGATGAGATGGCAATCAATGATGCTTAATGGGCAACTTCAAGAGCCACACAAAAGAAATAGTGACTACATAGTGTAGATGAAATAACCATGCTTAAGGGACAAATGTAATTAATGAGAAAGGAGCATTTAAAACAGATGAATGAGCTTAAAGCTCAAATTGTGTCAATGTTATCTAATAAAAGTGATATTTTTACAAGAACCCAAGGAGCAATCCAAAATGAGGAAGGACTAGTTGAAGAAATAAATGCTTTAAACCCTTACAGTAACACTTACAACTAGGGATGGCGAAATCATCCAAATTTTTTATGGAGAGAAGGAAACCAAGCATCTAACCCTCAACCTAGGGCCCTTTTTAACAAAAAATTAGCTTCCAATAGTAATAGCCACCCAACATTCAAAACCAAAGCCAACCGTATTACCATTCTATATATCAATCACAACCATATCAACCACTTAGATTTCAAAAACCACAACCCCCATAAGAAAGGAAAACCAATTTTGAAGAAATGATTACTAATTTCATAGCTTCCCAAAATTTTATTTTAGCTAACCAAGAAGCTAGGTGAAAATCCCAAGACATTTGGATGAGAAACCAAGATGCATCCATTAAAAATTTGGAAAATCAAGTGGGGCAACTTGCCAATTCTTTAGTTGATAGAATCTAACGAACATTCCCATCTAATGTGGACCGAAACCCAAAAGAGAAAGTCAAGGCAATCACTTCAAGAAATAGGAAAGAAGTGCAAGAAGCTGAAAACAGTAAGAATTCTTCTAAGATGGTGGATCCAACAACAGAGGTAAGTGTTTCTAATCCCAAAATTTCTAATGAGGTATCTTCTATTGTTGAAAAAGGTAAAGGTAAGGAAAAATTAGTTTATACCATTCTTGATGAGTCTCAATTACCTTATCTATCTTTAGTTAAGAAAGAAAAGTATAACACTACAAGAAAAATGCTCTTTAAAGAAGGGAAATTTGGTCGTTAAAAGTTAAAATTCGGTCGTTAGAATACTATAACAACTGAAAAAATCTGATCGTCACCGGTCGTTAAAAGCCCCGTCGTTAATAGTATAAACGACCGGATTAATATTCGATCGTTAAAGTTATTAACGACCGGAAAAAATCTGGACGTTAAATATAAATTTTTAGCGACTGGATTTTCCTTCGCTAATTGTGTTCTGCTTTTAACGAAGGAAATTCCAATCATTAAAAAAACTCTTTTAACAGCTGGTTTCTCCCTTCGTTAATTGTTTATCACTTTCAGCGAAGGAAAATCTTATCGTAAAAATTAACTTATAACGACCAAAAATTCCCTTCGCGGATTATTTATATCTTTTAACAAAAGGAAATTCAGTCGTTAATAATTACAAATGGTGGCCGTATTTTCCATCGCTAAATGTACATTCGATAATTAATTAAAATAATTTTATTTAAATATTTCATGTACACCCCATTGATACTCCAACACATACATATCCAAAAATATAATAAATACTCTTTTCATAAATTGCAAAAAATCAATTACAAAGTATAACAATATTTCAAAATTGTTTAACATTCTATTTGTCACATATAAATTTGTTTAAAAAAATAGCCCATTACTATAACATCTATCTAGGTAGAATTTAAAAAAAAAATAATGAGCATCAAATCTTCGTTGTCCATTGATCGAAAAACCTGCAAACATAAATTTATAATTAATATTCATTTATAAAGGCAGTAGATCAAATAGCTAAGAAAGTAAAAAATAATAATAAGTTTGATAATATATTAACAACATATTATCATATTAGAAATCAAATAGGATGAAAATTTGTGTAGAATGACAATAGAAAATACATGTAAAATGCAATCACAATCATAAAAGAAGAAATTATTAATAATTAAAAAATTAAAATTCACGCAATAACGACATAGGAGTCGTGTCATCTGTGCATAAAATAATAATAAAGGAAACCACATTACCACTTAAAAATCATTAAAATACACAATCTATGCCCTAATTTTATATTAAATATAATTTTGTAATGACTACCAAGATGACTAAAATTCACTTGTATTATTATTAGTTATATGCAATGCACCTATCTATTATATCATAATAACCACTAGGGTTATGTTACCATTAATCCTAAATCATTGGACTAATCAAAATTCTGGCATTTTACAATTTTTTTTTCTCTTTTCTAGGTTTGTGCATCGAGATATTTTACCAACTTCCTGTACCATTTTTCTCTCAGGTGCGAATTTATTGCATATCATGTTATGACCCCATTCACCTTATAAAATTATGTATATACTATTTTCTAAGGATTTAAACTTTGATTACGTTAAAAAAATAGATTTTTATATAGAGAAAAAGAATTAACCGAAATTAGAACTCAAAATTTTTCTATAATGCTTTTTTGAAGATAATAGCAATAATTTTGACTAGCTGACAATTAGAAAAAACTGTAAAATAGAAAACAAAACCAACTAAGATAAATGCAGTAAATAAACTAACTTTTTTTTTGTAATAATTCCTTATTTAAGCAATAGTATAATGTCATCATCATTGAAATGAAAATAAAACAAGACTTGATCAGTTATTAAACTACAAATCTAGCAAGTGCAACTAGCATGGAGCAACGTAACCTTAAACAACTTAGAAAATACTGAAATAATAATGTAAATTTTAGTTTAATAACACTAGCTAATCGTCGTAAAAAAACTGACAAGGTTAAACCTCAAGTTGAAGCCTTAACCTTTAACACTATTTTAAAATCTCTTATAATTTAAAAAATTTATTTTCTAGATACATTGTATGACTCTTACTATTACTGTTATTTTTACTATTTTGCTTGTGAATTTACTGTTGTATTATATGCTCTCCCTCGATCTAATAATGTATAAATATTCTCACTATGCATGCATGCACACACCAAATTGAAAGGCAAATTAATTTGCATTTTTTAAAAGAAAATAACACTCAATTGGAAAAGAAAATGAAAATAATAGAAAGAAGTTTGTATTATAAGCAGCTAATAATATGATTTGCTTCTGAAGAAATTAGTTATCAACTGAATCTAACAATCTCCTCACATCTTCAGTAGAGGCAAAATATTTGGCATGAAACCTTTCCTTGGATGGAATAAAATCGATCTTAATCTATAAACATAACCCCCTCCATATACAAGGTGAGAAAACAGAGACGTTTCCTAATAGAGGAATAATAAATCAAGGCCTTTAACTTAGATGCCAATATCTAAGGTTGCTATCCACCCAGATCTCTAATGTGTGCCAGTGCTCTACATAAGGTATACTAGCCTAAGATATGCTCAGTCAGCATATGAAAGCCAGTGAATAAAATCTTGTATCCATATTCAACAGTAATAGAATGCATTACATGTTTCAAGTTTTGCCAGATAGAATTTAGATGTTTGCTGTATTATGTTTCAATTAGAGTATACTTTCATCATTTGATGGTAGTTAGGTGATACTTTCATCCATCCTTTATTCAATGTATATAGCTTTATTGGCATTTTCTTACCACGTATGATTCTGCTAATGCTAAAGGAAAAAAATCATGAAAGTAAATCTAATAAATTTTCACAAAGGCAAAGTACTTTTCCCAGAGATTGCCATTGATCATACCTCATATGCTATCCAAGCAACAGAAGTTATCACCGCCACAACTAGTGCGTTTGAGAACTTCTTATAAATATCCAACTTAACATAACTTTTTTTTTACTACATGATGATTATTTTGGCATCCCAAGTCAGATAGCATGAAATAAAAATGAGAAAAGTGACAGGATAAAAGAATAAGCCCATACAAAGATTACATACAGAAACAGATGATTCAGAATATATAATTTAACCTATACACTAATTTTGCAATTTATAAATTTAAATTTAATTTCTTCAACAGAGTTGGTACAATTGTTGATACTTCTAAATGCAAAAGTTCAAGTGCAATTTGTAGGTGTGCTTAAATCATCTAGTAATACATCAGTTCTTCAGGAATTCTTTATTTGATAATTAGTTCAAGTCAATTTAATGGATTTTCATTTTGTAGGAAAAGACAGAGGCCGAGATCAAACAATTTCGGAGAAGCCTTAATTTCAAAGTGACACCTATGCCTTCTTTCTACCATTATGTTGCATCACCAGGTTCCAATAGAAATAAGGTACAGTAGCAGTTTTTTCTCCTTTTGTTTTGCTCGTTTCAAGATGATTGCTTAAATGCTTCTACTTAGATGCACTCATATGATAATATTGCTTCATAGATCAATTATTTTGTTCTTTAAATCGATTAATTCCAATTAAGAATTAAAAAGATTTCAACATAAAATAGCTTAATTGCATCGGCTTTCCTTTAAATCAAACAATATTCACTAGGCAATTAAACACCCACACATAACAGAGATATACCCACAAATATATTGAGAAAAATAAAGAGGGGATTACTATAAGACTTTAGAAAAAGCATACATACCGAAATCAATGAAGTTGTCGGTGACAGAGTCTTGATCGGTGGCTGGCCAAAGAAAAATCGTTGATGGTGGCTGGATCAGAGCAAAAAGCAGAGAATCAAGAAGACCCGAACAAAGTTTACAGAGGTTTCGAATGAGTGAACCAAGTAAAAGGATTTAGGATTTTTTTTGTGGGATTTGCTTTTATTTTTAGTTGGGTTTCACTGCTTTTTATTTTCATCTTTTTTAGTTTTTACCGTGGGTGTTGTTATTTTGTGTTTTATTTTTATAAAATAAAATAAATGGAATTTATTTTGGAGGTAAACTTTAGTAAGATCCCGCCAATTTTTTTAATACATTAACGACCAGATTTACTATTCTTCAGCCATTGAATTTTTAACCTCTTGCTAAATAATAATAAAATTTAACAACTAATGACCGGTTTAATTTTCCTTTGTAATTTGAATATTTTTACGATCGGATTTTCATCCCTTCGCTAAATTTTGGTCGTTAAAAGTCAATTTTCTTGTAGTGTAATGAGCAATTAACTAGATTTTTAGACATGTTTAAAAAGTTGCATGTAAATTTACCATTTGCTAAAATTTTATTACACATGTCTAAATATGCTAAGTTTATGAAAGAGCTTTGTACTAATAAGAGAAAAGCTACAAGGCATAAGAATGGTTCAATTGTTTGAAAATTGTAGTGCAATTTTAATGAACAAAATTGCAGCTAATTAGAGGACCATAGGAGTTTTACATTTCCATGTGAATTGGAAGGGAACTTTGTTGGTCATGCATAATGTGATTTGGGTGCTAGTGTAAATTTAATGCCTTATTCAATTTGCAGGAAATTAAATTTAGGAGACATAAAGGAGACTCAAATGACGCTACAATTAGCAGATAGATCCGTAAAGAGGCCAAAAAAGATTATAGAAGATTTGTCAGTAAGTGAAAAATTTTATATTTTCGATTAATTTTGTTGTGATAGATATGGAAAAAGATAGAAAAGTACCTTTGATAGTAGGTAGACCATTTTTGAACACAGCAAGAGCTTTAATTGATGTTCATGGGCAAACGGTCACTTTAAGGTTTAATGAGAAAGAAATGGTTTTTAATGTGAACAAGGTAATGAAACACCCCTCGTATGACTTTGAAGAGTCTATCTATTTTGTTGATGGTGTTCAAGAATGTGTAGAGGCAAAACAATAAAAAATTATTTTGGATGATGAACTTCAAGAGTGTTTAATGCATCCAAAGAAAGAGAAGGAAATGGAAGAAGGAGAAAAAAAATTACTACATGATTTAGAAAAATAGCACAATGAAAAAGAAAATATAGAAGATGAACTGTCCACTCCTAAGGGAGAAAATTCTGAATTTAAAACTCCTTCTCCCCATTTAAAATATGTGTTTTTAGAGGAAAATGCAAAACCAATGATTATTTGTTCCTTATTAATAGGTTTGGAAGAAGAGATGCTTATTGAGGTACTAAAAAAATATAAAAGAGAAATTGGTTGGAAAACATCTGATTTGAAAGGAATTAGCCCAAATTATTGTACACAATAAATACTAATGGAGGACAATATCAAATCGGTAGTGCAACTCCAAAGGAGGCTCAACCTTGCTATGTAAGAAGTAGTGAAAAAGGTGGTACTTAAACTCCTTGATGCAGGTATTATCTATCCTATTTCTCATAGTAATTGGGTTAGTTAGATTCAATGTGTACCTAAAAAGGGCGTATGATTGTAATAACAAATGAAAAGGATGAACTCATTCCAACAGGCATAGTGACGGGATGGATAGTATGCATAAACTATAAGAGATTGAATAATGCTATTAGAAAAAATCATTTTTCATTTCCATTCATTGATAAAATAATAGAGAGACTGACAGGGAATATATTTTACTATTTTTTAGATGGTTATTTGGGGTATATGTAAATACCTATAGCCTCGAAATACTAAGAAAATGACACATTCACATGTCCTTATGGCACATTTACATATAGGAGGGTGTTTTTCGGTCTTTGTAATGCCTTAGACTCTTTTCAAAGATGCATAATGGCCTTTTATAATTTTATTGAAAATTTTATGAAAGTTTTCATGGATGATTTTACATTATATGGTTGTGATTTTGAGTCTTATTTAAATAATCTTGCATTGGTTTTAGAAAGATGTAAAGAAACTAACCTTGTTCTTAATTGGAAAAAAATGTCATTTTACGGTAAGAGAAGGAATAGTTTTAGGACATAAGATCTCCGAAAAAGGAATTAAGGTAGATAAAGCAAAAATTGATATTTTTGATAAATTACCTCCCCCCACTAGTGTTAAAGGTATTAGAAGTTTCCTTGGTCACACCAGTTTTTATCGTCAATTTATTAAGGATTTTTCTAAAATTGGTAAACCACTTTCTAATTTGTTGATAAAATATGTTGCATTTAACTTTGATGATAAGTATTTGGAAGTATTTAATTTGTTGAAACAAAAGCTAATCCTAGCATCAGTAATAACATCATCGAATTAGAGCCTAACATTTGAGATTATGTGTGATGCTAGTGACTATACAGTGGAAGCGATTTTGGGTCAGCGGAGGAAGAAAGTTTTTTATACCATCTATTATGCAAGTCATACTCTTATTGGAGTTCAAGTAAATTACACAACCACGGAGAAAGAGTTTCTGGCAATTGTGTTTTCTTTTGAAAAAATCAGACCTGATCTCCTTGGTTCCAAGGTCACGATGTGGTCAGACCATGCGGCATTGAGGCACCTTTTTGCAAAAAAAGATTTCAAACTAAGACTAATTAGATGGGCTTTGCTTTTACAAGAGTTTGATGTAGAGATTAAAGATAAGAAAGGAGCTGAAAATTATGTAGCAGACCATCTATCTCAATTGAATCATGCTAGTATTGAAAAGGAAGAAATTTCTGACTTATTTTTCGATGAACATATATGTGTTATTTATGCATGTGAATTTTTAACTCCTTAGTACACTAATATAGCTAATTTTCTTGCAGGAGGTTTCCTTTTAAAAGATTTCACTTGGCAACAGAAGAAAAAGCTTCAAGCTGATGTGAAGCATTATCTTTGGGATGATCCATATCTAATAAAAATTTATTCAAATCAAGTACTTTAAAGATGCATTTCGGAGGAAGAACAAGAAGATATAATGAGACAATGTTATGAAGGAGAAGTTGGAGGCCACCATGGACTGAATCACACGGTATAAAAAATTCTTCAATCAATTTTTTTCTGGCCTACTCTTTTTGTGGATGTTAAGTCTTTTATTGAATTATGTGATAAATGTCAAAGAGGAGGAAATATCTCAAAAAGGGATGAAATACCTATGAATAATGTGCTAGAGGTAGAAATTTTTTATGTTTGGGGTATTGACTTTATGGGGCCATTTCTAAATTCATTTGGAGTTGAATATATTCTAGTTGCTGTAGATTATGTAAGTAAATGGGTAAAAGCTATAGCAACTAGAACATGTGATGTTAAGGTTGTGCTTGAATTCATTAGAAAAAATATTTTCACTAGATTTGGAACACCAAGCGCCATTATAAGTGATGGGGGCAAGCATTTTGTTAACTATCAATTTAAAACAATGCTTAGAAAATTTGGTGTCAAGCACAAGATAACAACCCTATATCACACTTAAGCCAATGGGCAAGTAGAGGTATCTAATAGGGAATTAAAATCAATCTTAAAAAAGATAGTCAATAGCTCAAGAAAAGATTAGTCTCACAAATTGGATGAAGCTCTTTGGGCTTATAGAATTGCATTTAAGACCCTTATAGGCATGTCTCCTTTGAGAATCCTTTTTGGAAAAGCATGCCATTTACTAGTTGAGTTAGAGCATAAAACATATTGGGCTACAAAATTTCTTAATTTTGATTTAAGATGTGCAAGAGAAAAGAGGAGGCTGCAGCTTAATGAACTCAATGAAATTCGACAATGGTCATATGACAACACAACCATTTATAAGGAAAAAACAAAGCATTGGCATGATAAGAGACTAAAATTTAAATAATTTATTCTTGGTATGATGGTTTTATTATATAACAATAGACTTAAAGGTGTGAGATCATTCTTAGGACATGCTAGTTTTTATAGAAGGTTCATCAAAGATTTTTCTTTGATTTCCGAACCTTTGACTGATCTTTTGGGTTGAAGATGTGCCTTTTAATTTTTCCAATATATGTGTAAAAGCTTTCGAGAGTTTGAAAAAGGCTCTTATGAGTGCACCTATAATTACTTCATCTGATTGGAGTCTTCCTTTTGAGATAATGTGTGATGTTAAGACCTAACCATAGGTTGTGTGTTAGGTTAGCATAAAAAAGCATTTGCATGTGATATACTATGCTAGTCATACATTATTGGGTCCTCAATTAAATTATACTACTACAGAAAAAGAAATGCTAGCTATTGTTTTTCCATGTGATAAGTTTAGATTTTACTTGTTAAGGTCTAAAGTTATTGTATGTATAGATCATGTAGCCTTTAGATATTTATTTGCTAAAAAAAGGCCAAACCTCATTTTATTTGTTAGGTCCTTTTATTGCAAGAATTTGACATTGAAATAAGAGATAAAAAGGGATCCAAAAATTTAGTACCTGACCATTTGTCAAGGTTAGAAAATGATGAGGGACCTATGGGAGATAATGATGAAATTAATGAGGCATTTCGTGATGAGGTTTTAATGTTAGTTAGGCATTTAAGTACACCATGGTATTCAGATTTTGCTAACTTTATTATTGCAGGAATTTTGCCATATGATTTGACTTTTTAGCAAAGAAAGAAGTTCTTTTCGGATGTCAAATATTACCTTTGGGAGGAGCGTTATTTGTTTAAGATTTGTAGAGATGGAGTCATACGATGCTGTGTAGGTGAGGATGAGTACTTGAGTATTTTAACCCATTGTCATTCAACCTTATATTTAGGTCACAATAGGAGTACAAAGATAGCAGCTCATATGCTTGAGTGTGGGTTTTATTGGCCTACACCGTTTCAAGATGCTAAGAGGTTTATCGATTAATGTGATCGTTGCCAAAGGGTCGGAAACATTGGGAAAAGAGATGAGATGCCTTTGACAAACATTTTAGAGGTGCAGATATTTGATGTGTGGGTGATTAACTTCATGGGTCCTTTCCCTACATCATTTGGCCAAAATTACATATTGGTTGGAATGGACTATGTGTCCAAATAGGAAGAGGCTAAGGCAACCCCAAGCAATAACTCAAAGGTACTTGTTAAGTTTTGAAGAGGATTTTCTCTAGGTTTGGAGTGCTTAGGGCAATTGTAAGTGATGGAGATATGCACTTTATTAATCATTCATTTGCATCTTTATTGCATAAATATAGGGTACATCATAGAGTAGCTACACCCTATCACCCACAAATAAGTGGACAAGTAGAGATATCTAATAAGAAGTTAAAATATATCCTTAAAAAGACTATTTCTAGTTTAAGGAAGGATTGGGCACATAAATTGGGTAATGCTCTTTGGGCATATTGCATTGCATTTAAAACACCTATTGGCATGTCTCCATATAGGCTCGTATTTGGTAAAGCTTGCCATTTACCTGTTGAGTTGGAGCATAAGGCTTATTGGAAAATTAGAGCATTGAATTATGATCTTAAAAAACCTGGTGCTAAGATATGTTTACATTTGAATGAGTTAGATGAGTTATGTCCTAGATGTTATAAGAATGCAAGGATATATAAAGAAAGGACTAAGAAATGGCATGATGCACATATTAGGCATAAGAGTTTTCAAGTAGGGGATAAGGTACTTCTCTTTAATTCTATATTGAAGTTATTTCTTAGAAAACTTAGATCTCATTGGAGTGGCCATTTTTGGTAACTCAAGCATTTGATCATGGGTATTTGGAGCTTAAAAATGACAAAGGTAAATTGTTTAAGGCCAATGGTCAAAGATATAAGATTTAATTGGACATAAGTTTTCATGGTAAAGAGGGTTCAAGTGTCTCTCTGAGTTCGGTTAATTATGTTAGTCTTGAATCTACTTAATTAATCTTTCTATTTATTTATTTATGTTGTTTTTAATTTGATTTTTATTAATACTAATGCAGTTGATGTATGTTCCACAGGTTTTATTTATGTTCAAGTGTTTTAATCTACTTATAGTTTGTATCTTTTCAAAACATTTTTAATTATTTTATATCTATCGTGAGCGCGACCATGTGAGGAAGAAAATAGAGTTTGGTTTCTGTCACAAGCATGGCTAACATCGCAAGCATGACTATACACTTAAAAAATTTTTATTGGTCTCTATCATGAGTGTTACCTTGGTCTCTGGTGTGACTCTTCATGAAACTAGAAAACAAAGCACTTTGTTACGAGCATGATAGTTGTCGCAAGTGCAACAAAGTGTGGATTTTGAAGTATATTTTTCATAGAAATTAACCTCATAGAATTCGGACCAGTATACATGAAAATACATCATAATTACTACAATCTATTCCAGAACTAAAATCAATAGCTCACATGAAATTCAATTAATTATATGGATGGCTTAAAGGCAAATTTAGTGCTAGGTCTCTTCCACAAATTTGTAGGCATATTTTTTATGTAACGTTAAAAATTGGAATGGTCTCAATTAAAGTTTTCTAACTCAAATTATGTTGAAATATAGTCATTAGTTCACAAGGCTTCATGTCTTTTCTTTAAATAACACTTCTTAAAACTTGTTTCTCTTTTCAATTGTTCATAACACAAGACATTTAAATCATATTTCTACTAATATTATCCACATGCAAGTATGAGAATCCTAATCCCATACCTTGGCTGAATTCCCCTTTAGCCTTCAATCTTGTGCAAGTCCTTTCCCTTTGTTCTTTCTATCCTCTTCTTCTCTTTCTACACATAAACTCATTATTTAATCATTCATTTCCAGCATCTTACCCAACCAATCCACTCAACAACATAAGAAGAAGAAGATGTGAACCCAATTTTAAAACTATTGCCTTAATATTTACATCAACTTGTTCTTGAATAATCAACATGCAAGTGATTTTCCTTTAAAAAATCTTAGAGATATAAAACAATGGAAAAGTGAATGATAAAAGAAAGAAATTCTGTAATTCCTCAAGAAGGTGCCATCCACTCTCGTCTTCCATTCCTTCCCTCTCTATCTTGTGTAAATTACTATCTATAATGACAAGGAAAATTTCCTTATTGGTCCATCCACATTTTGCATGTCACATATAAATCTCCAATCTTTTTGCATGTTGTACATTAAACACTCTCTTTTATGCTTCTCTTAAATCAACCCCTCATTTCTTTCCTTTATTAACATTTGATTCTTAAAATGCCCTAATGACAAATTGACCCCTAAATTAACACTTCATGCTTCAATTATACCCTTGAATATTATTAAACCAAAATAATAATTTAATTTCTTTCATGCAATTAATATAATAAAAAGAATTTATCACTTGTCCCATACCTTATATGAAATTCACATTTTTAATTTAATCTCAATTAAACGTAACCCTATAAAATCATACATTTTTGACCAAGGTCATGTTAGGGGCCTTACAAATCTCTTCTTTTTAAGGAATTTTGTCCTTGAAATTCATACCTAATTTAAATAATTGAGGATACTTCTCTCTCATGAATATCTCCGGTTCCCAAGTTACTTTTTGTACACCATGATGTTGCCAAAGCACTTTGACCAAAGGGATTTGCTTGTTCCTCAATTGTCTCATTTCCCTAGCTAGAATTTCTTTCGGTTCCTCATTATATGTGAAATCCAATTGTACTTGAATATCTTAAACTTGCAGCTTATGTGATTCATCCAAGCGATATCTTTTAAGCATAGACATATGAAATACATCATGAAGCTTGGCTAATTCCATAAGAAGAGCCAATCTGTAAGCCACTGGTCTTACTCTTTGAAGAATTTTATATGGACCAATGAATCTCAGACTGAGTTTCCCTTTTTTCCCAAATCTAAGAATCTTTCTCCATGGAGATACCTTCAGAAATACCTTGTCACCCATTTGATACTTGATATCGTTTCTTTTCAAGTCAGCATAGGATTTTTGTCTGTCACTAGCTTCTTTCAACCTCTGTTTGATAATTTGTACTTTTTCCTCTGTATCTTTAACAAAGTCGGGATTGATCATTTTGCATTTAGTCAACTCAGTCCAAAAAATTAGAGGTCTACATTTTTTGCCATATAAAGCTTCATATGGTGCCATTTTAATACTCCTCTGTTAACTATTATTATAGGCAAATTTCATTAAAGCCACATGTTTGTTCCAACTTCCTGAAAACTCCAAAACACATCCCCTCATCATATCTTCTAGAATTTGAATAACCCTTTCAGATTATCCATCCGTTTGAGGATGAAAAGATGTATTGCACTTGAGTTGTGTTCCCAAGGCTTGTTGTAAACTCTGCCAAAATCTTAATGTAAACCTGGGATCTCGATCAGAAATTATTGATATTGGTATAGCATGCAATCGTATAATCTCATTCACATACAATTCTGTAAATTTATCCATTGAATTATCTGTTCGAATCGATCTAAAGTGAAATACTTTTGTTAACTTATCCACTATTACCTAAACAGGATCATATTTTCTTTGAGTAAGAGGTAAACCGGTCACAAAATCCATGGTAATGTCTTTCCACTTCCACTGTGGGATTGGAATGGGGTTTAAAAGACCTAAAGAAAATTGATGTTCTGCCTTTACTTGTTGACATGTTAAACATTTAAAGACATATTCAACTATATCCTTCTTTGTGCTAGGCCACCGGTAAAATTGTTTTAACTCTTGATATATCTTGTTCTCGCCTGAATGCATAGTAAATGTAGTATTATACGCTTCATGAAATAGTATTCTTTTCATTTCTTTGTCATTAGGAACACACAACCTGTTATGGTAGTATACACCTCCATCTTCTTTCACTCTAAAATCTAATTGATCTCCTTCATATAGTACTTTCATAATCTATTGCAACTTTTCATCATTCTTTTGAGCATCTAACACAGTTTGCCTAACCTAGGGCCTAGCTTTAAGCTATGCTAATAATGCACCATTCGATGAAAATTTCCATCTGCACTGCTTTAACATCAATGCTACCATTGTCTTACGACTCAAAGCATCAGCAACCACATTTGCTTTTCCCAGATGGTAATCAACTATGCAATCATAATCTTTGAATAACTCTAACCATATTCGCTACCTCACATTAAGTTCTTTTGTAGTAAGCAAGTGTTTGAGGCTTTTATGATCAGTAAAGGTTCTGCATTTTTCCCTATACAAGTAGTGTCGTCAAATCTTTAAGGCAAAAACCACAACTACTAGCTCTAGATCATGAGTCAGGTAGTTTTGCTCATGCGGTTTCAACTATCTAGATGTATAAGCTATTACTTTACCATTTTTCATTAATACACATCCCAAACCAACTTTGGAGGCATCACTATACATTGCATACTCTTTCCTTGACATTGGTTGAGTTAACATTAAAGCTTCAGCCAACATTTTCTTTAACTGATCAAAGCTTGCTTGACAATGATCAGACCATTCAAACTTAATATTTTTCCTTAATAGTTTAGTGAGTGGTGAAGCAATGATGGAAAAACCTTTCACAAAATGACGATAATAACTTGCCAACCCTAGAAAACTTTTAACTTCATGCACATTGTTGGGTGGTTTCTAATTAACAATAGCTTTAATTTTATTTGGATCAACCCTAACACCTTCAGCAGATACAACATGACCCAGAAAAGAAACTTCCTTAAGCGAGAAGTCACATTTACTCAACTTGCCATACAACTAATTTTCTTTCAAGGTTTGCAACACAATCCTCAGATGTTCAGCATGCTCAGCTTTATTTTTGGAGTAAACCAATATGTTATCGATAAGCACTATAATAAATTGATCCAAGTAGGGTCTGAATACCCTATTCATAAGATCCATGAATGCATCAAGTGTATTTGTCAACCCAAATGGCATAACTAAGAATTCATAATGCCCATAATGGGTTCTAAATGCAGTTTTGGGAACATCCCCATCTTTAAATTTGAGTTAATAATAACCTGATTGCAAATCTATTTTTGAAAACACACTAGCACCACTTAGCTGATAAAAAAAATCCTCAATACAAGGTAAAGGATATTTGTTCTTCACTGTCACTTTGTTCAACTGCTTATAATCAATACACAACCTCATCGATCCATCATTTAGCTCTTTTAATTTAGATAGAGCCTTTGTCTAACATTTCTTGTAATTGAACCTTTAGCTCTTTTAATTCAGATAGCCATTCTATATGGTGCCCTGGAGATTAGGGCTGTACCAGGTAGAAGATCAACGGATAACTCAACATCTCTTTCTAGGGGAAGACTAGGCAAATCCTTAGGAAATATTTCTTGAAATTCATTCATAACAAGTATATTCTCAAGCTTTACTATATCTTTTCTTGAGTCAAAGACTAAAGCTTAAAATGCTTCACATCCTTTTTTAAGACAACGTCTAGCTTGCATTACTGATATAACATTAGTCATTAGCCTAGAATGGTTGCCTTCAAATACCACTTCCTTTCCTTTATTATCCTAAAGATTTACTATTTTCATTTCACAATTTACCACTGTATGATGTTTGGATAACCAATCCATTCCCAGAATTACATCAAATTCATGCAAAGGCAACACAATTAAGTCTGCTAAAAACTCTTTTCTCTGAACTATTATAGGATAGTCTTTACATACTTTATTGACAATTACACTATGTCCTAATAGATTAGTCACACAAACATCAAAATCTAACTGTTGTATTTTTGACATATCTCTCCCTAAATCCCCAATACAAATGTAAGAATGAGTAGAGCCAGGATTAATAAGTGCATGTATGTCACAATTATAAAGAGAAAAAGTACCAGCTATAACTTTTGGAACATTCTGTTCCTTCCGAGCTTTCATTGCATAAGCCTGACTAAAAACCATTTGAGCAAAAGGTCTATCAACTGATTCTGAAACATTTTTGGACTGAGATCCATGATAATTTGATCCATCCCATCCTTTGCCTCTACCTCTACCAGATGAAAGTGTATTAGAAGCTCCCCTGCTACCCTATTGCCCAAAACCTTGTTCCCGCTTCATAAGACAATTAGCCAGAAAATGATAAGTACTACCACATCTAACCAGCTAATTTCCTACACTTATCCTAATGATTCTTAGAACAGTGAGGACATATTGGTATTTGACCTTAACTCTGTCTTCTTGAAGCTTCCTTATCAGATTTAGACTTGGTAGTGGATTCTTGTTTCTTACACTTATCCTAATGATTCTTAGAACAGTGAGGACATATTGGTATTTGACCTTAACTCTGTCTTCTTGAAGCTTCCTTATCAGATTTAGACTTGGTAGTGGATTCTTGTTTCTTTCCTTTGTTAGCAGAACTAAAAATAGACTATACGAGCTGACCTCCTTGAGCTCCTCTAAATCTCTTCTCAGAGGAAGACCCTCATCTAGAACTACTTCTTTTTTGCTCCGTCTCTCTTTTAGCTATTTCATACTTCTCAACTTTCATGGTGGTTATAACCAGTTGATTAAAATCCACCATATTTAGAGATGTAAATCCGAACAAGTTTTCTTTAATTTGATCATTCAGCCCATCTTCAATGTTTCTGCATTTAAAAACTCCTGTTAACATCTCCTTAGGAACATACTTGCACAAATGATAAATTCTTTTTTATACTCAGCCACAAATAAAGTTATTTGTCTTAAGTTTAAAAACTACTTCAATTTCTCCTCCTTGTATGCCTTAGTAACATATTTCTTTCTGAACTTCGCCTCAAAAAATTCCTAGGTAAATGGGTCAAGTAGCCGAGGCTGTCTTAAAACCAGCTTTCATCAATCATATGCCATGCCTTGAAGTAAAGACACAACACAAGATGCTTTATGATCAGTAGGACAATTAATTTCATCAAATATTCTCTCCAACTTTTTCAACCAAAATTTAACTTCTTTAGATTGTTCTAAATTAGTGCCCAAAAATTCTTGTGCCCCATGCTTTCTAATTTCAAATATGGAAGCTTTGGGCATTGTCATTCTTTGTAGAATTTGAGCCATATCCAGAGAAATTTTTAATAAGGCTTCTTCAGGAATAGCTGTAGGAATTTCATTTTGAATAGATGATAAAGATATAGGGTTGTAAGGATTTGATCTAACCGGTAAATTACTTTTGATCGATTCTTCTATAGCATTCATAAAGGAATTCTCCATCTTTAATCTATAAGAAAACAAGAAATTTTGCATTAGGCCAACATGACACTATGTAACGTTATAGAATCCTATACTTATATTGCCCAGAAAAGACTAAACCTATGCTTTGATACTAAATTGAAACACCCTAAGTCTAGTGCCTTTATCATATATTATACCATACATTTCAGTCATATTATAGGAGGATATTAAACTATTAAACCAACATTAATCATGTAATGATTCATTTAATTAGTCAACCTGTATATTAATTAGGTGTCTCTCACAACTTCAATTACTTTAATTACATATGCATAACCACTTATCATATTCATGCTAGATACAACTACCTTAATTTATATTCATTGTTATGCATAGCATCAACTACCTTAATTTATATTATATTATATATATATATATATATATATATATATATATATATATATATATATATATATATATATATAAGCATTCTAGCTCCTATATGTATGCATATACTAACATTTTTCTGATGAGCTTAATACAGTGTCATCTATCCATAGGATATACATATATTATATAACCTTTTATACATATAAAACATATTAAATATACTTATATAGAATTAACCAAAAATCCCTACATCAACTTCTATGAACCGGTGTTGGCCTATCTTGTTGCAGTGAACGTTCCTGTGCAAAAGCTTTAACTATAGAACCTACACGGATGAAATAACCCATGCTAAGTTATAAAGATTAGTGGGGATACTAAATATGAAAGGCAACCACTTATAATGATCGTCAGAATCATTTAATCATACATAAATTGAAAACATTAAAAATAACATAATAGAAATAAGTATATGATAAAATATAATGATTTAAACAACAATGTAACCTTACATTTAATTTAGCATCCTTAAATTTCAATATTTACTTAAAATGATTTGCACATTAAGATATATACAAAGATAATACATGCATTAGAAACCATAGTTAAACATGTTATTCCATATATCATATGCATTAGTTATACTGTAATTGACTGTTATGGATTTATACCTTAGTTTAGCCTGCTTAAGTTCTAAAGGTAGATAATGGGAACTATAGATACCCGAGGTATCAAAATAGGGATATCTAAGGATATCAAAACCATAGACCCAAACAGTGCTAATAGTATAATAAACCGATTAAACGGACCCAAATGGAGTAGGCTAACAACCCAAATGGGGCTGTTCATGATCCAAATGGGATCAACAGTAATTTAGACCCAAATGGGTCAACAACAGTAGCTACAATATTCCTATAGGCGCTTATTTATCTACATTTGAACTCTATTTGCAGGCAATACTATGTTCATTTCATACATCAAGACTGTACTTATTGTATACCATTTGCACATGTACATAATCATGTAAAACTATATGTTCTCTAGTGCATAAACATACATGCACAATTCATAAAACAAGTTATACAATTTGCTCATATTATCCTTGTGACTATCCATTTTACTTAACAATATATAGGCATGACATATAATCGTCACATCATATCATATTTATGTTATCATATATATATATGGTAAATAATAATTTACCTTACTTACAATTTCTATGTATTTTTTTCAACTGTTGATAATGCCAATTACTTTACACTATGATATCATTAAATGTTTCATTTATATATGTCCCTTATTATGTGTTCTCTCTATATCAAGATATGCTCTATAATTATTTAACAAGGTTTAAATAGACTTTATAATACTTTGGGACATGGATATCATATGTTATTCTTGTTTAAAACCTTTATCTTTATGCTTCCAATGTAATAAAAGTGTTTAGAAAGGTGTAAAAATGCTTTAGTATCAATTTATAAGCTTAAGAGGGTCGACTTGGATAGATGGGATGACTTGGCTAGATGGGAGTCATGACTCATGTCAAATGTCTGAGTCATTATAGAGGACACACTGTCAATAGTCGTGATAGCTCTCTGAGTCATGATAGGGCAGTGACTAGTTTATAAGTTCATCTTTTGAGTGATTTTTAACCTTCAAAATGACATTTTCAGCATAAATGGTCTTCTACAACTTTGTTCCCTTATGTTTCTAGTTTTTGAGACATCAAGAATCATTGCAATATAATTTCTAGAACTCAAGATAAATGGAGATTACTAAAGACTATTAATTATGGTAGGCAACACAGGATTCCGATTTTCAAATTAAGTTTAGGTAGATTTAGAGGAATATTTAGACTTTTCCTTCTGCATATAAAAGGTATATATGGGAGTCTATTTTATAACCCACTGGAATTATCCAATTCTCATATCTAAATCTCAACATATTGCAAAAATACTAAGAACTATTTCTAGAAATAGTGCTATCAATTATTACGGATTCAAGTTAACTTTTGAAATTCTTAGAAATAGAATAAATTTATGCTTTCTTCACATAAATTGTAGATTTGAAGTCTATTTTTTTTATAGATATTAACTTCATAGCATTTTGACCATTATACATAAAAATACATCATAATTACTATAACCTATTTCAGAACCGAAATCAATGGCTCATAAGAAATTCAATTAATTATATGGATGGCTTAAATGTAAATTTAGTGCTAGGTCTCTTCCAAAAATTTGTAGGGATATTTCTTATGTAACCTTATAAATTAGAATGGTCTCAATTAAAGTTTTCTAATTTAAATTATGCTGAAAATATAGTCATTAGTTCATAAGGCTTCATGTCTTCTCTTTAAATAACACTTCTTAAAACTTGTTTCTCTTTCCAATTGTCCATAATACAAGACATTTAAATCATGTTTCTACTAATATTATCCACATTCAAGTATGAGAATCCTAATCCTATACCTTGGCCAAATTCCCTTCTAGCCTTCAATCTTGTGCAAGTCCTTTCCCTTTGTTCTTTCTACCCTCTTATTCTCCTTCTACACATAAACTCATTCTTTAATCATTAATTTCCAGCATCTTACCCAACCAATCCACTCAACAACATAAGAAGAAGCAGAAAAAAAAGATGTGAACCCAATTTTAAAACTGATATCGTAATATTTACACCAACTTGTTCTTGAATAATCAACATGCAAGTGATTTTCCTTCAAAAATTCTTAGAGATATAGAACAATGGAAAAGTGAATGATAAAAGAAAGAAATTATGTAATTCCTCAAGAAGGTGCCGTCCACTCTCCTCTTCCATTCCTTACTATTTATAGTGACAAGGAAAATTTCCTTCTTGGTCCATCCACATTTTACATGTCACATATAAATCTCCCATCTTTTTGCATGTTATATGGTATGCTTTTTCTAAAAGCTTAAATACCGCAAGTATACGGTGTACCGATTATAGTACTTCAGATATCGATCCCACGAGGAATGTTGATTAATATTGTACACTATTACTACTTGATTTTAATCTTGTTTATAATGTTCAAAAGTGGAAGTTAATTCTAACTACTCTATTGCATAAATTAATTAAATCCTAGATAGTATAATCAAAGAAGATAATAAATATTATGAAATTAAATAATCATGCATTTGATACCATTATTTAAATTATAATTTTTAATCTTATTAGTAAGCCAAGTTGGCATAAATTCCTAATCCACTCTCTCGACATGAATTAGATTGCCTAAGACATGTAATTAAAGTACTAATTCTCAACTCTCGTTAATGAACTAGTGGATTTTAATTACACATTTCAAGTTTAAACACCAACCTATAGCAATTATCTCCACATGTGATCTCTCTAACTATGTTTTGAAAATGAATTTCCTATTAACTTTCAATAAGATGTTGCTCTCGCTAACTCTCTTATTTATGACCATTTTGTTGATTTTCAGAAAAGGAATTGCACATTGAAGGTCGTCTTCCTTAACTTATAATGATACTAATAAAATTTTAATATTAAATACTACAATCAAAGATCAATATTATAAATGGAAATAGAAATTTGTTCATATATAATCAAATGCAAACATAATATTCATGTAAAGATTACAAGGAAGAAAAATAAAAAATAAGAACAAGGAGAAGGGGATCTCTCAAACCTTTTTCCCTTCACACAAGATGTCTTCTTCCTTGCTTTTGTCTTCTCTTCAAAACATGAAAATAAAAACTAAGTACTAAAGAAAAATTGCTATTGTTCTCAAGATCACCAAATTAAAAACTACAATTATTTATCCCCAAAATTCTGTTCACTTGGCATATATATGCCAATCCAAAAGTTATGTTCCTTTAAGAATCCTTTCACAAGAGTTGTATTGTTTTGAGAAAAGGTGCATCACTTCATAAATTTGAACTCCTCATCCGCACTATGTCGCGACCTCGCGACACTGTCACGCTCGCGACAAGACACGCCTCTGCTTGGCTGGTTCTGCTGGTTGTCGCGAGCTCTTCTCTTTTTGTCGCCCTCGCGACATGGCACGCTTCAACTTACTTTCTTCACCGCCTTCCATCGCGCTCGTGACACCTCCATTGCAGCTCACTTGGATTTATTTCCTCCATTTAACTCCTTTAATCTTCAAGTCATTCCCTTCTCCTATAAAACAAATACACACACACAAAACACATAAAAGCAACAAAATATAGATAAAATACTAAAACAATAAACACAATACGACACAAAACCACACATTAACACACAATATTTATGAGCTTTTCAAGCGTATATCATTTCCCCACACTTAAACCTTTGCTTGTCCTCAAGAAAAAACTTAAAAATGTTAGACACCATCAAAGCTCAAACACAAAAACATAAAACATGAAATATGGAGTTGTCCTTCTTAAGATTCTCAAAAATTAACACACAATAGGTTTCTTAAACATAGTAATCATGAGTCAATGTCAACAAATACCAAAATAAAATCATGGATCTATAAAATCTAATACTCATATGCCCCAAATAAGATAAACAAGAGAATGCAAAGTACAATGATATAAAGCTCTTAAAATCTTTATTTCTTACAACATGTACTCTTATCCTAACAAGTAATACAAAATGTAGAGTTATTCTCTCATAATTTCTGCCTTACGTCACTCAAATGTTTAATGGATTGTGTTTAACTCATATTTCCTCTTATAACACCACATACCATAGGCTTGTATTAAATAAAAATCTCCATCACTAGTATAAAATAATGCATAAAATCAAAAGGGTCTTTAAAGGGTTATAGCTTGGCTTAGGTTAAGGTAGGAAAATTTTGTTTAAGTAGCTCATTCATGTGGAAAATATAGCAAATACTCCAACAAGTAAGATTTTGTATTGCAAAGGTTGCACTAAAGCATAATATTTATCTTACTAATGAAATTTCCATAATCCCTTATAACGATTCTTCAATTCCCACTAGTTTTCATTTATGCTCAAATTCAACTAGCTGCCTTTTATTTCTTCTGTTTCATTCTTTTGAAAGCAAACTAGTTTAGCATTGTTTTTTCTTTATTTCTTTCTCTCTTTCTTTTTTTTTGAAATAGAAACACTAGTGGCTTTTAAAATGCAGGGATCAAAATAATTGATGCTACAAAATAGCAATACTTAATCCTACTCATCAAGCATTACTACGTCTTCCACATAAGGGTTCAAAATTGAAAGGTTAATTCATTAGAAATTGGTATGGGGTTAAAAATAAGCTCATGAATAAAAATGTTATAGGCTCAAAATGGCTACCTAAAGTCAAAGAGGGTAGTTGTTTAAGCAAGCTAAATTGGGTTATTTCTAATTGCCCTTATCATTTCTCATACATATTATATACCAAATGTGATCTCAATAATTATCTAACACAAGTTCTAGAGTAATGAATACAAGAGGAATTCTCTCAACAAACATTTTTTAATGTGTTAAGGCTCAAAAGCTCACCACAGCTATGATAAAACTCTACATCATGCATTCTCACTATTCTAAAGAACATGCTTAAAGAAACTTGGCTTAAAAGAACCATATACCAAAGTACTTTACCTAAACATGCCTATCCATAGAAACATAATCATATTAAAACTAAAGATCCTTAATTCTAAGTTAGTAAATGTATCAAATCGACTCATAATTAACTATGCAAAGACTAATTACATATGTTAATAGGCAATAATCTCTCAAAGAATAACTCCATCACACAACTCAACATAAAACATAAAACATTTAACACTAATCCTATATGCATACTACCAACTAGCTTCCCCACACTTAAAGGACACAATGTCCTCATTGTGTAAGGAAGACTCCACAAAACAATACATACAACACGGACAAGCACAACACAAACAGCACGAAAACATAGCGAAGAATTAAAAATAGGAGAAGGTAACATTACTCATTGGCCCTACTTGGGGACCCCGATGGAGAAGGCGTGAAAGGAATATTGTGGTGGCGAAAGAAGGAAAGTAGCTTGCGGCTGAGGCTCATTTGACTTCTATGCATTTGCTTGACAATGGCCTCAAGGGAATCCATCCGAGCTGCCATGCTTTGATTTGCAGCCTCCATCCCATCCAAACGTAACAAAACTTGCTACAAACCAACAACTTCCTCTTGTGCAGCGCCGACACTAGGCTCATCCCGATTATCTCGACCCATACCAAAATCACTTGCCATAGTAGCTTCTTCATCATCATCAGCCTCATCGAAATCATCAGGTTCAGCAGCAGTAGATGTTGCAGGTGCTTTTCCTTTTCCTTTGGCACGACTAGATCTCGTTTCCTGCACAAAACGCGATAAAAACTGCGGAGGCATAGCGTGTCTATCTAAAACATGGGAGTTATGAAGATATCGAATATCCATTAAAGTCACATGTTCATTTTCAGCCAAAACAAAATTGCCTAAATCACCTAAACACCCCAAAATGATACCGGTTACCATATGGCACATGCCTACAGTTTTAGTTCTAGCAACTGATGCATGGTATAACCCGTCAAAGATAAAATCTATGGAGCATGGTGTTTTACGTGATAGTAACAAATGAAGCACAAACAAGTCCTTGGTTTGAACCTTGGTGCTTTCTACGCGTCCAAATAAGGCATGGCATAAATACTTATGAAATAAAAACAAGCCATTATCCTTAATAAGTCTATTAGAGGCATTTTTGTTATTGAATTCTGTCAAGCCAGTTAGTGTTGTCCAAATTGGTCGGTGATCAAATAAATTGGAATTAAAGCGTGTTCCATTCAATGAAAAACCAAACCAATCATGAAGTTCGTCAAAACTAAATGTAAACTCAGCACCCTGGTGTCGAAATTTAAAGTGAGTCTTTTTATTATCAACATAAGCCAATGTTACAAAAAACTCTATAGCCCAATCCCTCCTAATAGGTAAATTCATGACAGAAAATTTCTCCCATTTCATGTATTTGATATATTTATCAAATTGAGCAGTCAAACCTAAATCATTAATCAATTCAGTATCTAGATGCAACATGCCTACATAGGTTTTGGTGTTAAAAAACTTAAACTTTTTCCCTTCGTCTTCAGAGTAGATAGGGAAGGGACACTCAAACCTGGCCTGAAGATACTCAACAGGTGGTGTTGGTGGAGAACATGGCTCGGCAATTGGCTGCTTATCCTTGCGTCCAATGGATTTTGTGTGCACCATGATGGAAAATAAAAAACCCAAGCTGAAATCACAATAATAAGTGAAGAAGAAAGAGAAACAACATAGAATCCAGCAAAAACTCTCCACAAAATCAAAAGAGAAAGAACAGAGGAGAAGAGAACTCAAAACTTTGAGAGAAAAACGTTGAAAACTCAAGAGTTGTTGAATGGAGAAGGTGAATAGTTTACTTAGGGTTTTAACTATATATAGGGGAAGGTGAAAAGACAGCTAAACCCTAAGAAATTCAAATCCCGTGTCCTGTCGCGACCTCGCAACAATGTCGCGCTCGCGACAAGGCACGATATTTGAACCAGCGAGCTCGCAAAGAAAATCGCGCTCGCGACAGAGAGTAGATGCCTTATCCTCAAAAGCAGCAGTCGCGCTCGCGACAGAGTCTTGTGATCCATCCCACTCATCTTTGTCGCGCTCGCGACAATGATGAAATGTTCATGACTTAAAATAATTTTTTTTATAAATGGAAATAATTAAAAACATAAATAAAGCAAACATAAACACCTGTAAAATAAAAATAAAAATGTGTAAGTATTCTAATAAAGAGGGAAATAAATCAAAACAAATGAAACAACAATAAAATAAAATAAAACGGAAATAGAAATACACATGCAAATAACCACTAAGTCAACTGTAAATATGAACATAAATTTAAACAATCTGAAGTCTATCTTAGACTTCTTTCAAACGGTCGCGAGGATTTTCCTCCGTATTGCTAGGTAAGTTTCCTTGTAAGCGAGAAGGTAAAGCCTTGGCAATTTGCCCTAGTTGTACTTCCAAATTATGAATTGAAGAGGCTTGATTCTTTGTTATTTGATCGAATTTAGTTTCTAACCTCTTTTGATTATCTTCTTGTGAAGTAAACTTTAATTTAAGCTCCTCAATAAATCTATCTACCTTCACTTCCAAGGCTCCAAACCTATCTTGAGGTTGTTGAAATCCTACCCCTATATTTTGATTGTTATTACTACCCCAAGAAAAATTCGGATGGTTTCGCCAACCGAGGTTATAGGTGTTTGAAAAAGGGTTTCCTCATCCTTGCCCTTGTAAAAAATTCACTTGCTCATTTGGACTCCCTATTCCTAAACTACAACCCTCATTACCATGCCCTAATTGACCACAGATAGTGCACTCAGTTTGTGGAGTTCCTCCCACTCCTAGACTATTGATCTTTTGTGTTAATGCAGCTACTTGGGCTTGCAAGGCCACAACAGAATCTATTGAATGGACCCCCCTAGTATTAGCAGTGGAATTATAATTAGAGTCTCTTACTCTCTCGGTTGGCCACATACAATTATTCGTGGACATTTCCTCCAATAATTCAAAAGCAGCCTCCATTGTTTTTCTCATAAGAGATCCCCCAGCTGCAGCATCAATGGTGCCTCGAGTTGTTGGATTCACGCCGTTGTAGAATGTTTGCATTAGCAACTCCCTTGGTAGATTATGGTGTGGGAAACTTCGCTGCAATTCTTTGAACCTTTCCCATGCCTCATACAAAGATTCAGAGTCATGTTGAACAAAAGTGGTGATATCTTTTATAATTTTGGCAGTTTTTGCTAGGGGAAAGTATTTTGATAAAAAGGCTTGGGCTAATTGGTCCCAAGTTGTGATAGAACCCCTAGTAAGGGAATTCAACCAAGCTTTTGCTTTGTCCTTCAATATAAAAGGAAAAAGCCTAAGCTTGATTGCATCCGCCGAAACTCCATTAATCTTAAAAGTATCACAAATTTCTAAGAAATTTGCCAAATGAGCATTTGGATCCTCATTTGCCAAACCATAGAATTGTATACTATTTTGAATCATTTGTAAAAGCGATGGTTTTATTTCAAATTGGTTTGCGTTTACCGTTGGTCTTACCACACCTTGTTAAGCACCACTCAATGCTGGCATGGTAAAGTCCATTAATCGCGGTGGATTGTCTTTTTCAGCCATAGCAATTCTCCTATTCCGATTCTTCTTCTTATTTGACATGCGGTTACTCAATATAAATCTCTCTATCTTTGGATTGAACGGTTCAAGTTCTTCTTGTGAACTCCTTGTACGCAGCATGAACAGTTGAATCCTATAAATTCACAAAAAACAAAAACAAATCAAATATCGTAATCCAAAATCTTAAATCAAGGTTTATAATGTAATAAATTAAATCAATCAAATTCCCCGGCAACGGTGCCAAAAACTTGGTATGCTTTTTCTAAAAGCTTAAATATCGCAAGTATACGGTGTACCGATTATAGTATTTCAGATATCGATCCCACGAGGAATGTTGATTAGTATTGTACACTATTACTACTTGATTTTAATCTTGTTTACAATGTTCAAAAGTGGAAGTTAATTCTAACTACTCTATTGCATAAATTAATTAAATCCTAGATAGTATAATCAAAGAAGATAATAAATATTATGAAATTAAATAATCATGCATTCGATACCATTATTTAAATTATAATTTTTAATCTTATTAGTAAGCCAAGTTGGCATAAATTCCTAATCCACTCTCTCGACATGAATTAGATTTCCTAAGACATGTAATTAAAGTACTAATTCTCAACTCTCGTTAATGAACTAGTGGATTTTAATTACACATTTCAAGTTTAAACACCAACCTATAGCAATTATCTCCACATGTGATCTCTCTAACTATGTTTTGATAATGAATTTCCTATTAACTTTCAATAAGATGTTGCTCTCGCTAACTCTCTTATTTATGACCATTTTGTTGATTTTCAGAAAAGGAATTGCACATTGAAGGTCTTCTTAACTTATAATGATACTAATAAAATTTTAATAGCAAATACTACAATCAAAGATCAATATTAAAAATGGAAATAGAAATTTGTTCATATATAATCAAATGCAAACATAATATTCATGTAAAGATTACAAGGAAGAAAAATAAAAAATAAGAACAAGGAGAAGGGGATCTCTCAACCCTTTTTCCCTTCACACAAGATGTCTTCTGCCTTGCTTTTGTCTTCTCTTCAAAACATGAAAATAAAAACTAAGTACTAAAGAAAAAATTGCTATTGTTCTTAAGATCACCAAATTAAAAACTACAATTATTTATCCCCAAAATTCTGTTCACTTGGCATATATATGCCAATCCAAAAGTTATGTTCCTTCAAGAATCCTTTCAAAAGAGTTGTATTGTTTTGAGAAAAGGTGCATCACTTCATAAATTTAAACACCTCATCCGCACTGTGTCGCAACCTCGCGACACTGTCGCGTTCGCGACAAGATACGCCTCTGCTTTGCTTGTTCCGCTGGTTGTCGCGAGCTCTTCTCTTTTTATCGCCCTCGCGACATGGCATGCTTCAGCTTACTTTCTTCACCGCCTTCCGTCGTGCTCGCGACACCTCCAATGCAGCTCACTTGGATTTCTTTCCTCCACTTAACTCCTTTAATCTTCAAGTCATTCCCTTTTCCTATAAAACAAATACACACACACAAAACACATAAAAGCAACAAAATATAGATAAAATTTTTCCATAGGATCAGTAAGTACAATCTTTGTTTTAACCCAAAGAAGTACATATTTAGGCTCACTTCATGTAAGCTTTTAGGCCATATGGTGAGCCAGAGAGGTATAAAGGTGGATCCTAACAAGGTAAAGGCCATTAGGGAGATGCTAACACCCCAAAAGGAAATGGAAGTTAGAGGGTTCCTAGGCAAGATCTAGTACATAAGTAGGTTTATTGCCAAGTTGACTTCGATCTGTGAATCGATCTTCAAGTTGCTTAGGAAAGATCAGCCCAAAGTTTAGAATGAGGATTGTTAGAAAGCTTTCAATGCCATTAGGGAATAACTGCTACATCTGCAAGTGTTAAGACTGCCTCAGATAAGTAAACCTCTAATTTTGTACCTAACAATAGAAGACAGTTAAGTAGAGGCTGTGATGGCACAAAAGGATGATTTCGGGATTGAGTATGCAGTATACTACCTCAGTAAAAAGTTTCTCCCTTATAAGGCAAAGTATGTAGAAGTTAAAAGATTTGTTTTCCAGTCATATAGGCATCCAAGAAGTTGAGACACTACTTCAATTCTTAAAGGATTTAAGTTACGGCTAAGCAAAATCCCCTTAGATACTTATAAAAAGTTCCTTCATTGTTAGGAAAGATGGGGAGATGATTGATAAGAATTTGATATAGAATACATTACTAGGAATAGTATTAAAGGAGGAGTTGTAGCAAAGTTCATAGTTAAAGAGATGACTTATAAATTTCCCAATGAGAACATTGCAGCTATAACGGTATAGGGTTGGCAGATGTACTTTGACGGAGCTATAAATAAAAAAGGAGCAGGAGTAGGAGTGATCTTGGTTACCTTAGAAGGAGAAAAGATGCCATTAGATAAGAAGTTAAGATACAAAGCCACAAACAATAAAGTAGAGTACGAAGCTTACATTTTCGGGTTAGAACTTTATTGGTTGTAGGGGCAAAGTCTGCTAAAGTGTTTGGAGATTTATCTCTAGTGATTTACTAAGTAAGAGGTGTATGGTCAGTAAAGGAAGAATGCTTGTTGCCTTATCTCAAATGTCGGAAGGTTTTGAGCAGTCAGTTTGAGGTTTGTACTTTTGGATATATGCCCAGAGAAGAAAATCAGTTGGTAGATGCCTTGGGTACCTTGGTGTCCTTACCATGTGGGATAATCCAAAGGGAATAATTATAAATCTTGTGTTAATTTTGAATTCCAATAAACCATGCTTTGAAAAGGAATAAATCATGGATATTGATAAGTGTGGATTATATATAGTTTTTGATATGTTTTTAGTTGTGTTATTTAGTTGTTTTGGTTTTATTTAGGTTAAATTCAAGTTGATTTGTTAATATTTATGTTTTTGAAGTTAATTCTATGTTTTGTTTGATTTTCAGGTTTAAATTGTTAATAAAGGGCTTAAATTGCAAAAAGGACAAAGTTTAGGGTCAAAAGTGCAAATATGAAGAATTGTTACGAGAAAATTGACGTTCAGTCTAGAGCCTTCACATGTGACTACGTGGAAATACTGAAGAATTACACCCGTGGCCACGTGAAGGCTTGATACTTAGAGGACATGGCCACGTGAAGACATAAAACATGAAAACCCATGGCCACGTGAAGAAATTCTGGAGGAAGACAAGAGAACACGTGACCACGTGGATTCCTAGTGAAGGACCACATGTGGCCACGTGTGAAGAAAGGCCTAGAGAACACATGACCATGTGTTCAAATGCACAATGAAGGGCATGGCCACGTGATGCTACTCCCATTTCGCGAAGGATTTTGTCGCACTTCCTATTTTGGGTAAAAATTACTTCTTGTTGAATTCTAAGAGTTTGAGAAGGAATTTATGAATTCTTTGGCCTATAAATAGGAAGCTAAAACATAGAAGAAGGGGATCGATTATTAGAATTAAGCTTTAATTTTCTTTAGTTATTTTACGTTGCTTTGTTTTTACTATTTTGTTGAACACTTTGTTTTAATTTTAAGAATGGTTTGTGAGTAGTTTTCTTTAACTTTTGCTAAAGGATACTTGAATCCTTAAACTTGTATTGTTATGACTTAAGTTGTTCTTTAATTCAAATACATGTTGATTATTTCTTGGTTCTTAAATCTAGTCTTGTCTTTTCTCAATTTTAAGTTGATTATTAACTTGATTAAGCATTGGTTAATTGATTGATTTAAGTTGATTAATGACTTGCATGCTCTTAGGTTAATTTAGTTGGATTAATGCATGATTATAATCTGAATAAGCTATAATTATGTATTGATTTGAGTAAGTTAAGATTAAGAAAAGTGTAACCAAGAATAGGTTGAAGTTAAATCTCTTGAGAAAGGCTTTAATAGACATCTAGGAGACTTAATTCAATTCCTTATGCTAAGTGTTAAGTTTATCTGAATAAGAAAATTTGATACTTGGAATAATAATCTTGAATAAAGTTATCTGGTTTTATTAAACTGAATTTTCCATAATCACTTGTATGTTTTCTTTTATTTAAGTCATAGCAATACTTGTTAAGGTGGATAGTCCTTTAATGAAAGTTGTTTTTAATATTGATTTTCACATTATTCAATTTACTTGCTTTTAATAGATCTTTTAGTTACTTTAGTTCTTTTAATTGTTTTAGTTTGGATTTAAATTATTGTTTTTAGTTTTAATTTTTCAATCATCACAAACTTTGGATTTCTCTTCTCTCTTTTACACACAAAAATTGGTTTTGAAATTGAAATAACACATTCAAGCACAAGTTTCCCTTGGATTCAATATTTTGGGTTATAATCTTATTTTCCTATATTACTAACCGATCTAGTACACTTGCTAGACACCGGTCAAGTTTTTGGTGCCGTTGCAGGGGATACATTGGCGTTTGTTTCTTTATTTTGATTTTAAAGTTATTTTTGTGTGTTTTTCTTCTCTTCTTTATCTATTTTCTTATTTCCTTTTTGGGTGACTAGTGGTTTATGGTGAGAGACAACCCCATCTTACCATTAGACCCTTAAATTAAAAGGACATTCCATAGAATTAGAAGGTTAAGAGGCAACATGAATGACCCCAAAATAGAATAACCTATAAATGATCCACCACCTAGGATCGAAGAGCAACACATACCACACCAAGCTCCCGAAAATGGGTATAGACCTATAACTATTAGGGATTATGCTATCCCTAGGTGGAATGAAGAACATAGAATTATTAAGATTCCTCACCACCAACCTTTTTGAGATTAAACCTGCTACCATCACTATGGTACAAAAAAAAACCAATTTTTGGGTTCGGACATAGAGGATCCTGCACAATATTTGGATATGTTCTTAGAAGTGAGTGACACTATACAAATTCCTAATGTATCGACTGATGCAATTAGGTTGAAACTCTTTCTATTTACCCTAATAGGAAAAGCTAGGGATTGGCTACAAATGCTACCAAATCAATCCATCCATTCTTGACAACAAATGCAAGAAAAATTTCTTTGTAAATTCTTCTCACCTACTAAGACTGCCCTCATTAGGAAATAAATTAGTGACTTCCAGCAATTTTATGAGGAGCCATTCCATGAAGCATGGGAAAGATTTAGGAGACTTTTAAAAAGTTGTCCATGATAAGTGTGAAATATGTATAGATTTTAATATGTTTTTAGTTAAATTATTTAGTTGTTTTGGTTGTATTTAGATTAATTTAGAGTTAATTTGTAATATTTATGATTTTTAGGTTAATTCTGTGTTTTGGTTGATTTTCAGGTTTAATTTGACATAAAAGGGCTTAAAATGAAAAAAGGGCAAAGTTCAGGGCCAAAAGTGCAATTATAAAGAATTGATGCAAGAAAAGTTGACGTCCAGTCCAGAGCCCTGAGACGTGACCACGTGAATTATTGAAGAGCTTCACACGTGGCCATGTGAAGAACAAAGCTTGAGAAGCCGTGACCATGTGAAGTAAAATGAAGAAATAAAGTGTAAAGAAGCCATGGCCACGTGAAAGGAAAATTGAAGAAAACAAGTGGAACACGTGACCACGTGTGAGGAAGAGATAATCCACACGTGGCCACGTGTGGAAGAAGAGGAACAAGGGACGTGCCCACGTGAAGAAGAAGGCATAGTGAGGCGTGGCCACGTGATCCAACTCTCCCATGATGCGAAGGATTTACGAACTTTCTATTTTAAGCAGAAATTAACTCCTTTTTGGTTCTAAGAGTTTAAGAAGGAATCCACATCTACTCTTGCCTATAAATAGAGTCCAAAACACAGAAGAAGGGATTGGAAAATCATCAATCATCATATTCAAGCTTTTAAATCAGTTTTTAGAATTAAGCTTTCTTAGTTAGTTTTTACATTCGTTGTTTTTACAGTTTTTTCCAAAGCATTGTTTTTAGTTTTTAAGAATGTCTAATGAGTAGTTTTCTTTACTTTTGCTAAAGGATACTTAAATCCTTGACTTATATTGACATGACTTGAGTTTGTTCTTAAATTTTAATACAAGTTGATTATTTCTTGGTTTTTAAACAAAGTCTTGTCTTTTCTCAATTTTAAATTGATTATTAACTTGATTAAGAGTTGGTTAATTAATTGGTTTAAGTTGATTAATGATTTGCATGCTCTTAGGTTAATTTAGTTGGATTAATACATAGTTATAATCTGAATAAGATATAATTGTGTGTTAATTTGAGTAAGTTAAGATTAAGAAAAGGGTAACCAAGAATAGGTGAAAGTTAATTCTCTTGAGAAAGGTTTTAATAGACATCTAGGAGACTTAATTCAGTTCTTTATGCTAAGTGTTGAATTGTTCTGAATAAGAGAGTTTTAATACTTGGAATAATAATCTTGAACAAAGTTATTTGGGTTTACTAAACTGAATTTTCCATGATCACTTGTATGTTTTTGTTTAATTAAGTCATAGCAATACTTGTTAAGGTGGATAGTCCTTTAGTGAAAGTTGTTTTTATCATTGATTTTTATCTCATTCAATTTACTTGCTTTTAAATAGATTTCTTATTTACTTTAATCTTTTCAATTGTTTTAACTTAGTTTTCAAATCATCACAACTTTGGGATTTCTCTTCTCTCTTTACACACAAAATTGGTTTTGAAATTGAAATAGCACACACAAGCACAAGTTTCCCTTGGGTTCGATATTTTGGGTCATAATCTTATTTCTCTATATTACTAGCCGATCTAGTACACTTGCTAGACACCAGTCAAGTTTTTAGCGCCGTTGCCGGGGATACAGTGGCGTTTGTTTATTTATTTTGATTTTAAAGTAATTTTTGTGTGTCTTCTTCTCTTCTCCATCTAATTTCTGATTTTCTTTTTAAGTGACTAGTGGTTTATGGTGAGAGACAACCCCATCTTACCATTAGACCCTGAAATTGAAAGAACATTCCATAGGATTAGAAGATTGAGAGACAATATGAACGATCCAGAAATTGAGCAACCTATGAATGATCCACCACCTAGGATCGAAGAGCAACATATACCCCACCAAGCTCCCGGGAATGGTTATAGACCTAGAACCATTAGGGATTATGCTATCCCTAGGTGGAATGAAGAGCATAGAACTATTAGGATTCCTCACCACCAACCCTTTGAGATTAAGCTTGCTACCATAACTATGGTACAAAGAAATCAATTTTCGGGTTCAGACATAGAGGATCCCGCACAACACTTAGATATGTTCTTAGAAGTGAGTGACACTATGCAAATTCCTAATGTATCGACTGATGCAATTAGGTTGAAACTCTTCCCATTTACCCTCATAGGAAAAAGCTAGGGATTGGCTTCAAATGCTACCAAATCCATCCATCCATTCTTGACAACAAATGCAAGAGAAATTTCTGTGCAAATTCTTCCCACCTACGAAGACCGCCCTCATTAGGAAACAAATTAGTGATTTTCAGCAGTTTTATGAGGAACCATTCCATGAAGCTTGGGAAAGATTTAGGAGACTCTTAAAAAGTTGCCCTCATCATGAAGTTCCTATTTTTCAACTAATGCATATTTTCTATGTAGGTGCTCATCCATCAACAAGATCTTTATTAGATGCAGCTTCAAATGGAAGCTTCATGAATCAAATTCCCGAAGATGCATTTTTACTCCTAGATGAGATGGCCACCAATGATGCTCAATGGGCAAGCTCTAGAGCAACTCAAAAGAAACAGGGAGTTCATAATATTGATGAAGTAGCTATGTTGAAAGCTCAATTAGAATTAATGGAAAAGAAATATTCAAAAGAAATAAATGAGCTTAAAGCTAAAAATGTCTCTATGTTATCTAATGGAGTTGATTCTTATGCAGGAATTCCAGGATCTATGGAAATGAAGAATATTGAAAGTATAGTAGAAGAAGTCAATGCCTTGAATCCATATAGCAATACTTACAATGCGGGATGGAAAAGCCATCCAAATTTTTCATGGAGGGAAGGTAATTAAGGTTCTTCTTCTAACCCCAATCCTAGACCCCAATTCAACCATAATCAAGCTTCCAATAATCAACATCCATACCAAAACCAAGCTCCACCTCATTATCCAAATCAATATCCTTCACAAGCATACCACCAACCACCCGGTTTTCAAAAACCTCAACCTCCCCCTCCTCAAGAAAAAAAATCTAATATTGAGGAAATGATTGCAAATTTCATGGCTTCCCAAAACTCCATTTTAGCTAGTCAAGATGTTAGATGGAAATCGCAAGATATTTGGATGAGAAACCAAGAGACATCCATTAGGAACTTAGAAAACCAAATGGGATAACTTGCTAGTTCTTTATCCAACCGGGCTCAAGGGACATTTCCATCTAATGTAGACCAAAACCCAAAGGAGGAAGCCAAAGCAATCACTTTAAGGAGTGGGAAAGAGTTAGAGAAGACTGAACTTGGTAAGGATTCTTCTAAAAAAGTGGAACTGACAACAGAGGTAAGTGTTTCTAATTCTGAAAAAAATGAAAAAGCACCTCCTACAATTCAGAAGGGTAAAGGTAAAGAAAAGCTTGTATCCACTGTTCTTGATGAATCTCAATTGCCATTTCCAGTTCTAGCTAGAAAAGAGAAACAAAATGAACAATTAAGTAGATTTTTGGACATGTTTAAGAAGCTACATATAAACTTACCATTTGCTGAAGCTTTATTACACATGCCTAAATATGCTAAATTTATGAAAGAATTATGCTCTAATAAAAAAAGCTAGAAGGCATAGGAACGGTTCAATTGTCCGGTAATTGTAGTGCTATATTAACCAATAAAATCCCTAAAAAATTAGAAGATCCAGGTAGCTTTACCTTACCTTGTGAGTTAGGAAGTAATTTTGTTGGCAATGCTTTATGTGATTTGGGTGCAAGCATTAATTTGATGCCTTATTCGATTTGTAGGAAATTGAATCTAGGCGATTTAAAAGAAACCCAAATGACGCTTCAATTGGCGGATAGATCGGTAAAAAGGCCAAAAGGAATCATCGAGGTCCTATTGGTAAAAGTAGGAAATTTCATATTTCCAGTGGATTTTGTGGTTATAGACATGGAAGAAGATAGAAAGGTGCCGTTAATTGTGGGGAGACCATTCTTGAACACAACAAGAGCTTTAATAGATGTTCATGGACAAACTGTTACTTTAAGATTTAACGAGGAGAAAATGGTTTTTAATGTTAATAAAATTTTAAAACACCCCTTATATGATTTTGAAGAATCCATTTATTTTGTTGATGAGGTTCAAGAATGTGCCAACACAAAGCAAGAGGAAATCATTCTCAAAGATAAGCTTCAAAGTTGCTTAATGAATCCAAGGGAAAAGGGAGAGTTAGATACAAAGGAGAAAAAGTTGATACAAATTCTGGAAAAAGAGCATAGTGAAGATAGTGAAATGGAGGACGAACCATCCCCTCCTAAGGGAGATTCTGAACTTAAAACTCTTCCATCTCATTTGAAATATGTATTTTTAAGTGATAATGCTAATCCAGTAATTATTTCATCTTTATTGACAGATTTGGAAGAAGAAATGCTCATTGGAGTACTCAAAAAGCATAAAGAAGAAATAGGTTGGGCGACATCCGACTTAAAAGGGATTAGCCCAAGCTATTATACACACCAAATACCAATGGAAGACAACTTTAAGCCGGTGGTGCAACCTCAAAGAAGGCTCAACCCAACTATGCAAGAGGTAGTAAAAAAGAAGGTTTTGAAACTACTTGATGCAGGTATTATATACCTTATCTTCGATAGTAATTGGGTAAGTCCCGTTCAATGTGTACCTAAAAAGGGGGGAATGACTGTAGTGATAAATGAGAATAATGAATTAATTCCTACACGCACGGTAACAGGATGGAGGGTATGTTATGACTATAGAAGACTAAACAATGCCACTAGAAAAGATCACTTTCCATTGCCTTTTATTGACCAAATGTTAGAGAGATTAGCAGGAAACAAATTTTATTGCTTCTTAGATGGCTATTCGGGGTATATGCAAATACCTATAGCCCCGAAAGACCAAGAAAAGACCACATTCACATGTCCATATGGAACATTTGCATATCGGAGAATGCCTTTTGGTCTTTGTAATGCATCTGCTACATTTCAACAATACATGATGACCATATTTCATGACTTTATTGAAAAATTTATGAAAGTTTTCATGGATGATTTCACTATTTATGGTCATGATTTTGAATCTTGTTTGCATAATCTAGCATTGGTTTTAAAAAGGTGTCAAGAAACAAATTTGGTGCTTAATTGGGAAAAATGTCATTTCATGGTTAGAGAAGGCATTGTGTTAGGGCATAAAATTTCTGAAAAAGGCATTGAGGTTGACAAAGCAAAAGTTGATGTGATAGAAAGATTGCCTCCACCAACTAGTATAAAGGGCATTAGGAGTTTCCTTGGTCATGCCGGGTTCTATCGTCGGTTTATTAAAGATTTCTCTAAAATTGCCAAACCACTCTCTAATTTATTGCTTAAAGATGTTGCATTTGATTTTAATGTTGAGTGTTTGCAGGCTTTTAACCTATTGAAGCAAAAGTTAGTTAGTGCACCGATCATTGCCTCACCTGATTGGAGCTTACCATTTGAAATCATGTGTGATGCAAGTGATTATGCAGTTGGAGCAGTCTTAGGACAGCGAAAGGAGAAGATTTTCTACACCATCTACTATGCAAGTCATACACTCACCGGAGCCCAAGTGAATTACACCATTACGGAGAAGGAACTCTTAGCAATAGTCTTCTCATTTGAGAAATTTAGGTCTTACCTCTTAGGATCCAAAATTACAGTGTGGTCGGATCATGCCATATTAAGACATCTTTTTGCAAAGAAGGATTCTAAGCCAAGACTTATCCGATGGGTGTTACTACTTCAAGAATTTGATATTGAAATCAAAGATAAGAAGGGAGCAGAAAATTTTATGGCTGACCATCTATCTAGATTGGATCATGCTAGTATCGAAAAGGGAGAAATTTCTGACTTATTTCCCGATGAATTTATTTATGCTTGTTACACTTATGAGAATTCAGTTCCATGGTACGCTAATATAGTTAATTTTCTTGCAGGTGGCTATCTTCCTAAGGAATTTACTTGGCAACAAAAGAAAAAGCTCATAGCGGATGCCAAGCATTACCTTTGGGATGATCCATACCTCATCAAGATATGCCCGGATCAAATACTAAGAAGATGCGTACCGGAGTTGGAGCAAGAAGCGATCATGAACCAATGTCATGGAGGTGAAGTTGGAGGTCATCACGGACCAAATAGGACAGTTTAAAAGATACTCCAATCAGGTTTTTTTTGGCCTACTTTATTTGAAAATGTAAGATCTTTTATATCTACTTGTGATAAATGCTAACGAGTAGGAAATATATCCAAAAGAGATGAGATGCCTATGAACAATGTGCTAGAAGTGGAAATATTTGATGTTTGGGGCATTGATTTTATGGGACCTTTTCCAAATTCATTTGGGTTTGAATATATATGGGTAGCTGTGGATTATGTGAGTAAATGGGTAGAGGCAATAGCTACTAGGACTTGTAATGCAAAAATTGTGCTGGAATTCATTCGGAAGAATATTTTCACTAGATTCGGAGCACCTAGAGCTATTATAAGTGATGGAGGCAAACACTTTGTCAACCATTAATTTAAGACCTTACTTAAGAAATTTGGTGTTAAGCACAAAATCACAATCCCATACCACCCTCAAGCCAATGGCCAAGTGGAAGTATCTAATAGGGAGTTAAAGTCAATATTAGAGAAAATAGTGAATAACTCTAGAAAAGATTGGTCTTTTAGGTTAAATGAGGCCTTATGGGCTTATCGAACCCCATTTAAAACTCCTATAGGTATGTCTCCATTTAGGATTGATTTTGGAAAAGCATGTCACCTTCCGGTCGAATTAGAACATAAAGCATATTGGGCTACTAAATTTCTTAACTTTGATTTGAGAAATGCAGGAGAAAAAAGAAAATTGCAGCTCAATGAACTTGATGAAATTCGACAATGGTCATATACAAATGCTACACTTTATAAAGAAAAGACCAAACGATGGCATGACAAGCATCTAAGGGTAAAAGATTTTATCCCGGGAATGTTAGTGCTTCTTTATAATAGTCGTCTTCGTTTGTTTCCAGGAAAGCTGAAATCGAAGTGGCTTGGACCATATCAAGTGATGACAAGCAATAATCTTGGTGTAGTGACGATCAAAAGCTTAAAAGATGGATGTGAATTTACAGTAAATGGACACCAAATTAAACCATACCAAATCGGACAACAAGAGGTTGCTGAAGCAACTATGGTTCTTAAAGATACTTAAAAATCGGTTTGGAGAGTCTAGCTGGAGACTCCAAAAACTCAAAACTCTATCTTTGTTTTATTTTCGGTCAATATTTGTGTTTTCTGCATGTTTGTGTGTTTAAGTGTTTTGATTTATGCATGTTTGTGTGTTTAAGTGTTTTGATTTATGCATGCTTGTGTGTTTAAGTGTTTTAATTCATGAAAAGAGTAAGTAAATCAAGGTTTTAATTGGAGATATGTGCATTTAAAAACCAAGTGAATGAGTGTGTATCGAAGAAGTTAGGCAAAGAACATTACATACACGTGACCACGTGTGGCTTTCCCTTTGCCATCACGTGCCCACGGGTTCCTATAATGGTGAATTCACAAAATATACATGGCCACGGGTCTTTCTTCATGGAATTTCATGTGTCCACACCCAAGTCCTCTGTAACAATTGCATCTTTACATGTGACCACGGGTCTTTCCTCATGAAAACTCACGTGGCCACGCATAAGTCACTTATCACATTTCATTTGCACACACGTGACCACGGGTCGTTCCTCATGAAAATTCACGTGGCCATGCCAAAGTTCACTGCCCATTTTATGTTCCCACACGTGACCACATGTATATCTTCACTAAGATTCACGTGGCCACGTCCCAAGTTCCCCTCCTTTATAAAAGTTCACGCTTTCTTCACTTTTTCTCTTCATTTTCATTTTGCATTTCGTTCTCTCCGTGCCCACGCCTCACCATCACACAATCAACCCCTGACCACGGGATTTTCAATCATCACCACTCATCACCATCTCCATTTTCCTTCTATTTCATCTTCCACTCTCTCCTACATATAATTTCTTCTTTCTCCACATTTTCTTCATTATTTTAGGTTTTTCACTACTCACACACACCACCTTAAATTTGTGCTGCAATTTTGGTGAAATCTCACTAGCAAGTAAGTATTTACTCCCATTACTCTTTAATTTGTTGGCTTAACATCCATGGATTGTAATTTATGCTAATTTTTCATAAATGTTAAGTTTTTAGGTTATTTTATACTTAACAATTTTGGATTGCATGTTAATTCTTTTTTATTCTTTGGATAAATATGAGTATTATATGCATGATATAGATGCTTGGCATGTAAATAGGTAGTAAACAATCTTTGTTATGCTTTGTAAATTAATGCTCAAATGTATGCTCATAACATGCTTGATAAAATACCTTAATGAGTTTTTGCTTTAGAAATATTGAACTTTCACGCTTGGGTAGCATGTTTATGATGTGCACGGATGCATTATGATGTAATTCACTTCATCAAAGATTGTTTCATAGTATTATTCATGCATGATAGGCATTATGTTTAACATAGTTTGTTTTGTGCTCCAATTTTTGAACATCTTTTATGCCTATCATTTTGATCCCCACACATGCTATCCACATTGCTCATTGCATCAAAGAGTAGTTTAATTCATTTAATCTATGCTCCCTATGTTTACACTTTAGTCGATTTTGGGTTGTAAAAACTTACATTATGTTTTTCTCTCTTTGTAGTGGCACCTCGAAGGACTAAGTATCCGGATATGGAAAGTTCTTCCGGGGTACGAATTCCATCATATGTAGACAAGGCGAAGATTAACAAATTTGATTATTTCAGCAAGTGCAATTATGTCCAGCCAGCCTACTTAAGCCATTTGTTCCTCAATATCCCAGCAGGAAATTTGTGGGATTATGAGATCGAACCGTTGATTCAAAATATTGGCTGGGGGGAATTTATAAAAAATAAACCAAAGGTGTACCCGGATATGGCTAGAGATTTTCTTTATTCCTTTGAATGTTATTTCAGGCGGGATGCTGAGGATGGAACAGTGGGTTTTAAACTCGGTAAGAAAGGTTATTCTCTAACTTTCACTCAGTTTTCTGAAATGTTAGGTTTTGTGCCAACTGCTCCCTGGGAATTGGAAGATGCTTCACCTGCGAAGAATTGGGAGATAATTAAAGATATTGAATTGAATGAGCCTTGGGTAGGAGGACAATGCAAGTACTATTAGTGTCTCTCAAGCAATGGTTTTAAGATGTATGATGGATGGCATTGCAATTAACGGAGCGAGCATTATAGCTAGTCGAATTAAGGATTTCCAGAAAATGCCAAGTAACAGTGATAATATCTCTATTGGATGGATAGCTACAGTTTTGGCAGGTGCAGTTAATCATCCGGTTTATGGCGAGCCACTTCCAGGAGATTTGCCTTACATTGATAATAGAATGTTGAAAAGGATGAAGATTCTGATACCTAAGCCTCGTGGTCATTGGGCAACTCGGGAGGAGTATTTAAGAGAGAACAATATTCGGTTTGAGCAGTAAGAAGAGCAACAAGAGGAGCAACAAGATGAACCAAATGAGGAGCATATTGCCACGGCTGTACCTTCCCCAATTAATGAGCCTACAACATCGAAATGGGAAGCCCCATTCAATCAACTAAGTGGAAGGATGGATGCTCAACAAATGAGACTTGATCAAATACAAGGAAGATTAGACATACTTCATGATACAGTCATGGAAGGAAATCGGAGAGTTGAGCAATTTATTTATCACTTTTGGCAGCGGTTTCCTCCACCACCATCGCCCCCATAGATCATTTGATGTGGACAACAATGTTTTGAGGAGGGGGTAGCCTCCTTTCAGGAAGTTTTTCTTCAGCTTTATTTTTCTTTTTCATGAATCAAAATTCTGTTATTTTGTGTTTTGTTTTGTTTTCTTTTATTGTTTTTGTGTTTTGTTTGAGTTTGTAAAATGTATTAAAGACTTATGTAGTTCACCTTTTCACTTAGTTTGCATGAGAACTTAGTTTGCCCTAGTTGACTTCAAAAATTTGAACACTTTGAACTTGGATATGGAGTATACATGTTTTGGACCTTTGCTTAGCAAGAGAACATTTATGTTGTTTAATATGTCTTTGGATGGATTAATCTTCAACTTGATAAATATTTATTAGTTTCTAAATTCTTAAAATCACTTAGACCAGTTTTTAACTTAGAAAAAACTCAATGCAATGAAGTAGTGAAGTAAGAAAATTTAGAGCACTAGAACCTTCCTCATCACCCTTCAAAGCATATGAATAACTCAAGCATCTTAGAAAATGATCTAGGCAACAATTTTCTTGATAAACTCTTTTAAAAAGACTTGTGTCCTACCTTGATACAATTATCCTTTGATTAACCATTTTGAGCTTATAAGGGTATGCTTAATGCGTACCATTTATTTTTCCTTGTTACACCTAAAGTTTTAACCATATAACCTAAAAAGCTTTTATCTCACCTTATGAAATTAGCCACTTTAGGATTAGATGGATGCATGAAAAGAATTAAGTTTTATTGGGTGTAGCAAGAAAGTTTCAAAATTATGGATGAAGTCAAATGAAAATAGACCTTGTATTATCTTGATGTTAACTTGTGAATACTAGTACAATAAAAAAAAGGGAAAAGAAATGAGAAAACTAGCAAATATGAAAAAAAAGATAAGTGTGGGGTAGTACAAGGAGAAATAGAAAAATATTGACTTCTTGGTGAAAGAGCATAAAGAAAAATTTGGAATCAAGGCAAGGATAAGCTGAATTTGTATTGCTTAAGTTATTGGGGTTTTTGTAATTTATTTGGTCTTAGAGTGGCTATATTCATTTTGATCATCTTTTATCCATTCTTTGATAAACATACCCTTAGCCCCATTACACCCTTTATAAGACCTATGTGATTTTAAGTTTGTTTTGAGTTGTTTAGCGGAGATGACCTACGGGTTCCGGTGCTAAAGGAGAGGCCTATTGTGTTTCTAGAGTTTCAAGCACGAAACCGATTGTATGCTTATGCATTCATATATTTTATACTTCATTACTTAGTTGTGTTGATATTTGGATTTTGAAAATACTTGAAATGATTTGGTCTTGCACACACTCAAGGAAACTAATTTATATTCTCTTGTTGAAGTTAATCTATTTAGAGTTTATGTTGAGTGCTTTTGTTAAAATGCTAAGCTTGGTTTTGAAACTGCATGGCTTTGTTCAAGTTTGATGGTTTTGAAGGTGGGTTTGTTCTAATTTGCTTGAGGGTAAGCAAGGTTTAAGTATGGGGTATTTGATAAGTGTGAAATATGTATAGATTTTAATATGTTTTTAGTTAAATTATTTAGTTGTTTTGGTTTTATTTAGGTTAATTTAGAGTTAATTTGTAATATTTATTATTTTTAGGTTAATTCTGTGTTTTGGTTGATTTTTAGGTTTAATTTGACATAAAAGGGCTTAAAGTGAAAAAAGGGCAAAGTTCAGGGCCAAAAGTGCGGTTATGAAGAATTGATGCAAGAAAAGTTGACGTCCAGTCCAGAGCCCTGAGACGTGACCACGTGAATTATTGAAGAGCTTTACACGTGGCCACGTGAAGAACAAAGCTTGAGAAGCCGTGGCCATGTGAAGTAAAATGAAGAAATAAAGTGTAAAGAAGCCATGGCCACGTGAAAGGAAAATTGAAGAAAACAAGTGGAACACGTGACCACGTGTGAGGAAGAGATAATCCACACGTGGCCACGTGTGGAAGAAGAGGAACAAGGGACGTGCCCACGTGAAGAAGAAGGCATAGTGAGGCATGGCCACGTGATCCAACTCTCCCATGATGCGAAGGATTTACGAACTTCCTATTTTAAGCAAAATTACTTCCTTTTTGGTTCTAAGAGTTTAAGAAGGAATCCAAATCTACTCTTGCCTATAAATAGAGTCCAAAACACAGAAGAAGGGATTGGAAAATCATCAATCATCATATTCAAGCTTTTAAAGCAGTTTTTAGAATTAAGCTTTCTTAGTTAGTTTTTACATTCGTTGTTTTTACAGTTTTTTCCAAAGCATTGTTTTTAGTTTTTAAGAATGTCTAGTGAGTAGTTTTCTTTACTTTTGCTAAAAGATACTTGAATCCTTGACTTATATTGACATGACTTGAGTTTGTTCTTAAATTTTAATACAAGTTGATTATTTCTTGGTTTTTAAACAAAGTCTTGTCTTTTCTCAATTTTAAATTGATTATTAACTTGATTAAGAGTTGGTTAATTAATTGGTTTAAGTTGATTAATGATTTGCATGCTCTTAGGTTAATTTAGTTGGATTAATACATAGTTATAATCTGAATAAGATATAATTGTGTGTTAATTTGAGTAAGTTAAGATTAAGAAAAGGGTAACCAAGAATAGGTGAAAGTTAATTCTCTTGAGAAAGGTTTTAATAGACATCTAGGAGACTTAATTCAGTTCTTTATGCTAAGTATTGAATTGTTCTGAATAAGAGAGTTTTAATACTTGGAATAATAATCTTGAACAAAGTTATTTGGGTTTACTAAACTGAATTTTCCATGATCACTTGTATGTTTTTGTTTAATTAAGTCATAGCAATGCTTGTTAAGGTGGATAGTCCTTTAGTGAAAGTTGTTTTTATCATTGATTTTTATCTCATTCAATTTACTTGCTTTTAAATAGATTTCTTATTTACTTTAATCTTTTCAATTGTTTTAACTTAGTTTTCAAATCATCACAACTTTGGGATTTCTCTTCTCTTTTTACACACAAAATTGGTTTTGAAATTGAAATAGCACACACAAGCACAAGTTTCCCTTGGGTTCGATATTTTGGGCCATAATCTTATTTCCCTATATTACTAGCCGATCTAGTACACTTGCTAGACACCGGTCAATCCACATCATGAAGTTCCTATTTTTCAACTAATGCATATCTTCTATGCAGGTGCCCATCCATCAACAAGATCTTTGCTAGATGCAGCCTCAAATGGTAGTTTCATGAACCAAATCCCCGAAGATGCATTTTTGCTTCTTGATGAGATGGCCACCAATGATGCTCAATAGGTAACCTCTAGAGCAACTAAAAAAATAGGGAGTTCATAATATTAATGAAATAGCCATGCTACAAACTCAATTAGAATTAATGGAAAAAAGACATTTAAAAGAAATAAATGAGCTTAAAGCTAAAAATATTTCTCTGTTATCTAATGAAGTTGATTCTTATGCAGGAATTCAAGGACCTTTGGGAATGAAGAATAATGAAGGAATGATGGAAGAAGTAAATGCCTTAAACCCATATAGCAAGACTTACAATGTGGGATGGAGAAGCCATCCAAATTTTTCATGGAGGGAAGGTAATCAAGGTTCTTCTTCTAACCCTAATCTTAGACCCCAATTTAATCATAATCAACCTCCCAATAATCAACTTTCATACCAAAACCAAGCTCTACCACATTATCCAAACCAATACCCATCACAATCATACCACCAACCACTCGGTTTTCAAAAATCTCAACCTCCCCCTCCTTAAGAAAAGAAATCCAACATTGAAGAAATGATTGCAAATTTCATGGCCTCCCAAAATTCAATTTTAGCTAGCCAAGATGCTAGATGGAAATCACAAGATATTTGGATGAGGAACCAAGAGGCATCAATAAGGAACTTAGAGAACCAAATGGGACAACTTGCTAGTTCCTTATCAAACCGTACTCAAGGGACATTTCCATCCCATGTAGACCGAAATCCAATGGAGGAAGCCAAAGCAATCACCTTAAGGAGTGGGAAAGAGTTAGAGAAGACTGAAATTGGTAAGAATTCTTCCTCAAAGGTGGAACCGACAATGAAGGTAAGTAATCCTAACTCAGAAAATACTAAAAAGGTACCTCCTATAGTTGAGAAGGGTAAAGGTAAGGACAAACTTGTTTCTACTGTTCTTAATGAATCTTAATTACCATTTCCTGTTCTAGCTAGAAAAGAGAAACAAAATGAACAATTGAGTAGATTTTTAGACATGCTTAAGAAGCTACATATAAATTTACCATTTGCTGAAGCTTTGCTACACATGCCTAAATATGCCAAATTTATGAAAGAATTGTGCTCTAATAAGAAAAAGTTAGAAGGCATAGGAACGGTTCAATTATCTGGTAATTGTAGTGCCATATTAACCAATAAAATTCCTAAACAATTAGAAGATCAAGGTAGTTTTACATTGCCTTGTGAACTAGGAGGAAATTTTATTGGGAATGCTTTATGTGATTTGGGTGCTAGTATTAATTTGATGCCTTATTCAATTTGTAAGAAATTGAATCTAGGTGATTTAAAGGAAACCCGAATGATGCTTCAATTGGCAGATAGATCGGTAAAGAGGCCAAAAGGAATCATTGAGGAATTATTGGTAAATGTCGAAAATTTTATCTTTTCGGTTGATTTTGTGGTTATGGATATGGAAGAAGATAGGAAGGTGCCATTAATTGTGGGGAGGCTATTCTTGAACACAGTAAGAGCGTTAATTGATGTTCATGGACAAACGGTCACTTTAAGATTCAACGAGGAGGAAATGGTTTTTAATGTTAATAAAATTTTAAAACATCCCTCATATGATTTTGAAGAATCCATTTACTTTGTTGATGAAGTTCAAGAATGTGCCAACACAAAACAAGAGGATATCATTCTCAATGATGAACTTCAAAGTTGCTAAATGCATCTCAAGCCAATGGAAGAGTTGGATACAAAGGAGAAAGAGTTGATACAAAATTTGGAATAAGAGCATAGTGCAGATAAGGAAATAGAGGATGAACCATCCCCTCCTAAGGGAGATTCTGAACTTAAAACACTTCCATCTCATTTGAAATATGTATTTTTAAGTGATAATGCTAATCCGATAATTATCTCATCTTCATTAATAGATTTGGAAGAAGAAATGCTCATCAGAGTCCTCAAAAAGCACAAAGGAGCAATTGGTTGGGCAACATCTGACTTGAAAGGAATTAGCCCTAGCTATTGTACACATCGTATACCCATGGAGGACAATTTTAAACCGATAGTGCAACCTCAACGAAGACTCAACCCAACTATGCAAGAGGTAGTGAAAAAGGAGGTATTGAAACTACTTGATGCAGGTATTATCTATCCTATCTCTGATAGTAATTGGGTAAGTCCTATTCAATGTGTGCCTAAAAAGGGGGGAATGACTGTAGTGATCAATGAAAATAATGAATTAATTCCTACACGCACAATAACGGGATGGAGGGTGTGTATTGACTATAGGAGGCTGAATAATGCCACTAAAAAAGACCATTTTCCATTGCCCTTTATTGACCAAATGTTAGAAAGATTGGTAGGAAATAAATTTTATTGTTTCTTAGATGGATATTCGGGGTACATGCAAATACCTATAGCCCCAAAAGACCAAGAAAAGACTACATTCACATGTCCATATGGAACATTTGCATATAGAAGAATGCCTTTTGGTCTTTGTAATGTACCTGCCACATTTCAACGTTGCATGATGGCAATATTTCATGACTTTATTGAAAAATTTATGGAGGTTTTCATGGATAATTTCACTATTTATGGTCATGATTTTGAATCTTGTTTGCATAATCTAGCATTGGTTTTGAAAAGGTGTCAAGAAACTAATCTTGTACTAAATTGGGAAAAATGTCATTTCATGGTTAAAGAAGGCATTGTCTTAGGGCATAAAATTTCTAAAAAAGGCATTGAGGTTGATAAAGAAAAAATTGATGTGATAGAGAAACTACCTCCACCAACTAGTGTTAAGGGCATTAGGAGTTTTCTTGGTCATGCCTGGTTTTATCGTCGGTTTATTATGGATTTTTCTAAAATTGCCAAACCACTTTCTAATTTATTGCTTAAAGATGCTACATTTAACTTTGATACTGAGTGTTTACAGGCTTTTAACCTATTGAAGCAAAAATTAGTTAGTGCACCGGTCATTGCATCACTCGATTGGAACTTACCATTTGAAATTATGTGTGATGCAAGTGATTATGCAGTTGGAGCAGTCTTAGGACAGCAAAAGGAGAAGATGTTCTACACCATCTATTATGAAATCCATACACTCATCAGAGCCCAAGTACATTACACCACTACGGAGAAGGAACTATTGGCAATAGTTTTTTCATTTGAGAAATTCAGATCTTACCTCTTAGGATCCAAAATTACAGTATGGTCGGGCCATGCCGCATTAAGACATCTTTTTGCAAAGAAGGATTCTAAACCAAGACTTATCCGATGGGTGCTACTACTATAAGAGTTTGATGTTGAGATAAAAGATAAGAACGGAGTAGAAAATTTTGTAGCTGACCATCTATCTAGATTGGATCATGCTTGCATCGAAAAGGGAGAAATTTTTGACTTATTTCCCGATGAACATATTTGTGCTTGTTATACTTATGAAAAATTGGTTCCATGGTATGCTAATATAGCCAATTTTCTTGCAGGTGGTTATCTTCCTAAGGAGTTTACTTGGCAACAAAAGAAAAAGCCCATAGTGGATGCCAAGCATTACCTTTGGGACGATCCATATCTTTTCAAGATATGTACGGATCAAGTACTAAGAAGGTGTGTACTAGAATTGGAACAGAAATCTATCATGTAACAATGCCATGGAGGTGAAGTTAGGGGACATCACGAGCCAAATAGAACAGTTCAAAAGATACTCCAATTAGGTTTTTTCTGGCCTACTTTTTTTGAAGATGTGAGATCTTTTATAACAACTTGTGATAGATGCCAATGAGTAGGAAATATATCCAAAAGAGATGAGATGCCTATGAACAATGTGCTGGAAATAGAAATCTTTGATGTATGGGGCATTGATTTTATGGGACCTTTTCCAAATTCATTTGGGTTTGAATATATCTTGGTAGCAGTGGATTATGTGAGTAAGTGGGTAAAGGCAATAGCTACTAGAACATGTGATGCAAAAATTATGCTGGAATTCATTAGGAAGAATATTTTCACTAAATTCGGAGCACCTAGAGCTATTATAAGTGATGGAGGCAAACATTTTGTCAACCATCAATTTAAGACCTTGCTTAAGAAATTTGGTGTTATGCACAAAATCACAACCCCATACCACCCTCAAGCCAATGGACAAGCGGAAGTATCTAATAGGGAGTTGAAATCAATCTTAGAAAAAACAGTGAATAACTCTAGAAAAGATTGGTCTCTTAGGTTAGATGAGGCTTTATGGGCTTATTGAACTGCATTTAAAACTCCTATAGGTATGTCTCCCTTTAAAATTATTTTTGGAAAAGCATGTCACCTTTCAGTTGAATTGGAACATAAAGCATATTGGGCTACAAAATTTCTTAACTTTGATTTGAGAAATGCAAGAGAAAGGAGAAAATTATAGCTCAATGAACTCGATGAAATTCGACAATGGTCATATAACAACGCTGCACTTTATAAAGAAAAGACCAAATGATGGCATAACAAGCATTTAAGGGTAAAAGATTTTGTTCCGAGAATGTTAGTACTTCTTTATAATAGTCATCTTCGTTTGATTCCAGGAAAGCTAAAATCGAAGTGGCTTGGACCATATCAAGTGATGTCAAGCAGCAATTTTGGAGTAGTGACGATCAAAAGCTTACAGGATGGAAGTGAATTTACAATCAATGGTCACCGACTCAAACCATACCAAATCGGACAACAAGAGGTTGCGAAAGCGACCATGGTTCTTCAAGATACTTAAAAAACAGTTTGGAGAGTCTAGTTGGAGACTCCTAAAACTCAGAACTTTAACTTTCTATCTCTTTTATGTTTTCAGTCAAATTTTGTGTTTTTGTTGCATGTTTGTGTGTTTGCGTGTTTTGAAAAAGTACATTAACAAGGTCTTAAAATGAAGACATGTTTTTCCTGGAAAAGATTTGGTGTTTTCAAAGATTGAAATGGAAAAATTGCATTTACCGAAGTTTAATTGTGCATATAGGTTCAAAGATGCAGAAAAAATACAGGTACACATGACCACGTGTGGCTTTCCCTTAGCCATCACGTGGCCACGGGTTGCCAAGATTAGTTAAGACACGTGACCACGTGTATTTCACAAGAGAACTTCACGTGGACACGATTGAAGTTACTGTCCTCCCTTCTAAACATCGCGTGACCACGTGTATTTTACAAGAGAAACCTTATGTGGCCACGGCTTGCAGTTTTGCTCCTAGATCTTCAATTCACATGACCACGTGAAGTTCAAATGAGAACCATCACGTGGTTACACATGCCCAAAGAGTAAAGGCACACGTGACCACGTGTGGTTCTTCCCATGAACCTCACATGGCCACAGCCCATTCCACTGCCTATATACACACTTTCACACCATTTTCTTTCTTCTTCCTCATTTTTTTCTTTACTCTAAACCGTGCCCATGCCTCACCACCACAAAAGTAATCCGTGCCCATGGATTTCCACTCATCACCATCTCCATTTGCTTTCTCTTTATTTTTCTCTCTCTCCTACCCATCATCTCTTCCTTCTCCACATTTTCTTCATTATTTTAGGTTTTTCATAACTCACACACACCACCTCAACTTTGTGCTACAATTTTGGTGTGATTCTCACTTTCAAGTAAGTATTTACTCCCATTGCTCCTTACTTATTGTTTGCTTATCATCCATTGTTGTGTTTTGTGCTATTATTGTTCATGTATGTTTAGTTTTTTGGTTACTTTGCACTTAAACATTTTGTTTGCATGATTAATTCTTTTTGCTTCTTTGGATGATTATGAGTATTATATGCATGTTATAGATGCTTGGTATGCAATTGGGTAGTGAACAATCTTTGTTATACTCTTTAAATTAATGCTCAAATTTGTGCTCATAACATGCTTGATAAAATGCTTCAATGAGTTTTTCTTTAGAAACATTTAACTTTCACTCATGGATAGCATGTTTATGATTTGCAGGGATGCATTATGACTTAATTCACCTCTTTAAAGATTGGTTCATAGGTTTAGTCATACATGATAGGCATTATGTTTAACATAGTCTTTATGCTCAACCTTTGAATATCTTTTATGCCTATCATTTTGATCTCCGCATATGCTATCAACATTTCTCATTGCATCCAAGTGTGCCTCAATTCATTCAATGCATGCTTCCTGTGCTTACACCTTAGTCTATTGTGGTTTATGAGTTGATACTTACATTGTGTTTTTCTTTCTTTGTCGTGGCACCTCGAAGGACTAAATATCCTGATGTAGCAAGTTCATCCGGTATACGCATTCCATCATATGTGGACAGGGCCAAGATCAATAAATTTGACTACTTCAGCAAATGTACCTATGTTCAGCCCGCCTATTTAAGCCATTTGTTCCTCAATATCCTGGCTGGAAATTTGTGGGATCATGATATAGAACCATTGGTTCAAAATATTGGCTGGGGGAAGTTCATTGAAAAGAAACCGAAAGTATATCCAGATATGGCAAGGGATTTTTTGTATTCTTTTGAATGCTACTTTAAGAGAGATGCGAAGGACAACATAGTTGGTTTTAAGTTTGGTAAGAAAGGATATTCCTTAACTTTTAGTCAGTTCTCTGAAATTCTTGGATTTGTGCCGAATGCCCCTACTGAATGGGAAGATGCTTCGCCTGTGGAAAATTGGAAATGAATTAAGGATCTTGAATTAGATGAGCCTTGGGTAGGAGGACAATGCAAGGTCCATGCTTTAAGGACTCATGCATTACAAATCATTCATTGTTTTCTTGCAAAGAGTATGTACAACAATTTGAAGAATGTAAGCACCATTAGTGCATCTCAAGCAATGGTTCTCCGATGCATGAGGGATGGAATAGCACTAAATGGAGCGAGCTTTATAGCTACTCGAATTAAGGACTTACAAAAAATGCCAGGACACATTGATAATATTTCTATAGGGTGGATAGCTACTGTGTTAGCTTTTACAGTTGAGCATCCGGTTTATGGAGAACCACTTAAAGGAGATTTGCCTTGTATTAATAATAAAATGCTAAAAAGGATGAAAATTCTGATCCCTAGGCCTTATGGTCATTGGGCAACTCTGGAGGAGTACTTAAGAGAGAACAATATTCGGTTTGAGGAGCAGCAAGAGGAACCAAATGAGGAGTATATTGCCATAGCTATGCCTTCCTCCATCAATGAGCCTACAACACCGGAATGGGAAACACCATTTAATCAATTAAGTAGCCGGATGGATGCTCAACAAATTAGACTCAATCAAATGCAAGGAAGATTGGATATGCTTCGTGATATGGTCATGGAAGGAAATAGGAGAGTTGAGCATTTTATCCATCACTTTTGGCAGTGGTTTCCTCCACCACCACCTCCATCGGAGTAGATCTTTATTTGCTGTGGACAGCAAAATTTTGAGGAGGGGGTAGCCTTCTTTCAGGGAGTTTGTCTTCAACTTTTCTTTTCTTTTTCATAAATCAAATTTTGTTATTTTGTGTTTTGTTTTGTTTTGTTTTGTTTATGTTTTGTTTTCTTTTCTTAAGTTTGTAAAATATATTAAAGACTTATGTAGTTCACCTTTTCATTTAGTTACATGAGAACTTAGTTTGCCTTAGTTACTTCAAAACTTTGAACAAATTGAGCTTGGATATGGAATATGCATGTTTTTTAGCCTGTGCTTAGCAAGAGAACATTTATGTTGTTTAATAAATCTTTGGATAGGTTAATCTTCAACTTGATAAATATTTGTTAATTTTCAAATTCTTGAAAGCACTTAGACCAATTTTTGACTTAAAGAAAAAATCAATACAATAAAGTAGTGAAGTAAGGAAATTTAGAGCACTAGAACCTTCCTCATCACCCTTCAAAGCATATGAACAACTCAAACAACTTAAAAAATGATCTAGGCAACAATTTTCTTGATAAACTTTCTTAAAAGACTTGTGTCCTACCTTGATAAAATTATCCTTTGTTAAGCCATTTTGAGCCTATAGGGTATGCTTAATACGTACCATTAATGTGTTCTTACTGCATCTAATATTTCAACCATATAACCTAAAAAGCTTTTATCTCACCCTATGGAATTGGCCACTTTAGGATTAAATGGATGTATGAAAAGATTAAAGTTTTATTGGGTTTAGCAAGGAAATCTTATGAAAAGTCATTAAAAGTGAGAAATTTACCTTTTATTACCTTGAGGTTAGCTTGTGAATGTTAAAAAAAAAGCTAGCAAATATGAAAAAAATATAAGTGTGGGGTAGTGCAAGGAAAAATGAAAAAAATAATGACTTCTTGATAAAGGGCATAAAGAAAGTTTGGAATCAAGGCAAGTATGAGCAAAATATATATTGATTAAGTTATGGGATTTAGTGATCTATTTTTGTCTTAGAGTGGCTATTTCTTTTAATTATCTTTTATCCATTCTTTGGTAACCATTCCCTTAGCCCTATTACAACCCTTGAACGACTTATGTGATTTTAAGCTTGTTTTGAGTTGTTTGGCGGAGATGACCTACGGGTTTCGGTGCTAAAGGAGTGGCCTATTGTGTTTCTAGAGTTTCAAGCATGAAATCGATTGTATGCTTATGCATTCATATATTATATACTTTATTACCTAGTTGTGTTGATATTTTAATTGTTAAAATTGCTTAAAGAGATTTGGTCTTGCACACACTCAAAGAAACTAGCTTATATTCTCTTGTTTGAAGTTTATTTATTTAGAGGTTATATTAAGTGCTTTTGTTAAAAATGCTAAGCTTGGTTTTGAAATTGCATATCTTTGTTTAAGTTTGATGGTTTTGAAGGAGGGTTTGTTCTAAATTGCTTGAGGGCAAGCAAAGTTTAAGTATGGGGTATTTGATAAGTGTGGATTATATATAGTTTTTGATATGTTTTTAGTTGTGTTATTTAGTTTTTTTGGTTTTATTTAGGTTAAATTCAAGTTGATTTGTTAATATTTATGTTTTTGAAGTTAATTATATGTTTTGTTTGATTTTTAGGTTTAAATTGTTAATAAAGGGCTTAAATTGCAAAAAGGACAAAGTTTAGGGTCAAAAGTACAAATATGAAGAATTATTGCGAGAAAATTGACGTTCAGTCCAGAGCCTTCACATGTGACCATGTGGAAATACTGAAGAATTACACCCGTGGCCACGTGAAGGCTTGATACTTAGAGGACATGGCCACGTGAAGACATAAAACATGAAAACCCATGGCCACGTGAAGAAATTCTGGAGGAAGACAAGAGAACACGTGACCACGTGGATTCCTAGTGAAGGACCACACGTGGCCATGTGTGAAGAAAGGCCTAGAGAACACATGACCACGTGTTCAAATGCACAATAAAGGGCGTGGCCACGTGATGCTACTCCCATTTCGCGAAGGATTTTGTCGCACTTCCTATTTTGGGCAGAAATTACTTCCTATTGAATTCTAAGAGTTTGAGAAGGAATTTATGACTTCTTTGGCCTATAAATAGAAAGCCAAAACACAGAAGAAGGGGATTGATTCTTAGAATTAAGCTTTACTTTTCTTTAGTTATTTTACTTTGCTTTGTTTTTACTGTTTTTTGAACACTTTGTTTTAATTTTAAGAATGGTTTGTGAGTAGTTTTCATTAACTTTTGCTAAAGGATACTTGAATCCTTAAACTTGTATTGTTATGACTTAAGTTGTTCTTCAATTCAAATACAAGTTGATTATTTCTTGGTTCTTAAATCTAGTCTTGTCTTTTCTCAATTTTAAGTTGATTATTAACTTGATTAAGCATTTGTTAATTGATTGATTTAAGTTGATTAATGACTTGCATGCTCTTAGGTTAATTTAGTTGGATTAATGCATGATTATAATATGAATAAGCTATAATTATGTGTTGATTTGAGTAAGTTAAGATTACAAAAAGTGTAACCAAGAATAGGCTAAAGTTAAATCTCTTGAGAAAGGATTTATTAGACATCTAGGAGACTTAATTCAGTTCCTTATGCTAAGTGTTAAGTTTATTTGAATAAGAAAATTTGATACTTGGAATGATAATCTTGAATAAAGTTATCCGGTTTTATTAAACTGAATTTTCCATAATCACTTGTATGTTTTCTTTTATTTAAGTCATAGCAATACTTGTTAAGGTGGATAGTCCTTTAGTGAAAGTTGTTTTTAATATTGATTTTCACCTCATTCAATTTACTTGCTTTCAATAGATCTTTTCGTTACTTTAGTTCTTTCAATTATTTTAGTTTGGATTTAAATTATTGTTTTTAGTTTTAATTTTCAATCATCAGAAACTTGGGATTTCTCTTCTCTCTTTTACACACAAAAATTGGTTTTGAAATTGAAATAACACATTCAAGCATAAGTTTCCCTTAGGTTCGATATTTTGGGTCATAATCTTATTTCCCTATATTACTAACTGATCTAGTACACTTGCTAGACACCGGTCAGATATAAAGGTGGATGATGGAAAGCCTTGGTATTATGACATTTAGAATTACCTAGAAAAGTCAGTGTTCCTTGAGGAAGCAATTAAAAAGGACTAGAGAATGATTCTTAAGTGGTCAACTCAGTTCATTACTATAGGGGGAGTTCTCTATAAAAGACAACCTAATGGAATCCAACCAGTGGCAAAGCTAGAATTTGTAATTAAGGAGGGCAAAAATATAACATAAATGCTATAAATAAATTGTTAAAGAAAGAAAGGGAGGCAATTGCCAATAGTGTGTTAAAGAGATTATGTATATGTACATATATTTACAAATGTATATATGTATAATACAAAAATTTTCAAAAATTAAGGGGGGCAATTGCCCCTTATGCTCTGCATGTGGCTGCGCCACTGAATTCGATTGAGGTGTTTGGATGAAAAGGAAGCAAAAAAGGTAATGGAGGAAGTACGTACAGGAGTGTGCAGAGCCCATATGAATGGCTTAGCTTTGGCAAAGAAGATTATAAGGCAAGGTTTCTTTTGGCTTACGATGGACACTGATTGTTTTAAGTATTCAAAGAATGCCAATTGTGCCAATAGTACATAGACTTGAGACATTTACCCATTTTTGAGTTATGTAACCTCACGTCACCATGGCCTTTTGCGGCATGGGGAATAGACATTATGAGAATAATCCATCCACATGCTTCAAATAGACACGGATTCATCATAGTGGCCATTGATTATTTTACCAAGTGGGTATAAGCTAAATCTTTCAAAAAGGTAGATGCACAAGATATGGCTAAATTCATTAAAAAGAATCTAATATGCAAATATGGCTTACCATATTATATGGTGTTTGACAATGGGTTATAATTTTCAAGTAAAACCAGAAAAATGGACACATATTCATCATAGTGGCCATTGATTATTTTACCAAGTGGGTATAAGCTAAATCTTTCAAAAAGGTAAATGCACAGGATATGGCTAAATTCATTGAAAAGAATCTGATATGCAAATATGGCTTACCTTATCATGTGGTGTCTGACAATGGGTTATAGTTTTCAGGTAAAACCAGACAAATGCTTATCAGGTATAGGGTTCAACATCACAAGTCTTCTCCTTATAGACCTCAAGCAAATGGAGTTGTCAAAGTAGCCAATAAGAATGTAAAGAGAATCCTAGCCAAAATGGTACAAACTTACAAGGATTGGGCCAATAAGCTACCCTTTGCACTATAGGGTTATAGGACAACAACTAGGACTTCAATAGGAGCCATTCCATTCTCTTTGGTCTATGGAATAGAAGCAGTACTATTGGTAGAGATTGAGCATCAATATCTGAGAGTAGTTCTGGAAGCTGAGATACAAGAAATAGAGCGGGTTGGATAGAGACTATTACAGCTTAATTTGTTTGATGGAATAGAATAAGGGCATATTATCATAATCAGGTCTATCAGAAGAGGCTAACTCATTTATTTAGGAAGAACCCTTTGAAAGAAAGAGACCTAGTGTTCAAACATATAAGATTAGGGATTTCAGATATTCGAGAAAAATTCAGGCCCACGTAGGAAGGACCTTTTGTACTTAAGATGTTGTTATCCAAAGGTGTTGCTATCTTGTTAGATAGTGATGGCAAGGAGTTCATAGAACCAGTGAATATCGACAGATTGAAAAGGTTATATGGCTTAAGACTAAAAAAGAAAAAGAAGAGAATTAATGCTCCACGGGTCGAAAATAGAAAAAAACAATGGCCTTGCTAAAATTGAGTGCCTTGCAAGGTAAAAACCAAAAAAAGCCATCCTGGGCAAAAATTAGAGGTTGAAAGAAAATAATCAAACAAGAAAACCGGAGAGGGTTGATTGATGATAGGAGTTATGATGCTTGAAAATTTTTGTCTTGAGATTGAATAATATGTGTCATTGAGATAAGGTCAAATACTGATCATGTGTACCAAAATTAGAAATAAATGTTATATATATATTCATAAATGTCATCTAAGTATTTGAAGATATTAATTTTTATCACATGTTTAATAAAAGAAAAAAAAATCATCTATGAAAATGTCTAATCTAATTTATCGGTATCACATCTCTCTCCACCTAGGTGCCTTAGGTGAGAAATTCTGTTGTCGACAGCCGGATTAGTGACCCACTGCTTTTATAAATTAGAAGTAGTGAAATCACAAGCTTTAGTGTCAAAAATAGTGGTCCTCATCTGAAGCTGAGTCCAGATCCTCTAATAATACTCTATTACAAAGTGAGTAGTAAGAATGCCTCCACGAAAATCCAGTGGATGCCTAACAATATCTTGCCTACCCCCAAACTAGTGAACACAATGGGTAGAGATAAAAAAAAGTGGCTTGATGAAGTCTATAAAGAGGAATGCATCCTGACTCTCCATCCCTAACCACATAAGTAATAGGCAACCAAGGACACCTAAACCTGATGTCAGCATCTGTCAAATGACCCAGCCAATCAACTACATCCTAAACTGACTGAAACTCATGCTAAAAATGCCTAGTTATGATATGTATCATAGGGTAGGTTCGTGTGACTCTAACTCAAGGAGGAAGATCTGACAATAGCTGCAACTTCTCACAAATCCATACCTAAAAAAAGCCGTTGGGGTGAGTTGGGTTCATCTCAGGCAAAAATAAGGCATAAAGATGTATAAAAATCCAAAATGATGCGTATTTCAATAAGAAAGCTAGTATAAAAATCCACAAGGGGCATACTACCTTCAAAAATAAGGACATACCTAAAAAAAATGGGGATACCTATAAAGGAGGAAGATGAGCCACTTTGAGCAGGAGACCTATGGTAAAAGTTATCCAAGCCAATGATGGTGTCTACCACAATAAAGGGAAATAGGTTGTACCCTTGATGTATGCCATCAATAACACTAAACAACCCATAATCTACAGTCATAGGATCATCGACATGCACCAATAAGCACCAAGCAAGGCAACAAAGCAGTACCAAACCATAAAAAAAGGTGGGGATGTCATTAAAGTCAGTCATGACATCAATCAACCACTCTATCAAAAATGTCTCCCCATAAGATACTAAACCCCTAGCCTCAAAAGGAAGAACACCCATGGCCCGAAATGCCTCTATGGGATAGCTGACCATAGGAGAGGCCAAGCATGGTCTAACATCAAGATCAAATTTGACACCCACCATAGCAGTAAACTCTTTAGGTAAAGGACATAACTCCTGATGAATAAACTAGAATACATAAAATCTCAGGTCCCAGTATTAAAGAGAAGCAGTCCATAAATGCCTATCTAGAGAAGTTTTTCTTATAAACCTCAAACTCGAGTAAGGAGCCAAAAGAGGGTCCTCCAAAGTTTTCGAGTTGTCTAGTAATTGGTGCAATTTTGTAAGCCCAATAGTCAAGGTAATAGGATTTCTAAGTAGTCTAAAGTGTAGGAATAATAAAAAGAAAATAAATGATGAAAGGAAAACAGACAAAAAAAAGAAAAAAAAGGAAAGAAAAGAAGAGAGAGAAGAATACCTGATGGAAGCTTCTTGGAAGGTCAAAAGTTAAAAGCACAAAAACCCAAGAAATTTAAAGTACTATTTATAGAAAAGTGATGAGGGATGGCTATCCCTCACCAGGAATGAGACACGAGTTGACCGTCCCTCACCTTTGGAATGTTAAAAGTCACACATTTGCATGTCCTATGCATTGCACATACATATTAGTGTATTTGCCTTTGTTTGCATTTTGTAAGGGATTAAAAGGCTTGATAACTCGAATATTCAACCCTAGAAGATTTGAATTGTCTGGAATATAGAAATTATTCATCTACAGAGATAAGAAAAATTTGAAGTGGTATTTTAGAATTTTGGACACCTGTATGTAGTAAAATATAATTAAAACCTGTAAATATTATAAAAATAATATTGTAACTCATAAAAAGAGTGTTAATAATGTTCTAAAGTAATTTTAGATGGATAAAGAACAAAAAATTGATGAGAACGATAAAAAATAGAAGAAAACAGAGTTAAAATGTGAAAAATAAGAGAAAATTAAGAATCAAGGGCATTTAAGTCATTTTGGCCTAAAGGATGGGACACCTTTCTATCCCATATGTCTCTAGGCGATGGATAGGCTTCCCATCCCTCGCTCGATTCTGGCAATATAAAGGCCATTTTCTTTATTTTCTAGCCAAAACTCCATAACCTTCGATGTTTAAGTTCTCTCTACGGTTTTTCATGCATTTCTTTCTTGTTCGACATCCGATTTGTGAGCCATTTGTGCCTATGGACTCCTGTGAGTGAGGCACGCTTTAGGGAGCATCATTTTTTTGCCATTTTTTATTTATGTATTCTCCAAGTAAGTATAAGTTAATTATTTTATTATTTCTTTTCATCTTTTTTTTTTCTCTTAAGTTAGAACATAATTTAGGCTAGAAAATTGTAGTTTTAGGCATAATGGATGCGAGCACTTACTATTTTTTCTGTATTTACTGTTATGTTGTTTTTTAGTTTAAAAGTTAATAATGCCTTGTTGCCTAAGTAATTTAGTGTAATTACCAAACTTTCTTTGCATGCCATTGTATACAATAAAATGCTTTATGTATGAACACATAAATTTGAGAAATTTTCTTTTGGGGTGGTAATGTATGTGGCCTTTGAATTTTTAGAGGAATTTTTGTATTATTTTTTGCTATTACACCAGGTATAAATGGTTTGAATTTTTGTTATTTGGTGGCCTTAATGGCCTATGATTTGTTTTGTGTTGTTTAAAGGTGTTTATTGTCCAAGGAGGAAGTGTCATTCCTAGCCAGAACGCTGTCAAATTTTTATCTTATTATTCTCATAAAGCATCAAATGATGATAATTGTGTTTTTTGGCAGCTCTAAGGGTATGTGTTGTGTTTCTTTGCTTTAAATATTTCTTTTATTTAGGGGGCAATCACATTTCTAGCCGAAATGCTGCCGAAATTTTGTCAAAATTTCTCGAAAAGTATGAAATATAGTTTATATCAGTACTGTGATTATATTAGTGGTTATGATAGCCTATGTGTTGTTTTAAATGTGTTTGTATATAGGGGGCAGTCACATTCCTAGTCGGAATGTTGCCAAAATTTAATTTTTCATAAAGCGTGTAATATATGTTTTTGCTTCATTTTTCATGCATGATTGTTAGAATTTTGTATGCATTAAGCACTCCTTGTGTAGGTTAGCTGTAAATGTTTAATTCAACATAATCTTGATGTTTTAATTTGCTTGAGATTTAAGTTAACCTCAAACTAACATGTAACATTTTCACAGGATGCCTCACAGGACCATACGTTAATAGCCATCACAGTCAGTACCAACCTATATGAAACCAGAGCAGGCTGAAAGGTATCGACCTTTGGGCTGTGTCCAGTATAAATTGAGTAGATATATGGCCAGATAGTTCCTTGAGGACTTCAAATTACTTTAAGAGGCTGACAGACTCTTTGCCAATGTAGGCTAGACTGATTTCTTTGCCCCGGCCTATAAGACATATTCGGATGTCACTTAGGAGGTCCTTGCTACCCTACAGTATGGGGAATATTAGTGGTTAGACACTCAGGAGGGGATTGTATGATTTAGAGCCTTATGGATAAAGTATAACATCACTGGGGTATAGATTTGTAGAGGCCATAGGACTTCCCAGCGGACCAGGCACAGTTACACCCCCTCGATTGATGGATGAGGATAGATGGAGGGTAGTGACATTACCAAAGGCCATCTATGATTTGGACAAGGTGAAGGGCATGATGTTGGCTCTCCAGATATATAGGTACCTTCATAAAGTGTTATCTGCTTCATACCTTGGACGCACTGGGAGTCCAGGTAACCTCAATTTAGCGGATATCACTAGCCTATGGGGGATGTAAGAGAGCTACCACATAGACATCACTCACGAGATCATCGTGACATTGACAAGGGTAGTCACCACACCAGGGATCTAGGTATGTGTAGAAGGAGTTATTATAAGGTTATTGTTGTCTTTGGGAGCACGAGAGGAGGAGTTTAGAGACCCTGTCCTAGAGAGTAGTCACATCGACCTGTAGGCAGCAGTTACTATCACACCCTTCTCGGAACAGTCTTTTTCAATACGAACTTATCCAAAATCGAAATGTTTTTTTTCAAACAAATCGAAACACTGAAAATACTTTTTCGTTCGAACTCAAACAATAACAGTAACAATTAAAACATACACCAAAACATCAGACCAAAAACTTATACTAGCCATTCATCCATTAACAGTTAAAAAGATATGTTCAAAATACAATTTAAACTTTTATCTTAATGGTCTAAGTATATACATTCCAAAGACTTACACCAACTAATACAAAAATCTTCTCTTCCATTCTAGACCTTCGATGTACTATGCTCCCACAACGCTTCAGAACCTGCACGCAGCAAACACTACTTGCTGAGCATTAAATATGCCCAGTGGTGACTACTAATCCAAGAATTTCCTAAAATTAAGCATAATTTCATAATTTATGCTTCTACTATACTTATTTTATTAAGCATTTCTTTATATTTCAGTTAATACTAATCTTGTTGCTAATTCATATTCTGATAACTATTGGCCTTTGGTTTCTAAACTTTCAACTTGACTTTGTAGAATTTTCTTTAGGTGGATCAATATCGGATTTACTTTTACTTTTACGTTAATGTTTAATATAACTTTTACTTTTATTAGTACTTTCACTTATCTTCTGGCTAAAGCAATTTAATTATCATATCATTTAACGATGTGAATTGGTACTCCTGTCTTACTAGTACTAAAATAAATTACTTAAATTCTTAGTTTACTGTTCAATTATTCAATTTGTACTCTAGTTATACTTTTTGCTATTTATTCTTTTATTTTTGCTTTGACTTTTAGCTAATAAATACATTACTATTTAAAGGCTTTTAAGCTTTATTGCAAGATGATATAATTATTTTGGAACACTTTGCAGTGAAATTCTCTTTCCTTCGTTTATATATATATATATATATATATATATATATATATATATATATATATATATATATATATATATATATATATATATATATTACTTTCGTTCAAATATTTACTAAGACATATGTCTTTCTATTATCTTAGTTTTCAATTTAACTTTTCCTTCAGAAAAGTGTTACTTAACCACTGCTTTTCACATCATGTTAAATATCCTTACTTTTTAACTTCAAGCAGGAAAATTAATATTATTTTCCCGGCTTGTCACCATTTTTGCAGTAATAATAAGTACAAGAAATACCAATTAATTTACAATTATCTTTTTTGCGTAAAACAAAACATATCTTAGATTCCTTTAAAAGCTTAGCTAAACATTAAGTTAATATTTTAAATCTTATTAAACCTTTCTTTTCTTTTTCTTACTAATTACGCTTTTCAGAAATCTTTACAGATTTATCTCAACTTTGCATTTTCTTCCAACTAAATTGTTTTTCGACATAACTTTTTATATTCAAATCAATTAAACAGTACTTATTCATTCATTTCAATGTGCCTCTAGTGCAATATACAGGTTTCTCAGAAGAGATACTCGGGACTGGACCCAAAGGTCCCACTAAACAGATAGAGAAATGATCTCGAAAGATCAAATCTCACAGAACAGAAACAGATACAGTTTCATTTTCACTTTCACTGAAGCTGTGGAGATCAAAGATCTTACCCATAGCTAAGTAAGTCGCTATGACTTGCACCGCGGTACATATATATCCAGAACAAAAATCATAATACCTGTTTATCGCTAAGGGCAAATATAAACAATCACATTGTAAACGTTTTTGAACATTTAAAATTCTTTAATTTCTTTTCTTTATTTGTTACTATACTTTATTTCGATCAAATGCACTCTTTTGTGTCTTTGACTATTTAATTACTTTTTTATCCTTTTTTATTTGCTTTCTCTTTTTCAGTCACTTTTGTGAATTATTCTTTGATAATTCACTTAGATATTTAAACTTTTCCATCTTTTGTATAGATTATAAATTGTGGCAATATAATTCATATTTTGCTTGTATTCTTTTGTATAATTCTTTACGAATTATTTTTCATACTTTTAAACTTGACATTTGTACAATTTTTCCTTTTTCGGTCCCGTTTTTTCATTTATTCGATATGCCGACTTTTATTTTGTTGGCGAATTAAATTATAATAATTTCTTCTTTTAATACTTTTTGTTGACTAATTTATTTTGATAAATTAGTCACATCTTGATTTTTCTCCCTTTTTGGCAATTAGGAACTTTATTAATATAATTTATTATTTTATATCTCAAAAATACATAATTTGACTTTTTCTCTTGGATTATTTATTTCAAATACATAATTACCATTTTGCCATCGTAATCATTTATTTTCATTTTTTATTATATAATTTCTTCCATTATTCATCTTTTATTCTTTAGTTTACCATTTTCGGGTAAAATTATATTTTTGTCCTTAGACTACGGAAATTCCATCTGTCGAAACCGTTAGGCCTCCGAAATCACCATTTTGACCTTGTTAAGTATTTCTTACTTATTTTTACGCGTTAATTACTTACTTTGGCAAAATTATCATTTTGCCCCAAACTTTTTATTTTCATTCATTTTAGTCCTTTTTCTATTTAAAACTCATTTTATCTTTATTTTAATTATACATTAATTTATTTTCATCATTTCCATTTATTTATGAATTATTTACCAATAATTCAATATTTTTATTATTTTCACAACTTCATAATTAAATCGAAAAAATCTCGTCGGTTGACTTTTCATTTCTTGCCATTAACATTAATTTATTTGCATATTTATTCATCACTTTAATCATTTTTATACAATTATGCATTGAAAATTCAGTTATTTTCATTGTTCAAATTCACATAGGAATTCTAATAAAATTCCAATAAAATTCCACTAATTTTAATAAATTCTAATAAAATTAATTTATGCATTATTTATTTATCTTTGTTATTTTTCATCAAAATAATCATTTAATTCACAATAAATCACAAGTTCCATTCAATACCTACATTATACATAATCTTAAAAATTTCCAAATAAATTTCAATAATTCACTAAAAATTTATAGACAATAATTATCAAGTCTATTTTTAATTTAAGCTAGTATACATTAATTTCATGCATTTTTCTCATTATTTCATCACTTAAAAATTTCGGCCAACAACATATTTCCACCTTAAAAATTTTCTTTCTTTCATTAAAGCCTTTAATTCATTTCCTCTCATATTTAATTTCATTTCCCCTCACAAAATTTCATCAATTAACAATTTGACATATTTTTATCTTAGTTACATAACCAAGAAAAATTCATATTAAATGTGAAATTAAGGAATTTTGTAGTCACTTACCTTTTTCATTGCCTTAGCTTCCTTAAGCTTCACTTTTCCTTGCCTTTAGCTTGCTTACTTTGCTCTCCTCCTTGGAAACAGAAGGAAACTGAATTCTTAAGCCATTAATACTCCATTCTCTTGGCTTCAAATGCTAAAATTAACACTATAAATGAGATCTAGACACCTTGAAATAGTAGAAAATACCTTAGAATACATTTTTGTCCTTAGATTTCTCTTACCTCAAATGGACCACTAAACTTTCCTCCTTGTTTTTACTTGATTCAATCCCTCAAATCAGAGTTTTGGAGTTGGATTACTGATCTAAAGGGATGGAATTAGGGATGAGGTGCTTGAAAATCAAAGAAAATGGAGCTAGATAGAAGAAATTTTGAGAGAGAAATGAGGGAGAGGGGGTCGGCCACCAAGGGAGATGAAGAAGGAAGTAGAATCTGCTGGAAATCTGCCTTTTATAACTCTCCTAGTGGGCCAAATTTGGGCTAATTCCAATGGGCCTAACTATTTTAATTTCAAAGCCCAATAACCACTTTTCAAGGGCCCAACAAAAAATCTCTCACTTTCTCACTCCAAATCTCTTAAATTTCAATTTCATCAGTCTTAAAACATAAAAAATAAGTAGTATGCAAATTTTTGGCTCAATCGGAGTCCGTTATCGATCCGATTCAAACTTATTGATCCGATTTGACAACTACTTGTGTTACCAAAAAATTCAATTCTCATTACCAAAATATTCTACATAAAAATTCATGTGGGCACGTAAAATCTGGCAATATTCGGAGTTCGTTTACTATTTGTAATTATTTATGCAAAATCAAGTTCATTCCCTACCAGGAAAATCGACTCGCTACCTTTTTCATATTTTTGACTTTTGGAGGCCTATTTGACCTCAAATGCACTTCAAATATCAACAATAGGCTCACCATGACTATTCCTTTCAAATGGTCTAATAAAATATTTTCGACTTTTGGGTATCCTTTCGGGCTCGGAAGACACTATTCACTATCGGAAAGTACTATATACAACTGACCCGCTGTTGAGGCCATTACAATTCTCCCATACTATAAGAAATTTGTCCTCAAAATTTACTTATATTACAGAGTAGATGATACTATTCTATCATTTTATCAAATTTTCATCTGTATACAATAGTTTCGAACATATCTTCGTTAATAGGACCCACATGTTTGAAGCTAACCAATCTTTATCAGTTTCTTTTTTTTCTAAATATATCATCCTAAATGTAGATCCATCTCATATCTTGAATCAAATCAATACTTGCTATCTTATTTGCATTCCATTAAGTTTAGCTTTAAAAGATCTGTCGTTTTCCCTTCTGACATTATCTTAATAAGAGTCGAATTCTATTATAAATGATCATTTTTCACAGCCATTACCACAATCCTATACATTTTACCATACTCATTCTTTCAATATCTGAAGCATTCACTCTGACCAATTATTAGTCAAAGGTGAATCACTATGCCAATACAGAGATCAGTACTAGTCTTCTTCTTTGACACTTAAACAATCCGATGACAGTTTCTTTAATCACATTGTTCCATTTCTAAACAAATACCATTACAAATCAGAGCAACTCTCAAATAAGTCTAATATTCTGCATCCATATATCGATACATTTAACATTTACTTACATCTGTCATAATCCACTTTCAGTCTAGCTTTCAGAATTAAGCTTTCAATCCTAACACACCTAATGTTGTCAGGCGTTACCATCTCGGTGGACTTCAGTAAGAATCCTTTAATTTACTCACAAAAATTGTTACATAAACATTCTCTTTCAGAATTATCATCTTTACCTACTGTACAAAATCAATTTCACTTATTTTCCAGTTAAACACGCCCCATCTGGAGTCATAATTAAATTGGCTCTCACAACTTGAAAACCAAGAATATTATCATTAACCATTTATGCTGATCTTTTTCGTTAATTCACCAAAAGGGTTGGTATGCTGACAAATTTATTGACATGACCAGTATCTCACAATGGTCACATCAAAATTGGAAAACAATCTTAAGCACACTATTTCTTATCTCATTCTTAGGTTGTCTTTATGCTCATCATATCTCTTGTTAGTTTCATCCTATCAAGTGGGGCCTAAACATACAATATAATATATATCAGATGCTGGTAAATAATATGAAATGCCATGCAATAAATGTATAATGTCATGTATGCAGATAGAATATTGTCAAGTATCCTCATATAATGCAAATATTATAGCCCATCCCAGAGCTATAAAAAATACAATCAAAGCCCCACTCCTATAAGGAAAATCACTAACAGGTATATAGAGCATTTTAAACAACCTTAACTTATAACAATTTGCTCACTAGCATTCTTAAACCAAGGAAATCCGATCAAGTTATCTCATTATCCTATACAATTTACCTGTTTTCAAAATGCAATTCCTTTTTATTCCTATCACACTCTTCATCTTGTACTTCTTTTGACTGTTCTCATCCATATAGATATTTAAACTTTCATATTTTCACTTAATGTCAGCCAACTTTTCCTTTTTCCTGCTTTGACTCTCATGAGATCTCCAGCAGCAATACTTCCATTCTCATTCACTACAATTTCTACCGTACAAAATTAATCCTTTCATACTTGACAATCTCAGTCAAATATCAACTCTTTCACTTAATATAGATAGGGGAGCGAGTACCCTTCAGATTATTCAAAACTTATCTGCTTACAATTGGCATGTATATACAAACAAACATATCACTTAACCTTATCCCACTCCGATCTTAGAACCACTTAAACCTTTGCTCTGATACCACTAAATGTCACACCCTTCTCGGAACAGTCTTTTTCGATAAGAACTTATCCGAAATCGAAATGTTTTTTTTCAAACAAATCGAAACACTGAAAATACTTTTTCGTTCGGAGTCAAACAATAATAGTAACAATTAAAACATACACTAAAACATCAGACCAAAAATTTATACTAGTCATTCATCCATTAACAGTTAAAAAGATACGTTCAAAATACAATTTAAAATTTTATCTTAATGGTCTAATTATATACATGCTAAAGACTTACACATAATAATACAAAAATCGTCTCTTCCATTATGGACCTTTGATGTACTATGCTCCTGCAATGCTTCAGAACCTACACGCAGCAAACACTACGTGCTGAGCATTAAATATGCCCAGTGGTGACTACTAATCCAAGAATTTTCCAAAATTAAGCATAATTTCATAATTTATGCTTATACTATTCTTATTTTATTAAGCATTTCTTTATATTTCAGTTAATACTAATCTTCTTGTTAATTCGTATTCTGATAACTATTGGTCTTTGGTTTCTAAACTTTCAACTTGACTTTGTAGAATTTTCTTTAGGTGGATCAATATCGGATTTACTTTTACTTTTACGTTAATGTTTACTATAACTTTTACTTTTAATAGTACTTTCACTTATCTTCTGGCTAAAACAATTTAATTATCATATCATTTAACGATGTGAATTGGTACTCGTGTCTTACTAGTACCAAAATAAATTACTTAAATTCTTGGTTTACTGTTCAATTATTCAATCTGTACTCTAGTTATACTTCTTGCTATTTATTCTTTTATTTTTGCTTTGACTTTTAGCTAATAAATACATTACTATTTAAAGGCTTTTAAGCTTTATTGCAAGATGATATAATTATTTTGGAACACTTTGCAGTGAAATTCTCTTTCCTTCGTTTATATATATATATATATATATATATATATATTACTTTCGTTCAAATATTTACTAAGACATATGTCTTTCTATTATCTTAGTTTTCAATTTAACTTTTCCTTCAGAAAAGTGTTACTTAAAGGCTTTTAAGTTTTATTGCAAGATGATATAATTATTTTGGGACACTTTGTAGTCAAATTCTATTTCCTTCGTTTATATATATATATATATTACTTTCGTTCAAATATTTACTAAGACATATGTCTTTCTATTATCTTACTTTTCAATTTAACTTTTCCTTCAGAAAAGTGTTACTTAACCACTGCTTTTCACATCATGTTAAATATCCTTACTTTTTAACTTCAAGCAGGAAAATTAATATTATTTTCCTGGCTTATCACTATTTTTGCAGTAATAATAAGTACAAGAAATACCAATTAATTTACAATTATCTTTTTCACGTAAAACAAAACATATCTTAGATTCCTTTAAAAGCTTAGCTAAACATTAAGTTAATATTTTAAATCTTATAAAACCTTTATTTTCTTTTTCTTACTAATTATGCTTTTCAGAAATCTTTACAGATTTATCTCAACTTTGCATTTTCTTCCAACCAAATTGTTTTTCGACATAACTTTTTTATATTCAAATCAATTAAACAGTACTTATTCATTCATTTCAATGTGCCCCTAGTGCAATATATAGGTTTCTCACAAGGGATACTCGGAACTGGACCCAAAGGTCCTACTAATCAGATAGAGAAATGATATCCAAAGATCAAATCTCACAGAACAGAAACAGATACACTTTCATTTTCACTTTCACTGAAGCTATGGAGATCAAAGATCTTACCCATAGCTAAGCAAGTCGCTATGACTTGCACCGCGGTACAGAGATATCCCTATGGCTAGCCAATTATATCAAGAACAAGAATCATAATACCTGTCTATTGCTAAGGGCAAATATAAACAATCACATTGTAAACATTTTTGAACATTTAAAATTATTTAATTTCTTTTTTTTATTTGTTACTATACTTTATTTCGATCAAATGCACTCTTTTGTGCCTTTGACTATTTAATAACTTTTTTTATCATTTTTTATTCGCTTTCTCTTTTTCAATCACTTTTGTGAATTATTCTGTGATAATTTACTCAGATATTTAAACTTTTTCATCTTTTGTACAAATTATAAATTATGACATTATAATTCATATTTTTCTTATATTTTTTTGTATAATTCTTTATGAATTATTTTTCATACTTTTAAACTTGACATTTTTACAATTTTTCCTTTTTCGGTCCCATTTTTTCATTTATTCGATATGCCGACTTTTATTTCGTTGGCGAATTAAATTATAATAATTTCTTCTTTTAATACTTTTTGTTGACTAATTTATTTTGATAAATTAGTCACATCTTGATTTTTCTCCCTTTTTGGCAATTAGGAACTTAATTAATATAATTTATTATTTTATATCTCAAAAATAAATAATTTGACTTTTTCTCTTGGATTATTCATTTCAAATACATAAGTACCATTTTGCCATCGTAATCATTTATTTTCATTTTTTGTTATATAATTTCTTCCATTATTCATCTTTTATTCTTTATTTTACCATTTTCGGGTAAAATTATATTTTTGTCCTTAGACTACGGAAATTCCATCTTTCGAAACCGTTAGGCCTTTGAAATTATCATTTTGACCTTGTTAAGTATTTCTTACTTATTTTTACGCATTAATTACTTACTTTGGCAAACTTACCATTTTGCCCCAAACTTTTTATTTTCATTCATTTTAGTCCCTTTTCTATTTAAAACTCATTTTATCTTTCTTTTAATTATATATTAATTTATTTTCATTATTTCCATTTATTTATGAATTATTTACCAATAATTTATTATTTTTATTATTTTCACAACTTCATAATTAATTCGAAAAAATCCCGTCGGTTGATTTTTCATTTCTTGCCATTAACATTAATTTATTTGCATATTTATTCATCACTTTAATTATTTTTATACAATTATGCATTGATAATTCAGTTATTTTCATTGTGCAAATTCACATAAAAATTCTAAAAAAATTTCACTAATTTTAATAAATTCTAATAAAAATCATTTATGCATTATTTATTTGTCTTTGTTAATTTTCATCAAAATAATCATTTAATTCACAATAAATTACAAGTTTCATTCAATACCTACATTATACATAATCTTAAAAATTCCCAAATAAATTCCAATAATTCACTAAAAATTTATAGACAATAATTATCAAGTCTATTTTTAATTTAAGCTAGTATACATTAATTTCATGCATTTTTCTCATTATTTCATCACTTAAAAATTTCGGCCAACAACATATTTCCACCTTAAAAATTTTCTTTCTTTCATTAAAGCCTTTAATTCATTTCCTCTCATATTTAATTTCATTTCTCGTCACAAAATTTCATCAATTAACAATTTGACATATTTTTATCTTAGTTACATAACCAAGAAAAATTCATATTAAATGGAAAATTAAGGGATTTTGTAGTCACTTACCTTTTTCCATGCCTTAGCTTCCTTAAGCTTCACTTTTTCTTGCCTTTAGCTTGCTTACTTTGCTCTCCTCCTTGAAAACCTAAGAAAACCGAATTCTTAAGCCATTAATACTCCATTCTCTTGGCTTCAAATGCTAAAATTAACACTATAAATGAGATTTAGACACCTTGAAATAGTAGAAAACACCTTAGAATACATTTTTACCCTTAGATTTCTCTTACCTCAAATGGACCACTAAACTTTCCTCCTTGCTTTTACTTGATTCAATCCCTCAAATCAGAGTTTTGGATCTGGATTACTGATCTAGAGGGATAGAATTAGGGATGAGGTGCTTGGAAATCAAAGAAAATGGAGCTAGATATAAGAAATTTTGAGAGAGAAATGAGGGAGAGGGGGTCGGCCACCAAGGGAGCTGAAGAAGGAAGTAGAATCTGCTGGAAATCTGTAGATCCCTCTGCCTTTTATAACTCTCCTAGTGGGCCAAATTTTGGCCAATTCCAATGGGCCTAACTATTTTAATTTCAAAGCCCAATAACCACTTTTCAAGGGCCCAACTGAAAATCTCTCACTTTCTCACTCCAAATCTCTTCAATTTCAATTCCATCAGTCTTAAAATATCAAAAATAAGTAGTACACAAATTTTTGGCTGAATCGGAATCCGTTATCGATCTGATTTAAACTTATTGGTCCGATTCGACAACTACTGGTGTTACCAAAAAATTCAATTCTCATTACCAAAATATTCTACATAAAAATTCATGTGGGCATGCAAAATCTGGCAATATTCGAAGTTTGTTTACTATTTTTAATTATTTATGCAAAATCAAGTCTCCTTTCCTACCAAGGAAATCAACTCACTACCTTTTTCATAATTTTGACTTTTGGAGGCCTATTTGACCTCAAATGCATTTCAAATTTCAACTATAGGCTCACCATGACTATTCCTTTCAAATGGTCTAATAAAATATTTTCGACTTTCGGGTGTCCTTTCGGGCTTGGAAGACACTATTCACTACAGAAAAATACTATTCATGACTGACCCGCTGTTGAGGTCATTACAGTTACTATAAGCATGATGGAGCCCATAGGCGAGCAGAAGGGCTAGTATAGACTTTTTACAATGCCAGAGACTCAAGATAGATACGACCTTGACCCTATAGTTCCGGATGTAGAGACAAAAGAGGCACTACCAGAGCCTCATGTACCTCTAGAGCAGCCACCTCAGTAGGATGACCTAGTGGATGAGCCCGTTAGTCATAGGAGCCATAGGGGGCAGGAATGGACTTTGATTATGCGTTCAACATTCAGAACCTTTTAGGAGATCGCCACAGACACCAGTACGACTCAAATCTCCTATCAAACACCAGAGATCACCAACTGTGAGGTTTTTTCTTTATAGACATCCAGGAGTATCATCTTCTACCACTCCTCCACCTTATGAGTATTCGAAGGCATCTACCTCGACTACATCTCCATCTCTTATTCTGCCATCTCAAGCCCAAACACCTTTAGCCACTTTATCAAATGATATCTCCATAAGACTGGCTGTACTTGAGGCATCTAGTAGATGCTAGGAGCAGACATTAAAGACCATACTTATGGTAATACAGTCTCTCCAGGCCTTGCTGGTGATCATTCAAACCATATAGGCAAAAGTATAGGGCCTTAGAGCAGACATGAAGGCCGTGGGCTACAAATTTGATGAGTCTTTATAGGTGGTTGGTGACTCTCTCACTCAGCTTAGAGACTAAAGCACCCACATAAAGACAGAGATTCTCAGGGCCAGACGGGCCGTGGTCGAGACGAACGAGGAGTTGAGGAGGTACATCAGGTACCTAAAGAGAGATTTGATGAGGTAATTAGAGAGCTATTCTCGAGTAGTCCTTCAGGTAGGACAGGGGTTGGAGAGGCTAACAAATGTGATACCACATATCCTATAGCCTTTGACATTAGTGCTGCCAGGCTTTAGGTTTGTAGTTAAGTAGGCAGGAGAGCTGCCACCTCTAACAACTCACGCTATGGCACCAGCTTGACCCCCAAGCCGCCAGCATTCAGACCACCATTAGGGCCAGCTTATCATCGATCATCAGCACTAGGGCCCTCACAGTGATCTATTTTGTATTCAGAGAGTTTACTTTTTTAAAATTTTTAATGTATCTAAAAAGTAAAGTTGTATATAATTTATTTTATCATTATATGTCACGTTTTATTTATGTTTTTTTTTTATGCTTGGAAAATAAATGAATGTGAATGCCATGTAATTAATAAGATGACTTGTAAATAACCATGCCACAATAAGACAAAAGAAAAGATAATAATAATAATGACAAAACTAAAAAAAGAGCAAATTCAGTAAACAACACACTAATATTTAATATCTTTCAATTAGGTTCTTAAAACCCTACAAGAGGGCATATATTTATTCCTTTAACAACAAGAAAATAAAGGCGCCAACCTTCACCACAACAAATTACCCAAATAGGGGTCCATTCACCATAAACCAGAGCAACCAACACCATCTATTAGAGCATGAGTGGTTTTAATTTGAACACATCAAAAGTTATACGACTGATGTTGAAAATAAAGAACTACTAGACAAGGGGCATTGGGAAGTTTGCCATAAATAAATTCCAGCATCTTAGTTGCTCCTCATATATGCATATTTGACAAAATGACTTCAAGCATTTGAGTGATTCCTAAGTGGATAGATACATATTTGCCAAAAATATTCCCAGCGAAGCATTACTTTATAAGGAAGCAACCAAATCTCTCAGAAAGAACAACCAATAGGCCAGTTAATGAATGGAATCAATCAAAAAGTACCCTACTAATCTCATTTGATGTTGCAGGATGATTCTAATATCGATTAAGTATGACATATTGTTATGACTCTGCATGCCGATAAACTGGCGCTAATCATGACATGTTTCAGCAATATGATTTTGCATGCCCTAAGCACTAATCAAATGCAATCAAGTCAACTTGATTCTGCATGTCCCAAGTGCTAATCAAGGAAGACCTTTGCTCTTGTTGCAATTCTGCATGCCTCAAGCACTAATTGGACAAGTGGGGACCTGTTGCCTTCAATAGATTTAGTCTCAAACTATCTCAATTCTGCATATCCTAGGCTTTAATTAGACACATTCAAATAACTTGATTCTGCATGCCCTAGGCACTAATTAGAGTTAATCAATTTGTCTCAATTTTACATGCCCTAGGCACTAATCGAACAGTTAATTATGGATTAACACACCGATAAACTAATGTTACATACCTAAATTTAGGGCTAATGTGTTAATAAACTGATGACAACTATCCAACCAAGATACTTATTGCTTTAAAAGGTACGTATTGTAATCAGCCAAGAGATTTGCTGCCTTAGATATGTGTCTTTTTCCTTGTACTTTAAATTTTGCTCACTTTGGCACTAGTGCATCAGCTCCCCAAAATTAGGGGTAGCTATAGACATTGTGAAAGCCTAAATTGGGGTTACTTGATAATGGGGAATAATATATTACTGATAGCAAGGTTTAGATCTCAAAGCTCTAATAATTACATTTCTCACTTTCTTTCAAGGATTTTTATGATTTTCTAAGTGTCCTTAAATATTTCCAAATGTTTTAACAAAATGTCTATAAAAACTTTATTTTGGACTTTCACTTGAGGAGTTGTCTTTCACTTGAGGGGCTGATAAGCATGAATTATACAATGTTTTTAGTGTATTTTTATGTATCTAATTAAGTCAAGTTAGTCTTAATTTAGTTGGTGTTAGGTTTAATTATTTAGTTTATGTATTTTTAGGATTAATTGTTAATTTTGATGTTTTTCAGGGCCAAATTGAAGAAAAAAGGGTCTAAAGTACAAAAAGGAGAAAGTTAGGGGAAAATTGGAATTAAAGAGAATTATGGGTTTGATTCATGGGAGGTAGCCATGAATCACTCGACTAAGTTATTCCATCACTCGACTAAGTGATTTGGCACTCTCCAGTGTGAAATTGGCACTCACCCAAGTGAAGTTACATGAATTGCAATAGAAAATCACTCTCTCGAGCATTAAGGTCACTCTCCCGAGTACAAGACTCATTCTCCTGAGTAAATGTCCTAATTAGGCGATTAAAGTCTTTTTATTGCAATTAAACATGAATTTTTCCAAGATAGGAAGTCACATGAGGCGTAAACTCTTCTCTGGAAGGTTATAAAAAGAGCTTAAGACATCATGATTGGAGGGCACCTTTTACCTTACAAATTTTCCTTTCATTAGTATACATTAGCTTAGGTTTAATTTTGTAAGATACAAACACTTGGAGTTTAGAAGTCTTGCTTGGAGTTCTACATAATTGTCAAGGGAGTTTCTTGATTCTATGAGTTTGTATCAACTTTATTTACTTTGTTTGGTTTTTAATATCAAGTGCGAGTAATTTTCTTTAACTTTTGATAAAGGATACTTGAATCCTTAATTTTGTAATGTAATGACCTAATTCGTGCTTAATGTGATACAAGTTAATTATTTCTTGGTTTTGTGCAATTTCTTACCTTTGGTTATCTATAATTTGATTGTTAACTTATTTGAATTAATAGTTGACAATTGATTTATGCATAATTATTGGTTTGTATGTTCTTAGGTTAATTTATTGGTCTTAGTGCATGATTATGCCCTGAGTTAAGGTATAGTGGTGTGTTGGTCATAATAGATTAAGATTAAGAAGAGTTAAAATCAAGAATAGATGAAAGTTAAATTTACTTGCAAAAGAATTTAATAGACATTTAGGAGGTAAAAATGAGATCTTTATGCTAAGTGTTGAATAATTTTGAGAAGGAAAGTTTGATGCTTAAGAATGATAATTTATATTTAAGTTATCTTGCCTTATTCATCTAATTTCTTCATAATCACTTGTGTTCCCTTTTTATTAAGTCATTGCAATATATGGTTAAGGTGGATAGTCCTTTAGCAGAAGTTGTCTTTAGTATTGAATTTTACCAACTTTAATTGATAGCTTTGTTTAGATTCAATTTTAATTGCTTAAGTTTTCTTTAATAAATCTTTCATCACCATTATAAACTTGGGATTTCTTTTATTCTTTACACACAATATTCACCTTAAAATCTAAAGCAAGTTGCATCATCATAGTTTTCCTTAGGTATGATATTTGGGGTCTTAATTTATATTTTCCTATATTAATAACCGATCTAGTACACTTGCTAGACACCGATCAAGTTTTTGGCACCGTTGTCGGGGAAACATTGGCATTTGTTTTTAGATTCGAAAGTGAATTTTGTGTGTCTTTCTTCTTCTTTCTTCTTCTTCCTTCTTCTTCATTCTTTATTAATTTTATTATTTTATTCTTTATAGGTTTCAGTAGTTTATGATAAAAGGCGAGCCAATTTTTCCTATTGACACTAAAATTAAGAGGACATTCCATAGGATTAGGAGATTAAGGCAAAGAAAGATGAATTTAGAGGAGCAAGAACGGAATAACCTTAATAACCATCTTCTCCATGACACACCAATAAATGATCCACACCTTAGGATAGAAGGGCAAGTTAACCAAGCTCAAGGGGATGGGTTTAGGCCTAGGATCATTAGAGATTATGCTATACCTAGGTGGAATAAGGATCATAGAACTATCAGGATACCTCACAATCAATATTTTGAGATAAAACCAGCCACCATAACCATGGTCCAAAAGAATAAATTTTCTAGATAAAAAATAGAGGACCCAGCTCAACATTTAGACATCTTCCTAGAAATTAGTGATACAGTTCAAATACCTAATGTGTCTATAGATACCATTAGACTTAAGTTATTCTCGTTTACTCTTATTTGTAAGACAAGGGACTAGTTGCAAATGTTACCAAGCCAATCAATTCAATCATGGCAACAAATGCAAGAAAAATTCTTATGCCATTTCTTCCCTCCTACCAAAACTGCTAGTATTAGAAATAACATCCATAATTTCCACCCCCATTCTATAAGGCTTGAAAAAGATTTAGGAGACTTCTAAAGAGTTGTCCACACCATAAAATTATTGTTCATCAACTAATGTCTATTTTCTATGCAGGTGTGAATCAATCTATAAGATCTCTCCTAGATGCAGCTTTAAATGGAAGTTTTATGAACAAAATTCTTGAAGAAGCTTTTCTACTTTTGGATCAGATGGCCACCAATGATGCCCAATGGGTAAGTGTAAGGACTACATAGAAAAATCAAGCTATACACAGTGTGGATGAGGTAGCCATGCTAAAAGCATAATTAGATACATTGGAAAAGCAGGTAAGTGGTTTACAAGTTAAAATTGTGTCATCTTTATCTTATGCTGGATCACATGTAGCATCTGAGATTAAGAATGAGGAGAATGTAGGAACATTAGTAAAGGAAGTAAATGCATTAAATCCTTATAACAATACTTATAATCCTAGGTGGAGAAATCACTCTAATTTTTCATGGAGAGAAGGGAATAATGCATCTTCATCTAGTAATCAACCTAGGGCTCTATTTAATCAAAATATAATCTCCTATAGCAATAGCACCTGCCTGACCAAACATCTACATATCAACCCTTAGGTTTTCAAGTTAGACCTTAACCCACACAGGATAGAAAACCCAATTTAGAGGAAATGTTTGCCAAATTTATGAATGTTTATACTAATTTCATGGCTAATCAGGATACTAAATGGAAATCACAAGAAATTTGGATGAAAAATCAAGATGCTTCTATTAGAAATCTAGAAAAGCAAGTAGGGCAACTTGCTAACTCTATCTCAAATAGGATACATGGCATTTTTCCATCTAATGTGGATAGAAATCCAAAGGAGAAGGCCAAGACAATTACCTTAAGAAGTGGAAAAGAGGTGAAGGAAGCTGAAAATGGTAAGCACTCTTTAGGTTTGATGGAACCGACACCAGAAGTAAGTATTTTTGAACCAAATAATGAAAAATCACCTGTTGTTGGGAAGAGCAAAGGTAAGAAGAAATTAGTTTCTATTGTACTTGATGAGTCTAAATTACCTTATCCATCACTAGCTAGGAAGGAAAAGCATAATGAGCAGTTAACTAGATTTTTAGACATGTTTAAAAAGTTGTATGTAAATTTATCATTTACTAAAGCTTTGTTACACATGCCTAAATATGGTAAGTTTATAAAAGAATTATGTTCTAATAAGAAAAACATGAAGGGTATAGGAACAATTCAATTATCAAAAAATTGTAATGCAATCTTAATGAACAAAATCCTTGAAAAATTAAAAGATCCTGGTAGTTTCACATTACCATGCGAATTAGGAAGGAATTTTGTTAGACATAAATTATGTGATTTGGATGCTATTATTAATTTAATGCCCTATTCAATTTGTAGGAAATTGAATTTGGGTGACATTAAGAAAACCCAAATGACATTACAATTGGCAAATAGATCGGCTAAGGGTATTATTGAGGATTTATTGGTGAAAGTGGAAAACTTTATAATTCCAGTTGATTTTGTAGTCATGGATATAGAGGAGGATCAAAAGGTACCTTTGATAGTAGAAAGGCCATTCTTGAATACTGCGACATCTTTAATAGATGTACATGGATAAACAATTACCTTAAGTTTCAATGATGAAGAAATGGTTTTCAATGTGAATAAAGTAATGAAGCATCATTCTTATGATTTTGAAGAGTCCGTTTACTTCATAAATGGTATTCAAGAATGTGCAGAGGAAAAAAAGAGGAAATTTTACTGAAGAATGAGCTTAAGAATTGTTTAATGAATGCAAAGGATGAAAAGGAAGTGGAAAAGATAGAAAAAAGAACTAATAAAGGAGTTGGAAAAAGAACACGAAGAGGAAGGACTAAAGGAGGATAAATCATCCCAACCTAAGGGAGATTTTGAACTCAAAACTCTTTTCTCTCATTTAAAATATGTATTTTTGAAAAATAATGCAAAAACAGTAGTCATATCTTCACTTTTGACAGGTTTGGAAAAAGAAATGCTTATTGAATTATTGAAAAAGCATAAAGGAGCCATAGATTAGGAGACATCCGATTTGAAGGGGATTAGCCCCAGTTATTGTATACACTAAATCCCTATGGAGAATGATTTCAAATCGGTGGTACAACCATAAAGGAGATTGAATCCAACTATGTAAGAAGTGGTGAAAAAAGAGGTACTAAAACTACTTGATGCAGGTATTATCTATCCCATTTCTAATAGTAGTTAGGCTAGTTTGATCCAATGTATACCTAAAAAGGGGGGAATGACTGTGGTAATCAATGAAAATAATAACTTATCGCAACATGCACAGTGACAGGATGGAGAATATGTATAAACTATAGGAAATTTAATAATGCCACTAGAAAGGATCACTTTCCTTTACCTATTATTGACCAAATGTTAGATAGATTGGCAAGGAATAGGTTTTACTATTTTTTAGATGGATATTCGGGATATCTGCAAATTCCTATTACCCCTGAAGACCAAGAAAAAACCACATTTACTTGTCCTTATGATACATTTGCATATAGGAGAATGCCATTTGGTCTTCACAATGCCCCTACTACATTTCAAAGATGCATGATGGCTATTTTTCATAATTTTATTAAGAAATTCATGGAGGTCTTTATGGATGATTTTACATTATATGGGTGTGATTTTAAGTCATGTTTATTTAATCTTGCGTTGGTCTTAGAAAGATGTCAAGAAATAAATCTTGTTCTTAATTGGGAAAAATATCAATTTATGGTAAGAGAAGGGATAGTGTTAGGCCATATGATCTCCAAGAAAGGGATTGAGGTAGATAGAGCTAAAATTGATGTTATTGATAAATTACCTCCCCCGACTAATGTTAAAGATATTAGAAGTTTTATTGGTCACGCTAGTTTCTATCGTCGATTCATTAAAGGCTTTTCTAAAATTGCTAAACAACTTTCTAATTTGTTAATAAAAGATGTTGCATTTAACTTTGATGATAAGTGTTTGTATGTATTTAACATGTTGAAGCAAAGGTTAATCACAACACCGATCATACCATCACCAGATTATAGCTTACCATTTGAGATCATGTGTGATGATAGTCACTATGCAGTGGGAGCGATTTTAGGCCAGCGAAAGGAGAAAGTCTTTTATACTATCTATTATGTAAGTCATACTCTCATCGAAGCTCAAGTCAATTATACAACCATAAAGAAGGAATTATTAGCAATTGTGTTTTCTTTTGAAAAATTCAGACCATATCTCCTTGGATCTAAGGTCGCTGTGTGGTTAGATCATGTGGCATTAAGGAACCTTTTCACAAAGAAGGATTCCAAACCAAGACTTATTAGATAGGTTTTGCTTTTACAAGAATTTGATTTGGAAATTAAAGATAAGAAAGGAGCTAAAACTTTTATGGCAAACCATTTATCGAGATTGGATCATGATAATATTAAAAAAGGGGAAATTTCTAACTTATTTACCGATGAACGTATTTATGCTATTTATGCTTGTGAAAATTCGATTCCTTGGTATGCTAATATAGCTAATTTTCTTACAGGAGGATACCTTCCAGAAGAATTGGCAACAAAAGAAAAAGCTTTAAGCTGATGCAAGACATTATCTTTGGGATGACCCATATTTAATCAAAATTTACCTAGATAAAGGGCTTCGAAGATGTGTTCTAGAAGAAGAACAATAAGATATAATGAGGCAATGTCATGGAGGAGAAGTGGGAGGTCACCATAGGGCAAACTGAACGGTACAAAAAGTTCTTTAATCAGGTTTTTTTAGCCTTCTCTTTTCTTTGATGTTAAGACTTTCATAGAAGTATGTGATAGGTGTTAAGGTGTGGGGAACATATCTAAGAGGGATGAAATGCCTATGAATAATGTGTTAGAAGTAGAGATTTTTTATGTCTGGGGAATTGATTTCATGGGGCCATTTACAAACTCATTTGGATATGAATATATCTTAGTAATTATGGATTACATTAGTAAATGGATAGAAGCAATAGCTACTAGAATATATGATGCCAAAGTGGTGCTTGAATTCCTTAGGAGGAATATTTTCACTAGGTTTGGAACACCAAGGGCCATTATAAGTGATGAGGGCAAATATTTTATCAACTATCAATTCAAAGATTGCTTAAAAAATTCTGTGTAAGGCATAAGACAACTACCCTATATCATCCTCAAGAAAATGAACAAGTTAAAGTGTCTAACAGGGAATTGAAATTAATTTTGGAGAAAAAGGTAAATAATTCTAGAAAAGATTGATCTAAAAAATTAGATGAGGCTCTTTGGGGCTATAAAACTGCATTTAAAATCCCTATAGGCATGTCTCTATATAGATTAGTTTTTGAAAAAGTGTGTCATCTGCTGGTCGAATTAGAACATATTGGGCTATAAAATTATTAAATTTTGATTTGAGGTGTGTAGGAGATAAAAGAAAGTTACAACTTAATGAGCTGGATGAATTTTAATAGTGGTCTTATAGCAATACAGCTCTGTACAAGGAGAAAACCAAACAGTGGCATGACAAGAAACTTAATCAAAAGGAATGTGCTCCTGGTATGATGATTTTGGTTTATAACAATCAATTAAGGTTATTCCTAAGAAAACTGAAATCTAGATGGCTTGGACCATATCAAGTGTTGTCAAGCAATGACTTTGGAGTGGTGATTATCAAGAGTCCGAAAGATGGGCGTGAATACAAAGTTAATGCTCACAGGTTAAAACCATATCGAGTTGGGCAAATGGAGGTTGTTGAGGCAACTATGGTATTCCGAGACTGATATAAGGGATATAAGTCTAGCTGAGGACTTCCTAAACTCCAAACTAAGCTCTTTCTCTTCCTTGCTTTTCATTATTTTCATTTTGTGTTTCCTTGTTATCTCTATTATGTTTTTGTGTTTGAAGTGTCTTTGTTACATGGTTAATGACTTGTTTTACTTTAGTTTACCTTAGTTTTTATTTCATGACTAATAAAAGAGTGTGTCTATTCTTTATGATCCTAATGTCTTTAAAGACTGAGGTGTGATTTTGGCATAAGTTGTTTACAAATTGAGCAATTGAGGCTTGTGTTTGAGGCACATTAAAGGTGAGTGAATGATAATGTGTTGAGTTAGGTAATAAATGATTTGAGTGAGATTTGATTTGAGAATGCACAAAAAATGTAAATTAAGGTGTTTTAGCGTTGCTAATTTATTACTTCAAAGGTGAATTCTTGAAGAGAGGAATAACATGATCATAACCTTGGATTTAGGGCTTGAACTATGAAAGATAGATTTGTCTTGTAGGGGGCGGCCTTGGGTCACTCGGTTGAGTGACGTTGGTCACTCTCTCGAGTGGCTAGCCACTCTCCTAAGGGAAAAAGCACTCTCTTGAGTGTAATGACCCATTTTCCTTGGCTTTTAGAGCAGACCTTCAGCACTCTCTCGAGTGATATTTGCCACTCTCTCGAGTGAGTATTTTTTATGAAAAAATGAAGAAATATTTAAAGCTACAAATTGTGCCCCTCTAAAAATCGAAAGGGCCTACTTGGCCGAGTGAAACTTCACTCACCCAAGTGGTCCTCTTTATAAACCCCACTTCCCCAATTTTCATCCTCACTCTTGCACACACCATTTCACTTATTCTCTCACTCACTCATTAAGCAATTTTCACTCGCCCAAGTACTTTTTATTTCAAGTCAAAAATTTTGCATTTGTGTTGTTCCCATCTATCCAAGTAAGTGATCTTTAACTTTCAAATTTTTTTTTTCAATTATAAAGTTGATTATTTTTTCTTGAAATTGGTGTAACTTATGGTGGCTTTCACTTAGAATTTGAGCTTGAAATTGGATTGCTATTCCATTGCTTTTCATATGAGCTTATAGAGAGTATGCTAGTAATGCATATATTCATTTTTGGTGTCAATTGAATTTCAAATGATCTTGATTTAGATTAAACAACATGTGCACACAAGGTGTTTGTTGAAATGCTTCAAAGAATGCACTTCATTTTTAGCTTGATTTTGTTTAGCAATTAACTTGCTCACTTGAATCTATATTTGAGTATATCATTTTCTCTGCATTTTTGTTCACTTATCCCAACATTTCACATGTTTTAGTGGTTGATTTTAATCACATTTTCCTTTAGGCTCTCATGTGCTACATTATGCTTTTTCTTGTTATAATTGAATTGAGATTCTTGCTTATTTGGGATTTTTTTATGTAGTGGCTCCTAAAATAGCTCGACATGCTAAAGCTTCTAGCTTTTTCGGGTCACACATCCCTGCATATGTAGACAAAGGGAAACACTCGCTATACAAACACTTTAGTGCATGTACCTATGTAAAACTTGCCTATTTGAGTGATCTCTTCCTAGATATAGCTGATGGCAACCTGTGGAATGAGATTTCACCATTAATTAACAACATAAGGTGAAAGGAATTTGTTGAGAAGAAACCACAAGTGTATCCCTCCATTGCATGAGATTTTCTCTATTCATTTGAGTGTTATTTCAAGGGCGAAGGAGATTTTGGCACGGTTAACTTCAAATTAGGAAGGAAGGGCTATACTATGAATTTTCAAAAATTCATAGCATGATTAATTGTTGGTTTATTGGTTAAATAACTAAAAGTTGATTTAAGCATCTTTAAGGATTTGCATGTTCTTGGGATCAATCTTTTAAATCAATGCATAATTTTTTTCTATTTTGAGATGATTATTTCATGATAATTTTGATTAATATTAAAATAGAAGGAACTGAGAATATACCAACATTGAATTTTCTTGGAAAAAAGAGTTTAATGAAAGTATAGAAAGTTAAACCAGATTTTTATGCTGAATGTTAAATTATTCATAACAAGAAGTTTAATATTCAAGAAATATATTCTTGATTCAAGGTATCAGGTTTTTCATCTAGTTTTTCATAATCACTTGTGTTTTTAAGCATTTAAGTCATTGCAATAAAAGGTTAAGGTGGATAGTCCTTTAGTGAAAGTTATTTTAAATATTGATTGTTGTCCTATTTTAATTACCTGTTATATGTTTCAAGTCATTCATAATTTGTTTTGGTTTATTATTTCGGTTTTAAATCTTCATCATAACTTTTGGGATCTCGTCTCTCTCTCTACATATAATTTTCATTCTAAAACTCAAAATCTTTTCATACACACACAAGTTTCCTTTGGGTTCATTATTTGGAGTTTTAATTTTTATTTTCCTATATTACTAGCTAATTTAGTACACTTTCTAAACACTGATCAAGTTTTTGACGCCTTTATCGCGGAATACATTAGCGTGTGTTATTTATTTTAAGTTTAATAGTGAATTTTGTGTGTTTCTTATCTCCTCTTCTCTATTTTTTTTCTGATTTTGTTTGTTATTTATGAATGTGTCAATAGTTTATGATAAGGAATCAACCAATGCTATCGATTAACCCTAAAATTGATAGGATATTTCATAGGATTAAAAAGTTAAAAGCCAGCATAAATTTAAAAGACCAAGGAATCCTTAGAGATCTACCTCTCATAATAGACCCACTAGCTAGGGTGGAAGACCCACAACATAGGAATAAGTAAGGCAATTATCAACCTCAAAGGGATTGGTTTAGACCTAGTACGATTAGGGATTATGCCATTCCTAGGTGGAATGAAGAACATAGGACTATTAAGATCCCTCATAACCAACCATTTGAGATTAAACCTGCCACCATTACTATGGTGCAAATAAACCAATTTTTGAGTTCAAAGATAGAGGATCATGCACAACACCTAGATATATTCTTAGAAATAAGTGCCACGGTTCAAATATCAAATGTGTCTACTGATGCTATTAGACTTAAACTATTTCCTTTTAATCTTATAGGTAAAGCTAAGGATTGGTTGAAAATGCTTTCAAACCAATCTATACAATCATGGCAACAAATGCAAGAAAAGTTCTTGTACAAATTCTTTTCACCTACCAAAACTGCTTTTATTAGGAAAACATCAATGAATTTCTGCAGTTATATGATAAGCCATTTCATGAGGCTTGGGAAAGATTTAAGAGACTATTAAAAAGCTTTCCACACCATGAATTCACTGTTTGTCAATTGATGCATATTTTTTATGATGGTGTGAATCAAGTTACATGATCTTTATTGGATGCAGCATCAAATGGTAGTTTCATGAACAAAATACCTGAATAAGCATTCCTGTTTCTTAATGAGATGGCAACTAATAATGCAAAATGGGCTAGCTTAAGAGCCACTCAAAAGAAATAGGGAGTTCATAGCATAAATGATTTTTTTCATGATAAATGCTAAATTAGAATTGTTAACTAAAGAATTAAATGGTTTAAAGGTTTAAAATGTTTTTGCTTTGTCTAATGGAACTGATTTTTATGCAGGAAATCAAGGAGCTATGAAGAATGGAAAAGGAGTAGTAGAGTATGTGAATTCCTTAAATCGATATAACAATACCTATAACCCGAGATGGAGGAACCATTTAAATTTTGCATGGAGAGAAGGTTATCAAGCTTTTACATCAAATTCTCAACTTAGACCCCCCCTTTCAAACAAAATTTAGGCTCTAATAGCCATCCTCCATACCAAAATCCAGCACAACCACACTATCATTCTAACCATCAAATACTACCTTATCAGCCACCCGGATTTCAAAAATCCCTACCCCCATAAGAAAAGAAAACAAACTTAGATGAAATGCTTGCCAATTTTATGTCCGACCAAACTGCCTTTATGCCTAGTCAAGATGTTAGGTGAAAATCTCAAGATATTTTGATGAGGAACCAAGATGCATCCATTAGAAATCTAGAAAACTAAGTCGAGCAACTTGCTAACTTATTGACCAATAGGGCTCAAGGAATATTTCTAACTAATGTAGACCGAAATTCAAAAGAGGAAGCTAAGGCAATCACTTTGAGAAGTGAGAAAGAGGTATAAGAAACTGAAATTGGTAAGAATACTTCTAAAGTGGTGGAACCAACAATGGAGGTAAGTATTTCTAACTCAAAAATTATTGATGAAGTGCCTCCTATTGTTGAAAAGAATAAGGGTAAGAAAAAATTGGTATCTACTATGCTTAATGAATCTAAATTACCTTTTCCATCTTTAGCTAGAAAAGAAAAGTAAAATGAGAACTTAAATAGATTTTTAGACATGTTTAAAAAGTTGCATGTAAATTTACCATTTACTGAAGCTTTGTTACACATGCCTAAATATGCTAAGTTTATGAAAGAATTGTGCTCTAACAAGAAAAAGCTAGAAGGTATAGGAACGATCCAATTATCTGAAAATTGTAGTGCAATCTTAATGAACAAAATCCCTGAAAAACTAGAAGATCTTGTTAGTTTCACATTACTATGCGAATTAGGATGGAATTTTGTAGGACATGTATTGTGTGATTTGGGTGCTAGTATAAATTTAATGCCTTATTCTATTTGTAGGAAATTGAATTTGGAAGACATGAAGGAAACCCGAATGACATTACAATTTGCAGATAAATCGTTCAAAAAGCCTAAAGTGATTATTGAGAATTTATTGGTAAGAGTTGGAAATTTTATATTTCCAGTTGATTTTGTGGTTATTGATATGGAAGAAGATAGAAGAGTGCCTTTAATAGTTGGAAGACTATTCTTGAACACAGTAAGAGCTTTAATAGATGTTCATGGGCAAATAGTCACTTTGAGATTTAATGAGGAGGAAATGGTGTTCAATGTAAACAAAATAATGAAACATCTATCCTATGATTTTGAGGAGTCAATTTGTTTTGTTGATGAAGTTCAAGAGTGTATAGAAGTAAAGCAAGAGGAAATAATTTTGGATGATGAGCTAAAGAAATGTCTAATGCACCCAAAGAATGTAGATGAAGTGGAGACAATAGAAAAAGAGATAATTCGGGATTTAGAAAGAGAATATAATAAAGAAGCATATGGAGGATGTATTATCCCCTCCTAAGGGAGATTCTGAACTTAAAACTCTTCCTTTTCATTTAAAATATGTGTTTTTAGAAGAAAATACTTAAAAGGAGCTATTGGTTAGGAGACATCCGATTTAAAAGGTATAAATCCCAGTTATTGTACATACCGGATACTAATGGAGGACAATTTCAAGCCAATGGTACAACCCCAAAGGTGACTTAATCCCACTATGCAAAAGGTGGTGAAAAATGAGGTACTTAAACTCCTTGATGCTGGTTCCAAATTCACAGTATGGACGAATCATACAACATTAAGGCACCTTTTTGCCAAAAAGGATTCCAAACCAAGACTTATCCGCTGGGTATTGCTATCACAAGAATTTGATGTCGAGATTAAAGACAAGAAAGGAGCTGAAAACTATGTAGCAGACCATCTTTCTAGACTCGATCATGCCAATATTAAAAGGGAGAAATTGTTGATTTATTTCCTAATGAATATATTAGTGTAATTTATCCTTGTAACTTTGTGACTCCTTGGTATGCTAATATAGCTAATTTTCTCATATGAGGTTATCTTCCCAAAGATTTTACTTAGCAACAAAAGAAAAAGCTACAAGCAGATGCCAAACACTACCTTTGGGATGATCCATACCTAATCAAGATTTGTGCGGACCAAGTACTTTGAAGATGTGTTCTAAAGGGAGAACAAGAAGACATCATAAGACAATGTCATGAAGGGGAAGTTGGAGACCATCATGGACCTAATTGTACAATACAAAAGATTCTCCAATTAGGTTTTTTCTGGCGTACTCTCTTTTGAAATATTAAATCATTCATGGAGCTTTGTGATAAATGTCAAAGAGTAGGAAATATGTCTAAAAGAGATGAAATGCCTATGAATAACATACTCAATGTGGAAATTTTTGATGTTTGGGGTATAGATTTTATGGGGCCATTTCCAAACTCATTTGGATTTGAATATATTTTAGTTGTTGTAGACTATGTGAGTAAATGGGTAGAAGCCATAGCAACTAGCACTTATGATGCCAAGGTGGTGTTTGAATTTATTAGAAAACATATTTTTACCCGATTTGGAGCACTAAAAGCCATTATAAGTGATGGAGATAAGCATTTTGTCAACTATCAATTTAAAACATTACTAAGAAAATTTAGTGTTAAGCATAAAATAACAACCCCATACCATCCTCAAGCAAATGGACAAGTGGAAGTGTCTAATAGAGATTTAAAATCAATCTTAGAAAAGACTATCAATAGTTCTAGGAAAGATTGGTATTATAGGTTGGATGAGGCTCTTTGGGCATATGGAACTATATTCAAGACCCTTATACATGTCTCATTTTAGAATTATCTTTGAAAAATCTTTTCATTTATCGGTCGAATTGGAACATAAAGCATATTGGGCAACAACGTTTCTTAATTTTGATTTGAGATGTGTAGGAGAGAAGAGGAAGCTATAGCTCAATGAACTCGATGAAATTCGGTGATGGTCATATGACAATGCAACAATTTATAACGAGAAAACAAAATATTGGCATGATAAGCATTTAAAATTTAAAGAATTTATTCCTGGTATGATGGTGTTATTATATAATAATAGGTTGTGTTTGTTTCCAAGTAAACTGAAGTCCAGATAGTTAGGGCCTTACCAAGTTTTATCTAGTAATGAATTTGGAATGATAACTATAAAAAAGTCTAAAAGATGCCAGGGAATATAAAGTGAATGGACATCGATTAAAGCCATACTTTGAAGGAAAAGTGGAGGTGGCTGAAGCAGTGTTGGTATTTCAAGCTGAGGACTTGTTAAACTCAGAACTAAGTTCTTTATCCCTTGTAGTTTACTTAATGCATTAGGTTTGTTCACTTTCATTTGGTTTTATTGTCCGTGCTTTGTTTTCACTTATGATAGTCATTCTAGTTTTAGTTTTAGGAAGTGTTTTGTGAAGATTGATCAATTTTCTGCTAAAACAAGCAACCGATGTAGTTTTTGATGTTTATGCATAAGATGAGTGAGAGTTAGCAAGAACAAGAAATCCTAAGGTAGGAGCATTTAGGAAGGAAAATTTTGAGTTATTTGATTGAGCATTTAAAGACTTAATTGAGAGCAAAAAGGTTACTTTGATTTAGATGAACACTTGAGCATTTGGTAGAATCATTTTTTATTCCACCAAGTGAAGTTTGGAATGAGCATTTGCTTTAATGTGTGATTTTTGGCCTTGTGTTCTAGTGGTGGACCATTCAGCAGAATCAATTTTGATTCCATCGAATGGGACAGAATGATCCCATCGAATGCCCTATGATCCTATCGAATGCTTTTTTCTCCATGTGCTTTATTTCATTTTAGTTGATTTTAGGCTTTAATAGGCAGTAGAGGACCATTCGGTAGAATGAGAATCCTCATCCCACCGAATAGGTCTTCCCATTCCACTGAATCCACCATAAGTAGCCCAAATGCACACACATTCCACAAATTGCTCTTTTTCCTTTTAGTTTTACACTCTCATTCTCCCTCCACTCACTTAGGCATTCTACCAAATCAAGTTTACTTGTGTGATTTGTTTCTTCATTTAGTTGTTCTCCATCTTTTTCATCACAAGTATTTATTTGCTTTCTATTCCATCAAATTGCATTTAAATTCATGGCTTTCATTTATTAAATTGGGTTGTGTTCTTCATGTGATTTCACTTTTATTGCTTACTATTGTTCTAATTTGTGATGCTCAATGTCATTGTTGATACATTTTGTGTTGATGGTCAATTTTTAGGTTGCTAGAGTTGTGAGATTTCATATAATTTTGGCTTATGAACTTGTGCACACAACATGTTTAATGAAATGTCTCAAAGAATAAATTGACTACATAGACTAAGATTTTCAATCTCATTACTTTGATAAATCATTCTTTCATTGATGCATATGGCTATTGTGTTTCATACATACATATTTTTCACCATCTTTTATGCACCAATTTCTTCAACGATATCCTTTGCTCATTTATTTTACCTAATGGACTTTTATTTGTTTGTATCTTTTCAGTGATGATGACACATCTAAGACATCAAAGAAGGATAAGGCATCTAAAATTACAGTGCCAGCTGAGTCATCAAGAAGTTTAAGGCAGCTGAAGCATCAACACCTAAGAGGTCTGTTCCTGCCTATATTAATAAGGATAGAGCTGAAATTTATGAGTATTTCAAACAACTCAAATATGTCAAGCCTCTTTACTTAAAAGAGTTTTTTCTTGATATCCCTGATGGAAATCTTTGGAATGAGGTTTAACCTCTGATTTCTGGTATTTGATGGGAATAGTTTATTGACAAACACCTATAAGTCTATCCATTTGTTGCAATTTAGTTTTTTACTTCTTTCAAGCTGACACACAAAGATGAGCAGGATGTTGGCACAGTAAGTTTCAAGCTAGGAAGGAAAACTTATTACATGTTTTTCCCTGAATTTGCTACCCATTTAGGTTTTCTAGATAATGCGATAGGTGAACTACCTAATGCTACACCGTAAGAGAACTGGGCGTTCATTAGAGATCCTCTGAATCCTGTCTAATATAAACCTAAAAAGCTTAAGGCTTGTGCTTTAGGAAGTCATCCTCTTCAGATTCTTCATAAGTTCCTATTTATCAGTTTATTTAGTTGCTTAGAAAGCCCTGGGAACATTAACAATGAAGAATGTGTGTTGTTGAGATGCATGGTTGAGGGAATCTGAATCAATATGGCCGTTCTTTTGTGTCAAAAAATAGAGGAGCTGCAACGAATGAGCAACAAAATTAAGGCAACATCATTGGGTTGGGTGGCAACCATTATGGCTAGAGTGGTAAACTACATGGATATGAGGAAGTCTATTGGAAAACCATTTTACACGAATTATACCATGTTGGCTCAAATGAAGATATTGATTAAGAAGCCATGGAGACATTGGTCCAATAAGGTAGAATATCTTCATGAACTTACCATTGGAAGAAACAGAGCTAAAACATCTGAATCAAAATCTGAGCCTGAAAATCCACCACCCCCACCATAGGAACCGTCTAATCAATTGTAGATTTTTACCACTCAAATGAATAACATGATGAATAGGCCGAAAGGACATATGGACACTTTGCGGGAACACGTTTTTAAAGTGAAGCATAATTTAGAAGTGTTCACAACCAATTTTTAGAAGTGTTTTCCACCACCACCATTACCACCAATAGAGTGATGATAGTTGTTGTAGACAGCAACATTTTAAGAGGGGGTAGAGCTCATCTAAAGCTCAAATTTGCAGGAAGTTGAATCTTTCTTCTCTCTTTTTTATTTAAGCACTTTAGTTTTTAGTTTGTTGTTTTTTTATTGTTTTGTTAATCTTTAGGATTACTGTAAATGTTTATGTAAGCACTTTATCATATAACTTTCACTTAAACTTTAGTCTGCCCTAGTTGTTCTCAAATTTTGAGTGTATTGAACTTTAAACTTAGAATGTGCATGAGTTAAAATTCTTAGTTTAGCAGTAAAACAAGTAAGTTATTTAATGAATTTTAGTTGGAATAACATTTGAACTTGATGTATATTTGTTAGTTTCCAAAATTTTGAGCACATTAGACCATTTTTTAAAACTTAAAGAAAAGCCAATGCATTGAAATAGTTGAGTAAGGAATTTTAGAACACTAGAACCTTCCTCATCACCCTTTGAAGCATAGAAATAACTCATTGTAACTTAGAAAATGATCTAGGAAAATTTTTCTTATTGAGCTAAATATAGACTATTTTCCTACCCTAATACATATTTTTAACCTTTGTTAACCCACTTTGAGCTTAAAAGGACATGCTTGATGCGTGTCACATTAATTTTTCTTGTTACTTCATTAAGTACCATATAACTTAAAATCTTTTATCTTCCCTTGATAGAATTGCCACTCTAGCTTTAGATAGATTAATATGATTGGTTCTTTTATGGGAATAGCAAGTGAGTGGGATGAGTAGATGAAGTATTTTTGAAATCAAGTTTATTTATTCTTTCACCCTTAAGATTGAGCCTCAGTTGATTAAAAAAAGAAAGAAAAGAAAAGAAAAGAAAAGAAAGAAAAAAAGATTAAAAATAAAAATACAGTTTATGGCAAGTTCTTAAGTGTGGGGTGATTGTTACAAATGTTAGTTTTCTTCTTCTATTAAGGGAATTGTAGTCTTATTCTCAATTGTTCTTAGCAAGTAAAAAATGTGGGAAAAAGCTATAATTATGAAGCACTGATCTATTAAAGGCATTGAGTGGCTAATTCTTTTTTAATATCATTTATTTTCTCTTTGTTAACCACTACCTTAGCCCCATTACAACCATTAAAAGACCAATGTGATTTTAAGTTACTTTTGAGTTGTTTAGCGGAGATGACCTCGGGTTTCGGTGCTAAAGGAGAGGCCTATGGTGTTTCTAGAGTTTCAAGTACGAAACCATTTGTACATTTAGGTGTACATTCATTTTAAAGCTTGACTATGTAATTGCATTAGTGTTTTGATTTTAAAAAGAACTTAAAATCTTTTTGGTCTTGCACATATGGAAGGAAGCTAGCTCATATTATCTTGTTTAAAGCTATTCTAATTTAAATTTTGTTAAGTGCTCTTGTTAATTGTTAAACTTAATTTTGAATTGCATATTTCTTAGTTAAGGTTTGATAAATTTGAGAATGTAGTTGGTTCAAGTTTGTTTGGGGGCAAGCAAAGGTTAAGTGTGGGGTATTTGATAAGTGTGCATTTTATAATGTTTTGAAGTGTTTTTAGTTGGTTTATTGGGTTAGTTTTATAGTATTTTAGTTAATCTGGAGTTTGATTTGTTGAATTTTTGATTTAAGGGTTTAATTGTGTTCATTTGTGTTTTTAGGTGTAAAATTGAAAGAAAAAGGAGAAGTTGAAGAACTGGAAGGGTAATTTTGCAAAACAAGAGCCAAAGTTGAAGATATGCATCATTGGAGTCTTGTAAAGGACCATTCGGTGGGATCACATTATGATTCTATCGAATGACTCTTTTAAAGTGGAGAAGAAAGCCTATTCGGTGGAATCACAATGTGATTCTACCAAATGGACTTGTTTAAAGACTAAAACAAGGCTATTTGGTGGAATCTAATTTTCTACTCTCCTGAATGAGTTCTTGCTAAGATTTTAGAAGAAGTGATTCAGTGGTTTCAAGTCCTATTCTACCGGTTCAAGAGAGTTCACTTAAGTAGGAAGTCTTCTATCAATTAAATCAAGAAATTTGTTGATGATCAGTTTAGGAAGTTAAGATGGATTAAACTTCTTGTTTTGTTGCCTCTGCTTTGCCTATAAAAAGAAGACTCAAGACACAAGTTAGGGGGATTTTGATTTTTGTTTAGTTATTATTTTCATATTAGAATTTAAGTTTAGTTTATGTTTTCTGTAATTTTCTTTTAAACTCAGTTTTTAGCTTTTAATTATGAAGAGTAAGTAGTTTTTCTTAACTTTTGCTAAGGATACTTGAATCCTTAATCTTTTGTTGTGATGACTTAATTGAGCTTTAATGTTAACCCAAGTTGATTATTTCTCGATTTTAAGCATATTCTTATCTTTAATTTTGTTTAGATTAATTGTTGGTTTATTGGTTTAAATAACTAAAAGTTGATTTAAGCATCATTCAGGATTTGCATGTTCTTGGATTAATCTTTTGAATCAATGCATGATTGTTTTCTATTTTGAGATGATTATGTCTTGATAATTTTGATTAATATTAAGATAGGAGGAATTGAGAATATACTGGAATTGAATTTTCTTGGAAAATAGAGTTTAATGAAAGTATAAAAAGTTAAACTAGATTTTTATCCTGAATGTTAAATTTTTCTTAACATGAAGTTTAATATTTAAGAAAGATATTCTTGATTTAAGGTATCGGGTTTTTCTTCTAGTTTTCCATAATCACTCACTATAAGAAAAAGTTAAAATAGCAACGGAAAAATAACAATAGAATAATTTTCGTTGCTAATTTAGCAACGGAATTCAAATTTCGTTGCTAATTAGCAACAAAAATCTAATTCTGTTGCTAAAATATGTTAAAATTTTTCTATTTAGCAATGAAAATAAAAATGGTTATTTTTTATTACTATATTTTGAGGGAAGTTTTAGCGTCATAATATAGCAACGAAATTTTGCAATAGAATTCTTATTCTGTTGCTAAATAAAGCGTTAGCAAATGGCGTAAAAATTTTTAGTAGCGAAAATAGCAAGGGAAAGCTATCCTAGCAACAGAAAATGAACTTCATTGTTATTTTAGCAATAGAAAATGAATTACGTTGCTATTTTAGGAACCTTAAAAATTTTCAGTTCCAAATTAGGAACGAAAATTTAGTCTGTTGCTAAAATAGCAAGGAAAATAGATTCGATTGCTATTTTAGGAACCTGTAAAATTTTTATTGGCAAAAATAGCAATGGAAAATGAATTTCGTTGCTAAAATAGCAACGTAGTTCATATGTCATTGCTATTTTAGCAACGGAAGATGTTTTGGTTGCTATTTAGGGGACCTTGAAAATTTTCACTAAGGAAAATAGCAACAGAATTGATTCTATTGCTAAAATAGCAACGAAAAATAAACTATGTTGTTATTTTAGCAACGAAAATTGAATTCCGTTTCTATTTTCCCTAGCGAAAATTTTTCTCCCCTAAATAGCAATCGAATTTTTTTCGTTGCTATTTAAGGGAACGTAAAAATTTTCAGTAGCAAAAATAGCAATGGAAACCTATTCCATTGCTAAAATAGTAATGGAGTTCATATTTCGTTGCTATTTTTCCTTGTGAAAATTTTGAAGTTCCTAAAATAGCAATTGAAATTGATTTTCGTTGCTATTTTAGCAATGAAAATAAATTCGGTTGCTATTTAAGGAACCTTAAAATTTTCACTAGCAAAAATAGCAACGAAAATTAATTTCGTTGCTAAAATAGCAACGGAGTTCATTTTTCGCTGCTATTTTAGGAGCTTTAAAATTTTCAGTAGTGAAAATAGCAACGTAAATTGATTTCGTTGCTAAAATAGCAATAAAATTCTTTTTCCGTTGCTATTTTAGTAATGGAATCAATTTCCATTGCTATTTTTGCTACTGATAATTTTTACAGTACCCTAAATAGCAACTGAATAAGAATTTCATTGCTAAAATAGCAACAAAAAAATATTTAGTTACTATTTTAGGTAATTTAAAATTTTGACTAAGAAAAATAGCAATGGAAAACAATTTCGTTGCTAAAATAGCAACAAAAATGAATTTTGTTGCTATTTTACAATGGAATGCTTTTTGTTGCTATTTTCCCTAGTGAAAATTTTTAAGGTCTCCTTATATTATATTATTTCATAATGGGAGCTAGTAAAAACCCCTTCTTTTTCGCTCTTTTCAAACCGACCATTTCCTATTTTTCTTCTTCATTCTCTTCTCCTTCTCGTGTCTGTCACAGCTCATCTCCGACAATCCAATCGTTGTGCACAACAACGTCCTTCCTAAGAGTAGCACAACAAATGGCAGTGACTAAATCTCCTAGCCGCACCACCACTACATCTCCTAGCTGCAATGCCACCACCTCTGCGTTTGACCCCTACTTTCGATTAGTATTTATCTCAAATCTGAATTATTTGTCTCATATCTATTTTATTTGGCTATTCTCCTTGTTTTTTTATTTTGAACAGCTTGGTAAATTATTTTTCAAATATTAGTAGGTCTAGTGTCTTTCGATCTTCTGCTTCAATTCTTTTTGAACACCTTGGTATACTTGTAACTATCCATCATTCTGAGTTCATGTTCAAGCTTTGGATTATTAAATCTACATCAAACACAAGCAAATAATCAGTTAAATAAATAAAATGATTTTTCTGTTAGGCTGAAATTTCTTAATACAATATAATTAAGAAACTGTATTATGAAGATTAAATGTGAATAAATTCAGGGGATAATTTTAATTAAAGTGTTTGAATATATTAATGCTAGATGGTATTGATTTTTTTAAATGATGGTATTAATTTATTAATTCTCCTTTTATTCATCATCTAATTGTGTTCTTTCTAGGGGGCTGTGTTATACTATCCTAGACGTTGTACTCAATCGTGGAGAGTTGCCTCATTAAATAGGTGTCGATAGAAGAGGAAAAAGCGATGCTTTGATAAGAAAGTTAGATACAGTGTTCAACAAGAGGTTGCTATCAGGTGTGGTTATATACGCATTAAGTTACATTGCTAAGAAATTAGTTTGGTGATAACTTTACAAAAACTTGACAGAAAAGTTCAATTAATTCATTATGCTTAATAAAGAATATGGCATTACTTATGATTGAAATGATGTGTTTGAAGTCTAATAGGTGGCTTAACACGTAATTTTTCAACTATTATAAGAAATAAGTTATAGTTGTGTCAAACCATGTTGGGATCTTTTTAGCTATAAATTATAATGGAAACTTGGTGCTGCTGAGAAAATATTATGTACAGATAATTTCACATCTATTTATTACATTGTCATCTACACTGCAATAAAACTTACTTTACTGTTAAGTTCTAGTTGCATGCCAAAGCAACCTTGTAATTAATGGGTGTTAATTATTGTTCTTGTAATTAGTAGCTATATATATGTGTGGAATTTAGTTATAATATAATATATCAATATTTGCTAAAGATGAATTATTGTATTTTAAGTGTTAACTTGTGATGGTTTTATTCGTTAGATCTACTGATTCTCAAATCTTTTTGACATTTTTTTCGTGGTGTTAGTCTTAGTTATATACATACAGTTTAAACTTTATAAATTTGTTTGAGTTACTTAATTTTATTATAGCTATGAAGCTCATTTTGTTTTTGTATTGAAAATCCTGTCTTGAATTAGAAAGAAACAATTTTGTTAAGTTTTTAATGTGATGTTTAGAGGGTCTAATTTCATATCTGTTGAGATTTTTTAAAGGTGGTGATAAAGGTTGTTAACAAGATTAATGGGGTTTAAAATTTATTAATAAGTTATACACATCCTCCCTGACTCTTTTGCCCCATTTTTAAATATCTTTTGAGCTTCTGTTTCTGTTTAATTTTAAAATATATTCCTTATTTTTGGGAGGTTTACGGAACTGTTATATAGCTACTGTTATATTGGTGTAGCACGTAAATTTTGGTTAGTTGAGTTTTGATTCCATCATAGGTAAAAATCATCTTTGGGTTTCCTTTACATTGGAACAAAAATGCCTAGCCAATATAATCTTATTGAAATCAACCAACAGAGAAGATTTAAACAATTTGAACCATTCGTGTTAGCAATGCAAGCAAGCCAGGTGTATTATGTCCCTTATCCTAGCTTAAGATGGGATAAGTTAGATTGGTTAGTAGTCTGCAAAGTAAAACCAAAAGGTGTTTTTGAACCTCATGTTTTGAGAATGTACCTTTAAATGATCCAAATAATGCATTTGTTGAAATTTTATCGAGAGAGGATGATGAATCCATAGATGGGAAGAATTTTGAAGATGAGGCCAACTTTAGTTTTGAATGTTCAAAAACAAAGGATGATTTTGATGTGTGTAATTAAGTGATGATAATGATTAATTTGAGTACATTTTATTTTGGAACCTTTAAGTAATCCAAATCTGTGTATTATTGCTACCACTATAATATTGTTATATATGCTTTAATCATATTGTTCTATTATAAGAAGAATAATCCATTTCTTTATTTTTCAGGTAAAAAATATGCCACCCAAAAAAAGAAGGGAATGCTACCGCCTAGGCTTAGATTATTTTCGGATGAACAAGGCAGTGCACAATTTACCCCTCAGCAACAATATTAGGCATCACCTTCACCAACATCAAACACTGATGGCTCCTCTCATTTACCAAGTGATTCAGCATCCAATAATCCACATCTATCAACACAACCTGTAAATACATCTACTCCCACACTCGACTCTAACTCTATAACGATAAATATACCAGGGGTAGATGCTGAAGATGAAAAAGAAGGCCCTCTACTTGGTTCGAAGGGAGTTGTTGGAAGAATTTACATTAAGATTATCAATGATATGTGAGTATTGATCTAATTTATATTAGAAGATAACATAAGTTTATGTTTATTGCTATTAGATATCTAATTTGAAACTGATCTAAATTTGTTCATATTAATAGTTTTATTCCATCTGGTATTTGCTCAAGAAAGATCAGGTCCATGTTCAAAGAGAGGATAGAAATTGAGGGTTATGTTTGGAAGAATCTCTCTCTGCAGATAAGGTATTTTTATTATCAGGAGTTTGAGGTACAAAAAATAAATTACATCATTGGTTTCAAAAAATCTAATTTCATACATTAATGAGATACCTATTGTATTTTATAGTACTTATATTATGTATTTTTTTTATCTGAAAGAATTTTTTTGGCATCCAAAATATAATGATATCATTTATTAAGTTTGGGAAAAGTGTGCCCGTCAAGATATGAAGAATTTTTTGCTAAATTACACAAGAGAGGTGAACAATCTTCTTTTATTTCTCAAACAATATGGGATTGTTGGCAACAATACTGGGCATTACCCAAAGTAGTTGCCATTTCAGAGAGAAATTTTTCAAATAGATGGGAAGGCTCAGATGGAGATAGTTTAGTTGTGCACACTGGAGGAACTTTGAGTCATCACGAGCATGCAGATAAACTGGTAAGTATTTCGATTACACTTCAATTGAAGGTTATGTTAATGAGATAAATTTATTACTTTACAAGAGTTAAATATCACAAAAAAATGTTGATGTTATGTTTGATTGTTATTGTGATGTGATGTGATTTTTAGAAGTGCTATGGTTGTGAACAAAGTATTGGAGGTGGAGGAACATAATTGGGAGTGTAATTTCGATCAATTGTAGGTTTGGATAGCAAGATTTATAAGCTGTTATGCTGTCAAAATTTTTGCCAAATAAATAGTAACTTAGTGACACCTATAATCATATTATTGTCAAATGTTAATCCGATAAAAGGGCGTTAGCTAGATGGGAGTAAATTTAAATGCAAAAATCCGAGGAAAATCTATTGAATTGTTTGTGCAACTTGGTTTCATATAGACTAAAACAAATATGATTATTATGGATAATGATAGTTTAATATATGTCTGATTCTAGGGATTGCTGCATTATTGAGATAAATATTTTACTGTACAGGAGGAAAATATTATAAAAATAGAGGAAACTCTGCTAAATTTTTTATGAAATTGAGTTTAATTAGTTATGCAGGAAACGTCTATGGGTAGGAAGCCTACATATCCTGAATTATTTATACACACCCACACAAAGAGGCATGATGGTTGGACATTCGTTGATACCCGCTGCAGACAACTCAATGTATATAAAATTTATACATCAATATTAATTATTTTATGAAAACTTGGCTAATTAATTGTAACTATTGTAATGATAGGAACAAATACAAGAGACTCTCACTCAACAGCGGTAGAGCTCTGAAAGTATTGATGAGAGTCAGATATTTCTTGAAGCAGTTGGTGGTAAGAATAATCATGGAAGGATTTTTGGTTTAGGTTCAATTGCAAACACTTCCCATTCAAATACCTCTACATCATCTATAGGTTTTTGTAGTAAGTGGTGTGAATCTTCTCAGAAAGTCATACAGCTTGAGACCGTACTCACCATGTTGATGGATATTGTAACCTAATTAAAGAATCGGGTTGAAGATTTGGAAACCAGGGGTGCTCAGCAGCCAGATCGTCCTCCTTCACCTTCAACACCTACTTAACTTATATTTGTAATTTTTAGTTATTGATACATGACTTTATGTTATTTTTGTCATGATTTTAATGGATTATTACTTTACAGTAATATAATATATTTTTAGGATTTTAATTGTTTTGTATTGCAATTTTTATATTATATTATCAATAAGAGTATTTTCTTAACTTTCATTATGAGTTTGAATTATATTTATTTATACATAAAAATTTTGATTAAAATTAAAATACTATGCCAAGCTATCATAATTCTTTATGTAAAAAATAGCAACGAAATAATTTTTCAGTTGCTAAAAATTATTTGGTTGGTAAAAATAGCAACGGAAATTATATTTCGTTGCTAATCTTGACTAATTCACCGAAATTACCATGGTTAGATTTAGCAATGGAAATTGATTCGGTTACTAAAATAGCAGCGAAAATTATATTCCATTGCTAATTTTGACCAATTCATCGAAATTATCTTGGTTAGATTTAGCAACAAAAATTAATTCGGTTGCTAAAAATAGCAACGAAAAATATATTTTGTTGCTAATTTTGACCAATTCATTGAAATTATCTTGGTCAGATTTACCAACGGAATTTCTATTCTGTTGTTAAATTTAGCAATAGAAAAAGTATATCGTTGCTAAATTTAGCAACGAAAAAAATTATGTTGCTAAAAATAGTAACCGTCAAAATTGCAACCGAATTTTTCGTTGCTATTTTTTGTTGCTAATTTTTATTAGCAATGGAAATCAACAAATTAGGTTGCTAATTTTCATTCCTATTTTATAATTTTCTTGTAGTGACTTGTGTTTTTAAGAATTTAAGTCATTGCAATAAAAGGTTAAGGTGGATAGTCTCTTAGTAAAAGTTGTTTTAAATATTGATTGTTATTCTGTTTTAATTACCTGTTATTTGTTTTAAGTCATTCATAATTTGTTTTGGTTTATTATTTCAATTTTAAATCTTCATCATAACTTTTGGGATCTTTTCTCTCTTTCTACACATAATTTTCTTTCAAAAACTCAAAATCTTTTCATACACACACAAGTTTCCCTTGGGTTCAATATTTGGGGTCTTAATCTTTATTTTTCTATATTACTAGCCAATCTAGTACACTTTATAGACAATAGTCAAATTCCTACGAGGTTATGTTGTCACGATGCATGGTCGAAGGCATTCCCATTAATGGTGCATTGGTTATTACACAAAAGATCGAGGACCTACAGAATAAATCACTCACTATTAAGGATATCTCCATTGGTTGGATTGCCACCACTATGGTGGATGCAGTCCACCATATCGATTTAGGACATCCACTTGCAGGAGAACTCAAGTATATTGATTATTCTATGTTGAAGCGTATGAAGATTTTGTCTTTTACACCTCAGTGATACTGGACTACTAGAGAAGAATACTTGAATGACAATGGGATTCAAGTTCATGATCACCAAAAGAAAGAAATTGAGGCAGAATGGAAGCATCAAGTAGCACCACAAGCCGAAGTTGCTGCTACTCCTCAGGTGATTGATCTTTTAAACCGAATTAATGTTCATTTAGATAACTTACAAGGAAAAATGGGTACAATGCAGGAAAGCATCGATGAATAGAGATAGAATTTTGAGCACTTTATTGATAGCTTTTGGCAAAAATTTCCACCACCACCTCTACCGTTAGAATAAATTACTGAGGACAACAAGATTTTGAAAAGGGGGATGGAGCTTACTCAAGCTCAATTTTATCTAGGAAGTAGAAAAATTTCCACTTCTCTTTTATGCATGAAATATATTTTATGTTTTTGTAGTCTATTCTTATTTTTGTTCTTATGTTTAAATTTTCCTGTTATAATAGTTTATGTGAAGACCTTATAACTTAGTTTTTAGTCGTTAGTTGTCTAGTTACACTAAGAATGTTGTTAGTTCTAATTTGTCATTTATCTTGCACTAAACTTAGTTTGCCCTAGTTTATCCTCAAAAATTGAACTTATTGAACTTAAACTTAGAATGTGCATTGTTTAAAATTTTGGTTTAGCACTAAAGCAAGCATGTTGTTTAATGAAATTTTAGCAAGTTTAACATTCAACTTGACTTATATTTGTGAGTTTCCACTTTTTGAGCACTTAAGACTAGTTTTTAAATTTAAAAAAAAATCGATGCATTGATGTAGTTAAGTGAGGAATTTTAGAACACTAGAACCATCCTCATTACCCTTTGAAGCATAAAAGCAATTCAAAGTAACTTAGAAAGTGATCTAGGCACAATTGTTCTTATTAAGCCATAAAAGACTGTTTGCCTATCTTTTTGCTATAATTGACCCTTGTTAGCCATTTTGAGCCTAATGAAGCATGTTTAACGCATGCTACCTTAGTTTTTCTTGTTATACTCAATCATTAACCATATAGCCTAAAGAAACTTTATCTTTTCCTTCTAGAATTTGCCACTCTAGGATTGGATGGATTAATTTTGTTGGGTATTTTGAAGGGTGTAGTAAGACATTTTTGATACTATTGTCAAAGGCTATGGATGAAGTCAAGTAAATAGTAAGAATTTACCTTGTAAATGCCCATTTTATCATTGTATTGCTAGAAATAAAGCTATTAAAAAAAGAAAAAAGGGAAAAGAAAAAAAAAAGAAAGTTTGCAATAAATCTAACATACATGGCAAAAATATTAAGTGTGGGGTTTTTACAAGGGAAAGCATGTAAAGGGGTGAATTGTAAAGAGATTTTTCATTGATATTTTTTTCTCAAAGCGTTTAAGATATGTATGGGTTTGAACAAACAAGTGTGGAAAAAGGGGTTTATGCTTAGAAATTTAAAATTTTGAATCTTGATCCATCTTATTATAGAGTGGCTATTCTTTTTTTATTATCTTTATCCATTCTTTGGTAACCAACATCCTAACCCCATTACAATCCAATTAAGACCTAAGTGATTTTAAGTTTGCTTTTGAATTGTTTAGCGAAGATGACCTTCAGGTTCTGTTGTATAGGAGAGGCTTATGGTGTTTTTAGAGTTTCAAGTGCGAAACCGCATGTACACCTAGGTGTACATCAATTCTTAAGCTTGACTATGAATTTGCTTTGGTCCTTTAATTTTTGAAAATGCTTAAAATATTTTGGTCTTGTACACACACACATGGAAGCTAACTCATATTATCTTATTTGAATTTATTACTAGTTGGAACTTGGTTGAGTGCTCTTGCTAATTACTAAGCTTGGTTTTAAACTGCATAATTCTTTATTGATATTTGATAATTTTGAGGAGTTGGTTTGTTCAAATTTGCTCAGAGACGAGCAAAGACTAAGTGTGGCGTATTTGATAAACGTGAATTATACTATGTTTCTAGTGTATTTTTATGTATCTAATTGAGTCAAGTTATCTTAATTTAGTTGGTTTTAGGTTTAATTATTTAGTTTATGTGTTTTTAGGACTAATTGTTAATTTTGATATTTTTCAAGGCCAAATTGAAGAAAAAAGGGTCTAAAGTACAAAAAGGAGAAAGTTAGGGGCATAATTGGAATTAAAGAGAATTATGTCTTTCATTTGTGGGAGGCAGCCATGAATCACTCGGCTGAGTGATTTCCTTACTCAGCTGAGTGATTTGGCACTCTCCAGAGTGAAATTGGCACTCACTTAAGTGAAGTTACATGAATTGTAGTAGAAAATCACTTTCTCGAGCATCATGGTCACTCTCTCGAGTACAAGACTCACTCTGTAACACCCTTATCACTCGAATCTAACGGAACGCAGACAATTTCACTCTGGATTTTTTTTATTCCTAAATTTAGTTATTTAGTTATTTCCATTTACTTAATCCTTGTTTCTAATTTTATTCCATTATTATATCCTTAAATTTTATTGTCGTTGACCAATAACTGTCCGAAATTACTATTCATTTTACAAAAATTCGGCAATATAATGGTTATAATTTTGACTAGCCTCCTAAAACGCAGACAATCACACAGCCTCTCAAAGGCACAACAATTCAAATATAATCCATATTCACAATCCAATTCTCATTTTTCATAATCTAACAAACCTATCCACATCCATATCATTACAACCTAATAATCATATAGATAACTTTACACATTTACAAATCATGACCTTAATTACAAATTCCAACATCTACACATACCTATATATATATATATATATATATATATATATATATATATATATATATATATATATATATATATATATATATATATATATATATATGCTATAAACAAAATCAACTACCCTATATAAAAAACTCTTCCTCCAAAATGTTCATTAATGCTCCTGCTCTTCGGTACCTACACGTAGTAAAATCTACGTGCTAAGCAAGAAATATGCCTAGTGGTGACTAACAATCCTAATATTTTTCTTTACCATAATATTATTCTATATATAAACCAAAAAGCAAATAAACTTATAATAATATTTCCAATTGATCACATTTTCCCCCAATTTCATTTTAAAAGCAACTTTAATCATTTATTAGCAACTCCTATTTACTTAATATTTAAACTTTGATTAAATTTTTAATTGGATCCCTAATATCACATTTATTTTCAAAATTACCCTTTTTGACTGATATTTACAAAATTGCCATTAAATCCATTTAATTTCATTTTTACCTTATAACTTCACTTAAAACTTACAAATTTCTCCTTATTTTAAAGTTTTCATGTAAAAATTCATTTTTGGTCCTTATGTCTTATAAAACTTCATTTTAACATTATTAGGATACCAAATTACCATTTTACCCTTATTAATCATTTCTTAATCATATTTACTCATTAAATGCTAACTTTGGTAAAATTACCATTTTGCCCCTAAACTTTTTATTTCCTTTCAATTAGGTCCTTTTTTTCACATTAAACTTCATTTCCATCTTTCTTTTCAAATTTTTACCTAATATTCACTATAATGCCCCTCGTACAGTCCTGACAAAAATTTTCAGACCGGATATGCGGGACGTGGACCCCACAGGGCCACAAATAGATTGAGAAATACCCCGAAGGACCATTTTCCATAGAACAGATAAATACTACGGAGATCAGTGATCCTACCATAGCAAAGCAAGTCACCATGACTTACACCGTGGCACAGATATCCCTATGGCTAGCCAATTATATCCTGAGCTAGGTTTTGACTGTCTGACTCTCACTAAAGGCACAATCTCGTTAAATTTCAATTCATCATTCCATTTTCCACCATTTTATTATTTATTTTTATTTACTACAATTATCAATCAAACCTTTTAATCTTTTTGCACAACTTGTGAATTATTTCACTATAATTCACAGTAAATAACCATTGTCTCATCAAATTATGCATTATCTTTCATTAATCCAACATTTCTATTACATACATAAACAAAATTTGTCTCTAAAATATTCATTTAATTTTAATAAATTCTATAAAAATTCATGGGTGTGTTATCTCCTCTCTATTATCCATTTAAGGCTTAATTTCACCAAATTACACCAAATAAACATGATTTCTTCTTAGGGTAATATTCAACCAACATGGGAAGTTCACCATATACAAGTCTAAAAATTAATTTAAGCATTTTATTACACTTATTCATAGTCTAATTGCAATATTCTAGTGTCAAATTAGCCACTAACCTCTTTTCCTTGGTCTAGCTTACCTAAACTTCCTTTTCTTTTCCTTTGGTCTTGAGAGCTTGATTTTCTCCTTGAGAACCTAAGATGGCCGAATTTTCCGCCATTAGAAACTCTAAGTTTTTTATCTTATTTGCTTAAATTGACACCAAAAATGGATTCTAGGCATCACAATTTAGCTAAAAACACTAAAGAGGTATTTTTTCTCTTAAGAAATTAACTTACCTCTTTAGACACCTAAGCTAAAAACAAAATTTAATTAAGATATACAAAATCTGGTAATTTTTGGAGTCCATTTGCTATTTTTAAAAATTCAATCAAATTTGGTTAAACCTTTCTACTGAGAAAATTGATTTGATAGCTTTTTCGTATTTTTGACTTTTGGATGCCTATTTGACCTCGATTTCACTTTAAATTTCAATTCCGAACTCACCATGACCAATACTTTTCGATTGTCAAATAAAATATTTTTCACTTTTGGGTATGATTTATAGCTCAGTAACCATATTCACCATCGAAATTTACTATTCACGGCTAAGCTGGTATTGAGGCCATTACAATTCTCACCTGCTAAAAAAAATTTCATTCTCAAAATTTACTTGTATTGAAGAGTAGGGGGTACTGTTGTCTCATGGTCGCCTCAGATTCCTATGTAGCTTCTTCCACATTGTGATGGTGCCACAGTACCTTCACTAGTGGAACCTGCTTGTTCCTGAGCTGACGGATTTCCCTAGCTAGAATCCTCACTGATTTCTTTTCATAAGTCATGTCATCTTCCACTTGAATCTCCTCTGGTGTGATTACATGGCTAGGATCTGACCCATATCTTTGGAACATAGACACATAGAATACATTATGTATCTTCTCTAACTCTGAAGGTAACTTCAACTGATAAGCTACTGGATCCACTCGCTGAAGTATCTCATAAGGGCCGATAAATCTTGGACATAACTTGCCCTTCTTGCCAAATCTCAGAATATTCTTCCATAGAGATAGAAAGACTCAATTTTCGACCAGAAACTATATATCTCTTCTCTTCAAGTCTACATAAGACTTCAGACGATCCATGGCTTCCTTCAATTTGCCTTTAATAATTCGCACTTTCTCTTCAAAATCAAAAATCAAATTAGAACCTATCAGCTTCCTCTCACTCAATTCAGTCTAACAACTGGGAGTTCTACATTTTTCACCATATAAAGCTTCATAAGGGGCCATTTTCAAGTTGGACTGGTAGCTGTTATTATATGCAAACTCTATCAAAGGCAAATGTTTCTCCTAACTGGTACCAAACTCTAGAATACAACACCTAAGCATGTCCTCCAAAATCTAGATCACCTATTTTGAGTGACCATCAGTCTGAGGGTGAAATGTTGTGCTAAGGTTGAGCCTTGTACCCAATGCATCTTGGAAACTTTGCCAAAAATGAGAAGTGAATCTAGGGTCCCTGTAACACCCTAATCTCTTAACCATGGATAATCATCAATCATTATTATACCTAATAGAGACCAGGCAGAAAAAAAAATTAATAACACAGGCCATGATTACATGCCACAATAATTAAATCAAACACATAACTAAGAAGGCCTAATATAATTGGCCAACAATACATAATGAAATCCTCAAAGGAAACTGCAGTTTGCCCGATCTTCTCTTTTACTTGATTTTTCTGCTTCTCTCTTCTCCTTACATATGGTGACAACAACATAATCTTGTAATCTCTCATCACCAAAAATCATACTTTAAAAAGGAAGATAAATAAGAGAACTTCAAGGAAAAACATTACCTTTCATGTTAACTGACAAACCCTAGCATCCTTCTCCAAATCGTGACCATAGAGAGAGAGAGAGAGAGAGAAAAAGAGAGAGAGAGAGAGAGATCCCTTAAAATGCCAATCTCTATCTCTCCTAAAAACTCTAATTTATAGTGGAATAAATATCTCACCAAGGGAAATTCCCACTATACCCTTATATACAATTAAACCCTAATTATTTCAATTTCTTTCAACTTAACCCCATGACTTTCTAATTTACTTCAATTATATCCTTTTCTATAATTATAATTTAACTTAACTCATATACTTACATACTGAAATTACCAAAATACCCCTCTTAGGACTTAACCTCGATAATTTCAAAATAATCCAATTTTGCCTTAATTAATGAAAGTACTCATTAATTAACAATAATCCAATTAGGGTCATGACTGGGTCCTTACAAATCACTCCTCCTTAAAAGAATTTCGTCCTTGAAATTCAAAACTGGTAATCTTTATCTTTATTGCTAGCAATTCTTAACTGTGCTTTAACTATAAGTAACTATAACCATAAGCATTCTCTATATCCACAATAAAGTCATAATGTATAATCATTTGTATCTGCCTCCGATTTCCAGATACTCTTATGCTCATTATATTTCTTATCATGAGTATCTTAATAACCTTAACATCTTACATCATCATCTATGCTAAAGATCAAGTTCTCTTCTAGTCATACGAACTTTTCCTCAAACATCTTAATAATTAATCTAGACATACTTATAATCAATCTTATGCTATACTTTAATCATAGAACATCAAATTTTTTAAGCACTTCCAATATCAGGAAGTGAGAGATACCTATAATTCCTTAGATATAATCTCACAATCTTTGAATCAAAATCCTACTAATACTCCAATATCCATCAATCATAAGTCAAACACCTAACATAATAATAAAAATGTATGCCAATAACAATAACACCATGGTCTAAACCAATATCATCTTAATCTTCCAGAATAATTCCTTAATTCTTTATTGCCCAGAAAAGACTAAATCGAGCTCTAATACTACTAACTGTAACACCCTAATCTCTTAACCATGGATAATAATCAATCATCATCATACCTAATAGAGATCAGGCAGAAAAAAAAATTAATAACACAGGCCATGATTACATGCCACAATAATTAAATTAAACACATAACTAAGAAGGCCTAATATAATTGGCCAATAATACATAATGAAATCCTCAAAGGCAACTGCAGTTTGCCCGATCTTCTTTTTCACTTGATTTGTTTGCTTCTCTCTTCTCCTTACATATGGTGACAACAACATAATCTTGTAATCCCTCATCACCAGAAATCATAATTTAAAAAGGAAGATAAAGAAGAGATATTCAAGGGAAAACATTACCTTTTATGTTAACTGACAAACCCTAGCATCCTTTTCCAAACCGTGACTATAGAGAGAGAGATCCCTCAAAATGCCGATCTCCATCTCTCCCAAAAACCCTAATTTATTGTGGAATAAATATCTCACCAAGGAAAATTCCCACTAAACCCTTATACACAATTAAACCCCCATTATTTCTATTTCTTTCAACTTAACCCCAAGACTTTCTAATTCACTTGAATTATATCATTTTCTTTAATTATAATTTAACTTAACTCATATACTTACATTCTAAAATTACCAAAATACCCCTCTTGAGACTTAACCTTGATAATTTCAAAATAATCCAATTTTTTCTTAATTAATGAAAGTCCTAATTAATTAACAATAATCCAATTAGGGTTATGATTGGGTCCTTACAGTCTTTGTCAGAAACAATGGAGGATGGCACTCCATACAACCTTACTATCTTGTTAATATAAATTTTCGCCAGCCTAGACAAAGGATAATCCATCCATACTATCAGGAAATGAGCAGATTTAGTAAGTCGATCAATGATCACCTAGATGGCATCATGCTTCTTCTAGGTCACAAGTAAACCAGTCACAAAATCCATAGTTACCTCGTCCCACTTTCATTCCGGCACTAATAAAGGATGCAACAATCATGAAGGAACCTGGTGCTTAGCTTTTACTTATTGGCATATCAGGCATTTACTTATAATTTCTATCACATCTTATTTCATACTTGGCCACTAGTAGAAAGCTTTTAAGTTCTGGTACATCTTGTTACCTCCAGGATGCATGGCATAACTGTTATGATGTACTTTAGTTAGAATATTCTTTTTCAATTCTTTTAATTCTGCATGTGCCATTCTATAGGAAGCAATGGAGATAGGGACAGTACCTGGAGCAACATCAATACAGAACTCTACCTCCCTATCAAGTGGTAAGCGTGGCAACTTATCAGGAAACACATCCTAAAATTCTTTGACAGTAGGCACTTTTGAATCTCTAGACTGACATTTTTTACCACCATTGTATAGCACATATAAGCTACGCACCCCTTTCTAATCAACTTCTTAGCAGCATTAGCTGATATCACATTAGATAAGAAATCAATTCTCACACCTACCACTGTAATCTCCTGGTTATCTTCAAGCTTTAAAGTAACCCTCTTTCTTTTACAATCAATGGTCGCTTGATGGATAGATAACCAATCCATTCCTAGAATCACAAAGAATTCATGAAAGGGTAATGCAATCAAGTTTTCTAGGAATATATGTCCCTAGGTACTGATAGGACACTGTCTATACACTTTGTCTACCACTACACTATACCCTAAAGGATTACTCACCAAGATATCCTGATCTAAGCTTGCCTCTTTCATCCCTTTATCCTGTGCCAAAGCAATGCTCATATAGGAGTGTGTGGACCTAAGGGTCAATCAAAGCATGTATTGAATCAGATAACAGAAGAAATTTACCTAAAATTACATCAGGAGCATCCTCCTGTTCTCTAACTCTGATAGCATAAGTCAAGCCTGAAGCTCGCCTCTATCCTTGAGATGTTTGACCAGCGGGTCTGGAAGCTGAAGTATTAGGGGCAGCTCCCCTACCCCAACCTCTTGGTGTCGAGGACCCAGTACCTGATACTAGTGAGGTAATTAAGGCAGTCTACATAATAGGACAATCCTTGATCATGTGGTCTCTAGACCCACACGTAAAACAAGCTCCAGTAAAAAATCTACACTCTCCAGGATGAGTCTTGCACAATGCCCGCAAGCTACCACTGACCCACTACCTCCATCCACGGGTGTACCAACTGTTGAAGCTCTACCACGCGATGCACTGCCCTGACCTCGACCTGCGGACACCAGTAACTGACCTTGAGGTGTTTGGGATCCCTTTGACTTCTTTCCTTATCCCCCTTTACCACTGGACTATCCTTGCTTCCTTTTCTGCCGAAACTAAGACTGCCTGTCAGCTTGCTCTGCCTGAGTAGTCTCTAATTTAATAGCAGCCTTAACCATAGCTCTCAAATTAAGGTACTTCTGAGCTCAAATAATCTACCTGAGCTCTGTATGCAAACCCATCTCAATCCTATGACATAATTTCTCTTTTGTAGCCTGGCTCTCATCTAAATAAGCGCTTAAGTGCTCAAACTCTTGATCATATTTTGCTACTGTCTTGTTTCCCTGCTTTAATCTCCAAAAGGCATCATGTATGGAAGCTTTATACTTAGACCCAATGTACTTCATCTCAAATTGATCAACAAAGAATTCCCAGTTTAACTGATCTACCGGAGTATGCCTCCTGACTGAATCCCACTAGATAAAAGCGTGGCCCTGAAGTAAAGCAACTATACCTTCAAACTTTTCCTCCAAAGGGCTGTGAGTAATTTTAAACAATATTTTTATCTTGTAAAGCCATTCTTCTGCTAATGTCGGTGTCAAGGGTCTCACCCAAAAAACCTTCTGCTCCCAGTCTCTTTAACTGCTCCAAGATAGGTTTCCATCTAGGTGAAGCCAGTTGAATTTGTACCATTGCCGGCTGAGCTTGTATCGGAGCCTGGGCTATCTATAATCGGTACTCTATATAGTCAACCATCAAATTAAGGAAGTCTGACTGAGGAGGAGGAGGCGGTGCTGTAGGTGAAGGAATTTGTTGTGGGGTCTCTTGTTACCAACATTGCTCGATGCCTCACTCCTGCTATCACCCGCATGTTGCCTTTCTTCGGCAGACATTCTTTCACTACAAAACAAAAAGGAGCAAATGCATATTAATTCCAAAAAAAATTTTCCAAAAACAATTGGCATGTATATATAGATAAATCAATTATTAATACCCACTTCGATCTTAGAACTGCTTAAACCTTTGCTCTGATACCACTAAATGTAACATCCTTATCACTCAGATCTAACGGAACAGTGCAAACTGATCGAAAATTTTTTTTTCCTAAATTCAGTTCTTTACTTATTTCCATTTACTTAACCTTTGTTTCCAATTTTATTCCATTATTGTACCCTTAAATTTTATTACCGCTAGCCAATAAATGTCCAAAGTTACTATTTATTTTACAAAAATTTGGCAATATAACGGCTATACTTTTGACTAGACCCCTAAAACGTAAACAATCATACAGCCTCTCAGAGGCATAACAATTCAAATATAACCCGTATTCACAATCCAATCCTCATATTTCATAATCTAACAAACGCATCCACATCCATATCATCACAACCTAATAATCATATATATAACTTTACACATTTACAAATCATGACCTTAATTACAAATTCCAACATCTATATATGCCATAAACAAAATCAACTACCCTATATTAAAAACTCTTCCTCCAAAATGTTCATTAATGCTCCTACTCTTCGGTACCTGCACGCAGTAAAATCTACATGCTAAGCAAGAAATATGCCCAGTGGTGACTAATAATCATAATATTTTCCTTTACCATAATATTATTCTATAGACAAACCAAAAAGCAAATAAACTTATAATAATATTTCCTATAGCCAGCCAATTATATCCTGAACTAGGTTTTAACTTTCTGACTATCACTAAAGATACAATCTCGTTAAATTTCAATTCATTATTCCGTTTTTCCACCATTTTATTATTTATTTTCATTTACTACAATTATCAATCAAACCTTTTAATCTTTTTACACAACTTGTGAATTATTTCACTATAATTCATCGTAATTAAACATTGTCTCATCAAATTATGCATTATCTTTCGTTAATCCAACATTTCCATTACATACATAAACAAAATTTGTCTCTAAAATATTCATTTAATTTTTATAAATTCTATAAAAATTCATGGGTGTGTTATCTCCTCTCTATTATCCATTTAAGGCATAATTTCACCAAATTACACCAAATAAACATTATTTCTTCTTAGGGTAATATTCAGCCAACATGGAAAGTTCACCATATACAAGTCTAAAAATTAATTTAAGCATTCTATTACAATTATTCATGGTCTAATTGCAATATTCTAGTGTCAGTTTCAATTAAACATGCATATACTTAATTTTTCCTAAGTTACATAAAGGGAATTAATTCAAAATAAAGGGAAATATTAGGATTGATTAGCCACTAACCTCTTTTTCTTGGTCTAGCTTGCTTAGATGTCCTTTTCTTTCCCTTTGGCTTTGAGAGCTTGATTTTCTCCTTGAGAACCTAAGATGGCGGAATTTTCCACCATTGGAAACTCTAAGTTTTTTTTATATTATTTGCTCAAATTGACACCAAAAAATGGATTCTAGGCATCACAATTTAGCTAAAAACACTAAAGAGATAATTTTTCTCTTAAGAAATCAACTTACCTCTTTAGACACCTAAGCTTAAATCTTGGAATTTTTTTGCTTCCTTGGCTTAAATCAAGTGATGGAGGCTTAATTAAACATCAAGAAGGGTAGAATTAGAGTTGGGATGCTTGATTTTAGGGAGAAATTAAAGAAATTAAGAAGAAATTTTTGAGAGAAAATGAGAGGGAGCGATTCGACCAAGAAGTGGAAGAGAGAGTGGCTGAAAAATTTTTGCAGACTCTTCAACCTTAAATACTCCTCTTAGTGGGCCAAAAATTGGGCCAAGCCTAATAGGCCTAACCTATTAACTTAAAGCCCATTAACTAACTATTAAAAGCCCTAATTAAATTCTCCCACCTCCCAACTCCAATTCACTCCAATTTTGATTCCACCACTCTTAACACATTAAAAATAGGTGGTACACAAACTTTTGGCTCAATCGAAGTCTATTATTGATCCAATTCAATCAAATCGATCGGATTCGACAACTACCAACATCACCAAAAAATTTATTTTTTATACCAAAATATTTTATATAAAATTTTATTAAGATATGCAAAATCTGAAAATTTTTGGAGTCCATTTGCTATTTTTAAAAATTCGGTCAAAGTTGGTCAAACTTTTCTACTAAGAAAATTGATTCGCTAGTTTTTTTTCATATTTTTGACTTTTGGAGGCCTATTTGACCTCAGTTTCACTTCAAATTTCAACCATGGACTCATCATGACTAATACTTTCCAATAGTCAAATAAAATATTTTTTCACTTTCAGGTACGATTTACAGCCCGGTAACCCTATTCACAATTGGAATTTACTGTTCACGGCTAAGCCGGTGTTGAGGCCATTACACACTCTCCCAAGTAAATGTCCTAATTAGGCGATTAAAGTCTTTCTATTTCAATTAAACACGAATTCTTCCAAGATAGGAAGTCACATGAGGGGTAAAATCTTCTCTAAGAGGCTATAAAAAGAGCTGAAGACATCAAGATTGGGGGGCACCTTTTACGTTACGAATTTTCCTTTTATTAGTATACATTAGCTTAGGTTTAATTTTCTAAGATACAAACATTTGGAGTTTAGAAGTCTTGCTTGGAGTTTTACAAAATTGTCAAGGGAGTTTCTTGCTTCTATGAGTTTGTATCAATTTTATTTACTTTGTTTGGTTTTTAAAATAAAGTGCGAGTAGTTTTCTTTAACTTTTACTAAACGATACTTGAATCCTTAATTTTGTAATGTAATGACCTAATTCGTGCTTAATGTGATACAAGTTGATTATTTCTTGGTTTTGTGCAATTTCTTACCTTTGGTCATCTATAATTTGATTGTTAACATATTTGAATTGATAGTTGATGATTGATTTATGCATAATTATTGGTTTGTATGTTCTTAGGTTAATTTATTTGTCTTAATGCATAATTATATCCTGAGTTAAGGTATAGTGGTGTGTTGGTCATAATAGATTAAGATTAAGGACAATTAAAATCAAGAATAGATGACAGTTAAATTTACTTGCAAAAGAATTTAATAGACATCTAGTAGGTAAAAATCAGATCTTTGTGCTAAGTGTTGAATAATTTTGAGAAGGAAAGTTTGATGCTTAAGAATGATAATCTTAATTTAAGTTATCTTACCTTATTCATCTAATTTCTTCATAATCACTTGTGTTCCCTTTTTATTAAGTCATTGCAATATAAGGTTAAGGTGGATAGTCCTTTAGTAGAAGTTGCCTTTAGTATTGAATTTTACCAACTTTAATTTATTGCTTTGTTTAGATTCAATTTTAATTGCTTAAGTTTTCTTTATTAAATATTTCATCACCATCATAAACTTGGGATTTCTTTTATTCTTTGCACACAATATTCACCTTAAAATCTAAAGTAAGTTGCATTATCACAGTTTCCCTTGGGTACGATATTTAGGGTCGTAATTTATATTTTTCTATATTACTAGCCGATCTAGTACACTTGCTAGACACCGGTCAGGGGTGCCTATCTGTGGGCCTCTCTCTCCTGTACAGTCTAAACTAGGGGTATTTTGGAAAATTTAGGGTTTATTAATGAGGTGCGGTTGCCCCTTATTGACATATGCTAGTCCTTAGCTCGAAACTCATATTTTCCATGTTTTCCTTAGTTTTCAAAAAATGGAGTTTTATCTCTTAAGATTTTTTTCGAATTTAGGGGATTTTATCTCTAGATTTGAGCATATTTTAGTTGGAATTGAACTAAAACTCTTTTTAGGATATAAAAACTCAAATCTAGGGTTTTTTAATGGAGGAATCATTTTTTTGGAGAGCCACCTTTAGAGAAGAAGAATTAGTTTCTTTCTCTCTCTAAACCTTACGCTTTATCAATTCTTTATTGAACACACACACCACATATAAATGAATTTCATATCTTCTTTTGAGAATCAAGGAGTGTGATTCGGAGTAGAGATCTAGACTACAAAATTTATAGAGTCAGAATATCTCCTAAGGGTAACATTCTTGGCTCACTCTTACTTTCTCTCTCTAGAATTTAATTTGCAAAGGCGTATGGTCCTTTGATGCATATCAGTATGTTTTACTTGTTATACTTGAGTAATATGTGTGTTTATATCATATATGATTCATTTTTGGGCTGTTTAATATGATAAAGGCATGATAGGTCCTTTGAGATTCCTCTATTGTTATATATATAAAGCTTTAATTTTGCTCTTTTAATCCTATAAACATGTGCCTTTTATGCATTTTATGTATGATTTATTGTTATAACATGTTTTACCATGATTTAGATTATATAAATGCATGTTTAGGGCTAGGAATATTTTTACATGTTTTTTCTACATTTTTCTCCATTTTATGGTTTTGTCTAGAGGTGACAAACGGGAAGATAGACTGATGGATGGCCGTCCATCATTCGATGGACAAGACATCCTCACCCTGTCTCTCCGTCCCATCCTTTGCTCCTTTTGTGGCCGTGCCTCACTCTTTTTGGCCGTCCCTAAGTGTATTTTAAGGCATTTTTGCAAATATTTTAGGCCTTTATGTATTTTTGCATCATTTATTCATTTTTTACAATATTTATATATTGTTTGACATGTTTTTTGCTTTTGTACAATATATTTGTGTACCTGAATCTATTCTATTTATGCAAATAAGTCTACGAGTATTTTATCGTAAATACTAATTCATTTGTTTTGTGTGATTTTTTGAGTAATTGGCATATTTATCGCTTTAGAAGGTTTGCTATTTTTTGCATGGGAAGTTGTGCTTCCACACTAGTCACCATCTTTACTCCTTGGTTGTATCGATTATTTTATTTTATTTATTTATTTATTTTTTCCACTATTTGTTATTTTATTTTGGATGTATTATTTTTTGGGATTGTAATAGTTAGTAAAAAAGGATTTTTCAAGGATGTTAAAATAAAAAGACACTTAAAGCATTTTCTATCTAATAAATTGGGATTTTTTTATGAAACATGAACCAATGTCTAATTTTCAGCCCAATTTCATATAATACGTAATAAAAGTATTTTATAAATATGCATGAGGGAGCCAATACTTCCAAATTAAATCGATATCCCATTTTATATATGTATATTGATCTTGTTTTGTATTATTCCTTGGGATAATTTGCCTATATAATAATTTTTAAGTAGGATTTTATTTTAAGCGTTTATTTACCGCTTTTTATTTGAATTAGATGCTTTAAATTCTATCGCATGCATTGTATGAGAGAGGAGAGGAGATTAATATTAAAATTCAATTATAAACCAACACCTAGCCAAAATGCCTAATAAGAGAGATGTCTCGAACACCAGTCTCTATTTGGGCATCAAAATAAGGTCGAGAATTAATTTTCAATGTTTTATTGGGTGGCAAATTCATGATACCTACATCTTTAAGCCCAATAGTAGACGCCTTTATGGGTTGAGTGTTAGCAATGATTTGGACTAAATAATTTTTGTTGTGAAATGGTCAGTTTATGATTAAAAGCGAACCTCCTCCAGTCTCAGACCTTAAAAGCAAGCCTCTGAGAGCGAACTTGAAAGTGAGAGGCAGGCTCTGGTACGCATTACGCAACTGTATAAAATTAGCCAATAATAGGATGTTGACGCATGCATAAATGTGTAGTTGAGTGTGAAGTTGTATATAATTGGTTGCGAATTTATCAAACATGTCATGCTTATATATGGTTTGATCAATGGTAATGATTTAATCATCAAGTTTTTTATCAAATGGCCATGATTAATCCACTTGTTCTCTTTTAATTGGTTTAATGTATTTTGTTTTCAAATTTTTATCAAAATAAATTGAAAAATATTATTTAGAATGTTTATAAACTTTTAGTGCAAAAAATAGTTCATTTTGATATATTCAATACCCCAGAATTAAATTACAATTTTGAAAGCTAATTTCATTTGATTTATTCAAAAATTAATTTAGCACTTTAAAAAATTTCTTTACATTACATCAAGAGATTCTATGTGATCGGAAAGATTTTTTTATGGCTATTGAATGTTTTATTATTAGTACAAAGTTTTGGTCAATCCTGTATAGTTATGCTACTCTTTTTATTTTCTTTTGACTTTTGGTGACATAAATGACTTTATTTGTACCTCAAATTATATTATCGCACTCGTCACAAATAGCATTTCCCACAAGTGTAATAAAAATTTTTCAAATTTTGGTGATCCTCGGGCGGTACTATTTAACTCGGTGTTACTACTCATCATCGAAAATTGCTACTCATACAAGTTATGAATTTAGGGTCATTATATTGCCGACAAGTGTGGTGGCAGTTTAGGAAAAAATTGTTATATAGTGAAAAATATTATCTAAATTTAAAGATTAGTCAATACGTTAATAAATAAATTAAAAAACATCCTTGTAAAATTTATAATAGCATTGCATTGTGTAAAATTTAGATTAAAAATGGATTGATTACATTTTCAATTATATTGCAATCTATTACATCTTACCAAACATACCTTAATATCAAATTCATGCACTTTGGTTGGATGCAATTTGATTGGAAAATGGTTGTTTGGTTTTAATTCTTATAATGGAATGTATTTGAAGTTATTTGTATTTTATTAGAGAATGAAACTAGGGTTGAGTCAACTGATTAGGGTTTCTATAATAATGTTATATTTTAATGACATCAGTGACTAATGTGTAATCCAATGTTGATAGTTATTAATTTTGTCTTCATACCTACAATTTATATATATTGATTTAAGCAAAATGGAATTATACAACATCCATGCTATTAGGAGTGTGCAAGTCAGTTTGAAACTAATGATCTTAGGTATAAAGGGTTGGAATATTCATTATTTTGATAATCTTATTTAATATGATTTTGAAAAGAGTTTTATTGGCTTCAATATCAAAAGGATTACTAGATGAATTCGGACTTACGGTGAATGTTATTGTGTATGAGTTATTATTTTATGTGCATTAGGTGTGTAATTTAGAACGAGTTTCCTTTTTTTTAGGGTTTAAGGTTTATTTTGTCATTTGAGTGATGATACATTTTGAAATCATATTTCCACTACAATTGATTTTTAGTATATAACTGAACCAATACCTTACATTCTATTTACGATAATAGACACAGGTAGGTATTTTTTTCATTATCATTTTGGTCTGTTTTAACTTTTTCATTTTTCTTGATTATTGTTTTAACTTTCCACATAATATTTTTTATTTCACTTAAAATAAATGAGTTTTAGGAATATATTTACGGATTAGTGTCCTTGGCCAATATTTGTTACTTATTGTATGTGTGTTCACTTACAATTGGTATTAAGTACACAACCCATTTATTTTTTTACTATCAAAATTGGGGTTTTTGTTTATATATGGAAGTTTGGTTGTTAATTATCCACAGCTTGTAGCTGATTGTATTATGCTTGAATTAGATGTATTAAACTTACGTTAGGTATTGTCAAATGATTTTTTCGATTATTTGTTTAGTGTATAAGGTATTATTTGTAATACGAAAATGTATACTTATTAAATGTGACTTCACCTACTATTGAACCTGATTATATAATCTTTGTTTTGTTATTTTCAAAAATGTGATTTTTAGTTCATATATGTAATTTTGATTGTTCACTATTCATGATTTTAATGGTCGATCATATTGTGTGAGAATTAGATGCTAATGAGTTTGATCAACTGTTAACATTCTTTGAATGAATATTTTGGATTTATTGATCAGTGTCATGGTTTCAAACTAACATAATATTTGAATGTGTCTTCACCTACATAATATGTCAATGAAAGCAATTCAAACCAATACATTTAATGTAAATTTGATAATTTTATATTAACAATCATTTTTTAGAATAATTTAACTATCGAATATAAAATTACTCCAAATATAAAATTGTTAATAGTTTATCATCACTTTTAGAAAAATTAATTAAACACATTTTTATACAATATACTAACGTTCATTTTTAAATTTCTAATATCATTTTTAAAACTTTGTAATATCCAATTGTCTTGTTTATGAACATTTATCACTCATGTTAATATACGAAATGTGTTTGCTTAAATTTATTTTAATTAAATTTCATTTCTGAACAATAGGATGGCCTCACAGTTCCCAAAGCGAAAAGGCTAAAATAAAAAGGCTACAAGCTACTTTGCTACTTTTTGAATTTTTAACCTCTTATAAACTAAATATTTTTTACTTTTAAATCAACCATCTCATTTATCAAATCAACAATATCATTTGTAATACGGATCCATTAAAGTTGTTTGCAACTTTTTATCCCATTATAAATTAGAATCAAAAGAGAATATCTAACCATGCTGACACGGTTTGAAGTCTCTATAACTAATGAAATAATGCAGTTTGGAGCCATGGTATGATTAGTTATTTTAATTTGTTTAACAAAGCCATATATTAAATATTAAGATTATTATTATGACTAACTTAGACATAAATATAAATTTTTTTATTTGTGGTTTTTTATGCTATCTATGTTTCAGCTACTAGCCGAAGGAACTCTGAACGAGTTTTATAGTTGCAGTAAGATGACCATCAAGCTAAGAAGCCTATCGTGCACATCATTTAACGTTACAGTTTATTTCGTAAAGGGCAGAGCTCTAATGTCCAATGGCTTGGAACTATTCTGCAAACGATACCAAATAATCACAAATTATAAGTGTGTTTTTCATCATGTCCTATTATGCTTCTATGTAATGGTTTTTTATGAGAACAAAGTCAATGTAGAGTATTTTGATAATTTTGATGTTGCTATAGAACAAACAATGAAATTTTTACCAACTTTGCAGCTGTCCCTTGGTAAAATGAATTATTTCATTGTTGTTTTTATTTAAATTTCATTGGCACAATAATGCTTTTGGTTATATTATATGTATATTATTTTTATAAAATTTTTTATTTGAATATTTATCAACTATGTATCTTGAAACTACATTTCTTACAGATATTGCATCGCCATGGTCATTCTCTATTGTTTGTAAAAAGAAAGGCTGGTCATATAATGTGGTAAGCACATCTATGTTCTTATAGTTTTTCAAAGCTAACGTATAGGAATTTATACCTTATACTGTAACATTTTAACATGGCAGACTGTTCCACCCTATGAAGCTACCAAATATCCGGGTATCTATTGCCTCCATATAAAACTTTGCAAGCTATTTTATTATAAGACCTATATAGTTTCCCCCCATCCGTTCATCGTGTCTTATTGATCCAAGGCAAGAATGTCAAAGAATGGGCAGAAGATTTCCCTTTGAACAAGCTTCAAAGGTGGCTGGGTACAATTTATCCATTTTTATGGTCTTGATATAGAAGACTGTTGCACTTTTATTCAGTCACCCAATGATAAGAAGACATTTATTGTGAGGGTTTTTAGAAGTGGTATCGAAATCTAATATGTTTTTTTTCATTTTGTTATCTGTACGTAATGCAAAATGTATGGTGTATCAATAATATTTGTGCAAGTCTTTTATGTGTTTATCTTTCAGTTCTACTTGATAAATACCATAATTGTTGGCATTTAAAAAATAATACTCTTATTTAGTAACTGAATAAAAATTTTAAGAGAACCTTGACGCAGCTTGTGCATTTGACATAATTTTTTTAACATTAGACCCTGACTCATCGATGTAAAAAATAGTACAAAAGTATATTTTAATGTTTAAGAAAATCATATTTAATTTCTAACTATATACTTTACTCGATGTATTTAATCTTTCAAAAGTGAATATACCTAATATTTTACTTGACATACTAAATTGAATGACCTAAGCTTGGAAAATAAACTAGATTCGGTTTGTCAATAGTATCGTCACTATATTAAAATTTAGAAAAATGTTGTGTAGTGTATTCAAATAAGTGGAGACACTGTTTATTCAGATTTAATAATCGAAATGATTATAATTCTGTCAGTAAACATAAAGATGTTAAGAACTATATATACACGATAATACAAAATATTTAGTTTTATTTGATCCTAATTCAATGTATTCAGTTTTTTTAAAAATAATGCATCTATATAAAGCAATTGCAAAAATTGAAAGTGTATTAAGCAAAATTGGATACACTGTATTAAGAGTTAGATTATTTGAATATAGTCAATTTAGTCTTCTCATTAACATTTACAACATACTCCAAAGAAAGAAATGTTATATTTACAATTTTCACAAATCATCTACAATTTATTAAGGACTGAATACAATGTATTCTAAATGTACCAACTATGTACGGGATGTTGAATTTTTAAAAGTTTTAAAATGGTGATTGTTGAATATATAAACTGTAGACTAAGCACATTTGCAATTATGTTACGATCTCGATATTGGAGTCTTTTACACTTTTATTCATTTAAACCATTATAACAACTTAACAAGACATTCATTGTTAGGTTTTTCACAAGTAGTATCAAATTCTGATTTGCTATATTTTCAATTTGTAATTTTTACGTAATGCACAATGTATTGTATATGAACAATATTTGTTTGACATTTATTTTATATGTTTATCTTTTAATTATACTTGATAATATCATAAATGTTGGCATTTAAAAATTAATACTCTTGCTTAGGAAGAATAAAAATTAATTGAAAACCTTTACGCAGTTTGTGCAATTGACATAATTTTAATGACATTATACTGTGACTCATAAGATCGATGTAAAAATTTATGCAAATTTATATATTAATGTATAAGAAAATCATATTTAATTTCTTACAAACTATAAAATTTACTTGATGCATTTAATTGGTCAAAAGTTGATACACTTCATTTCATATTGGCCAAACTGAAGTCGGTGAACTTAGTTTGGAAAATAAAATGTATTCATTTTGTTAACAATGTTGTGATTGATTTCATATTTAGAAAAACCTAAATGAGTATTTTCAAATAAATGAACTCATTGTTTACTTGACTTTATTCAAAATGAAAGAGTTTTGAGTCATCCTAAAAATTATGCATTCTATATATAAACATGTATACAAAATATCCAGTTTTTTTTCTAGTCGAATTCAATGTATTAGGTTTTGAAGAAATAGCAATTGCAAAAGTTAAGGACGTTTTAGTCAAAATATTTTCAATGCATTTGGACTTGTCCAATTTGAATACACCTAATTTACTTTTTTAATTGATGTTTACAACCTATTATAAAAAATAAAATACAATGTATTCAATTTCAATAAATCGATTATAATTTTTTTGTATGGAATACAATATAATCTAAATGTCCCAACTGTGTATGAGGTGTTGGATTTTTAGGTCCTAATATGATGATTGTGTAAGCTCAAACTGTAGCCTAAGCACATTTACAATGATGTTACTATTCTGATCAGGGTGCACTACCATCCTTATTTGAAGAACCAACTTCCTAAGGAAATATGATAAGATTTGGTTGTGATTTCCTCTCCCCACCTAAAAGAAATAAACATCACCATCCTTATTATTGCTTTTGTATGTCTCTTCACACCTTAACGCTCTATACTATCCGTGTCATTTGTGAGTAATCATTAGGGGGTTAGTACTAACATCTCCAAAATAGGTAACCACATGGTGAGGAACCTATAATAAATGAACGTACACTTATTGTCTTATGCCTCTACCTTCATTCACATTTCCTAGGCAGTTTTATTTTCTTACCTGAATCCAGTCCAATGGATAATTCATTCCATATTATAGTGATGTGGGTTTAGCTTTACTTTGGCTGGATTGTAAGTCTATCAGACAATAATTTTTTATGATTATTCTTAAAGCATACTCACCTATTCTGGTCAATGTTCTTCATGACTGAAAATTTCATATTACTAAAATTATACTATATAACACAGTTAATTAATCATGTATATTTTTTTATGTTCAGCTGATACCATAGGAATTCATCCAAGACTGAGAAAATGTTTTTAGTGTTGAATGTTTCCTTATCACACCAAACAATCAAATTTGGCCAATGACACTTGAATAAGGCTACAACAGTGATGTATTAAAACACGACAAATCTGACTTTATTTATTCTAATAATGTAAAAGAGAATGATGTTCTTGTTCTCACATATAAAGGAAACCTTATGTTCGACGTCGATATCATGGATATGATAGGTAAGGAGCTACATTATGCTTTTAAAGATGAAGAGAAACTCTTGGTGGGCTTCGAAAATGTCAATTTAACAAATAATGTGAATTAGAAGTTTAGCCTGCATAAATTCAAACTACAATTTCAGATTGGTATGTTTCTACACCATTCATGTTTGACTATTTTCATATGCTTATCTCTTCACGAAACTAATTACACATACAATGGAGCCTCAATGGGTAATGAAGATGGTGATAAAATTGGTAAAGAAATGCATTACGTTAAATTAAGAAAGCTGAGACTAAAATGTAAGGGTAAGAACTCATACTGTTAAATATTTTTGCAAGATATTTCCTAAGCGAACGAGGAAGGGATTTTATGCATAATCATGTTTTCGATTAGGATGGAACCACATAACCAAGGTTTACAACATGGTTTAAGGTGATGTCATCACCTTCATCCAGTTTGTTTTTGATATTTTTATTTTTTTAACTTCTATATTACTAAAGATGGGGTGATCATACACTGATTTCCTTTTAGATTATTGTTAGTATAAATTAATCACATCAAATTACTTTTTTGTACATGTTATATATATATATATATATATATATATATATATATATATATATATATATATATATATATATATATATATATATATATATATATATATATATATCAATATCAAAATTTTTAAGGGAAACATGTTTTTTTATATAGATCATTTGGACATGTAACTATGGGCAAAATTTTAATTGTTATTGTTTGTTATGTTTGTCATTGGCTTTTGTATGTGAGTGTGCACAATCCATGTAATAATACATTCAATATTGCAAATTAAGGACATTGATATTTATATTGCTTAAGTATAAATTCTAAAAAATGAAAGTAATAACTTACTAATTGATTGAAAATTCATATTCTCAACAATCCAGAAAAAATAAAAAAAATTAAATTTAACAATCAACATCGCCATATGAGAAGATTAAAACGGAGTTAGGGAGGTGTTTGATGAAAAAACAAAAGCATAATCTTCCTTATCATGAAATAAAATGAACTCCATTGTGTCATAAACACGCACTCCCATTACAGTTGTAACCATGCTAAAGCCAACATCGAAGTACCCTCCCACGACTTCATCGTCTAATCCCAACAAAGAAGTGTACTCCATCAGCCAGTACCATGTTCTCACCTTACACCACATTTGTATAACTTTTTTCCTCTTGCCTAAGTATTTTGCAAAATGGTTTGGGATAAACTACGTTTAAATGATAACATTTAAATGGTTAATGACAAATAATGATATCAATAATATATCAAACATGAATAATATAATAAATATTTTATTTCAAACCCTAAATAAATTTTACCATTTTGGATAGCAATTCATTCTCAGTTATCATCAGATTAAAAGTTTCTATGTTATCTCCAATTGCTAAATTTCTCAGCTAAGCCATGTTGTCTCGAAAGATTGCATCCTAGGGTGGCCTACCATATTATATTTGATTGCCAGACTCATAAAATATTCGCATCTTAAATCTAATTGGATTGAAGTCGTAAATCATAATCCTTATAGGGTAACCCAGTGAGTAATGACTTTGTATATGCTTAATACCTTCTGAAATGTAGTGTAGATCATTTCCTTCATCGTATTTTGTCTTTATTTTGAATAAATGGAAGGGCTTCTCACCAACTCGAACAATAATTTAGTCATTCAAGGGAAGCCTTAAATATATACTTGATCATTTTGATAGTCTCTACAAAATTCAAGCATTAAATTTTATATGAAAATATATAATATCCATTATTTGAATGATTGTGATTAATCAAAATAAGGAAAAATTACTAATTAAAGGCCTGATTCAATGTAATGGTTAAGGCAGTGACTTACCCATGAGTTAGCCTGATGTTGTATCATTATGATGAATGTGTCTCTATGCCTATTCCTGTAGCTCCCAATGTCAGCCATGCTCGGTAATATGTTGTATTGATTGTTCATAATAATGGATGGTAATGGTGATCGGAGTCTTGTGAACTTATAGGAAATGAAATTACACAACTCTCTCCAACAAAAGTCTCTTTTATAAAAAGACAATTTTTGATGAGAAACTGAATATAAGGTGTAATTGTGGAAACTGAATAGATAGTTGATTATGTTGTTTGAATTACTGTTTCTGAAAGTATAGTAATAGCCTTTTTGTACATGTGTCATTTTTTTAATTTTAGTTTTGCATTTTCTAACTCAGCCCTTGCTAATTTTTTTTTTAAAAATGCCATTTTTTTAATCTCTGTAGTTTGAACCAATTTGTCAAATAAACTATACATCTAACTGCCATACTCTCTATTTCTTACTTACTAACTCTCTTAAACTTTGTTCTCTTTCTGTCTCTCTTTGCTAATAGTCACCATTATACATCTCGCATTCTTAACCCATTTTGTACCGCGTTCGTGTCCTATCTTATTGTCAGTATCGGATATCTCATAAAAATTCTCTCTCCAAACACGATTTTATTGTACCTGCAGGTGGTGTCCATATTTTACCTTTTCACTACTTCTTCAAATCTTAGGTTACTCTCAATGTGAGTTATAGACAATACATTTGATTTATCGATAATTTTTATCAAAATGATTTTTTTATTCAGCATGTGTGTATAATAATAATAATAATAATAATAATAATAATAATAATAATAATAATAATAATAATAATAATAATAATAATAATAATAATAATAATTATTATTATTATTATTATTATTATTATTTTGTTTATTTTTTTTACCTTACCTTGAATTTTAGTGTTTTGATTGTTATATTTGCCTTTACAGATTTATTCTCCCATTTTGAACAAGTGCAGTATTAACTATATCAATTTTTTCCCCATTGTGAATAGTCCAAATGTTGCATCGTAAATATATACATTATATTCAACTTAAGCGAAATTCATTGTATTCAGTTTTAGCGAAACAACCATCTGTAAATTGTTTATTAAAAAATTACTACAATGTATTCAAAAAATAGAATATATTGTGTTAAATATTGAATAACTAAAAATTGAATACATTTTTAAATAGAGTGTATTTGGTCAATTAAATATATTTGATTACCATAAAGGTGAATACAATGGATTCAAATTGTTAAATTTGTAAAGTATGCATTTTTTCATCTCTGTAATTTTAAAATTCTTATTTAAATTTTCTTTTTTCCTTTCGACTTTAATACCAAGTAAATTATATTTGTTTTGATGTTATAATTTATATTTATTTTTTTATTATTCGCTGATATTCTCTTAACAAATTAGAAGTTATCATTATGTTGTGATTCTTCACTCTTATATTATGTTGTGTCTTCATAGCTATATAGTACATTGATCACTAAAGTTGCTAAAAATGAAGGTATAATTTTAATTTGCTAATTATATGTTAAACTTTGACATTGATATTGCTTTCCTAATCATGTTATTCTTTTTAATAATTTTTTTTTTGTTTGTAATATTTTAAGGTTTATCCTTGACATATGTTGTGTATATTATTATCAGGTTGGGGATTTATATTTTCATGAAAATGATCATTTCAAAAGCAAAGTGAACTTTGCATGGATTTTGAAGCAATTTCAAAAATTAAATTGAAGTTGAATGAGTACTGAATAAGTACCAAATAAGGATGTTCAAACAATCTTGTTTTCGATACTTTTTGGACATGCCAAAAGTTTTTGGTCAAGGAAAACTCATTCATTCCTTATTGCTGAATAAATTTCATAATAACAAAAGACAGGAAATATGGGTGAATGTGAATGGGGTTGTATTAAAGTTTGGATTTGAAGAATTTTCAATTGTTATTGTTCTAAAGTGAAGACGAAACTTCAACAAATATAATGTAAAAAACAATGGTACTAAATTTAATGAGAAATAATTTTGGGGAGAAAAGAAGATAACAAGGGAATTAATAACACAGACATTTTTGAGTGGAAAATGGAAATCTCATGCGCATAGGGTCAAATTGGCCATGCTATTTTTTGTTACTAGCTTCCTTATTATAGGAGTATATGGTAGGTTGGTAAGGAAAGATTTTATTGTTATTAATCCCTAGGGCCAGGATGTTTTTAACATGATAATCTAAAGCCTCAAGAGAAGTCTACATAATGGAAAATCCTCATCTTATAGGTTGAAATGATGCCCCTTGGCTTTTCAAGTATGGTTGTACGAATGTAGCTCTGAAGTTGATTTAAGGTTTGCTATGGCCTGTGGATATTAAAAACGAACATTGCAAATCATATGCATTGTACGAGTTTCAACCAACATTTATTCAATAAAGAGATAATTAGCTTTGACTTGTTATTAATCTGCTATGTTATTTTTATTTTTTATGATTTTATATCTGTTTTGTATTACTGTGCATAATATTTTCTCTAAATCGAATACATTGTAACCATATTGTAGTAGATCTAAGACTTTCTGCTCATGGTGTTGTAAGACATACACTACAAAAAAATTGCAAATTAGCGACGAAAAGTTCCATCGCTAATTACCTATTTTTCGTCGCTAATTTAAATTAGTGATGCAACAACAAACAATCGCTAAAAGGCCAGTCACGAATATATTAGTGATGAAATTCAAAATCAATCACTAATTTAGGGACACAAAATTTCATCGCTAATTTTTTTTCCATCGCTAATTTATATTCCTAATTAGTCACCGAATTATAATAATAATATTTAGCGACTAGATTTTTCGTCGCTAATTTAAAATTTACTTTAAAATTTAGCTACAAAATAGTTATCGCTAATATGGTCGCTAATTATTTCTTAAATTCTAACATTTGCATTGTAGAGAAATTGTGGTCGCGAATCCGTCACTAAATTATTACATAATTTAATTTTTTCTTTTATTGTATTATTAAATTTTCATCCTGTACACAATATAAATAATCTTATATTATAAAATTCATATATATTAGATACAAATATAAATAATAATCTTATATATATATATATATATATATATATATAATTTGTAATGAATTCATTACAAATATAGAGTCAACATAAAAAAAACAAAAGGCATTGAAAATGGTTTTATCCCGCGAGTTAATAGATATTCCTCATTCACATCATTCTTCAACTTGAGGGATATGAATAACATATATCTAGCTGCTGCCAAAGCAAACATGTGATTTAGGTATCCAGTCCTTACTAAGAAAATTAGTCTCGCCATTTCACTTGGGGAGAATACTTTGAGAACTGCAAAGTTGAGTTGGTGAACTCTGAGGTTTCTGACAATGTAGATGAAAAAGCCATTGCTAGAAGGGTTAGAGTATTTGCAACACCTGTAAAGCATGCCAAGATTGAAATTTCCTGACAACATAGGAACTCAAGCAGACAAACTCCAAATAAAGCAACAAGATGAGGAAAAATATAATGGGAAAAATAAAGTCCCTTCCAACTAAAATAAGAGAGCTCAGCAGCAAATCCATTGAAACTCCTTTAGTAATTTCTTATCAACAAATAGTTCATTTACATGGGAAAAGGAATGCCAATCTCGTTTTTAATGAGACAAGAGATCCTAAGAAACCACACCAACAGAAAATGATACAACAATCGAAATAGAAAGCAGGCATTATTAAATGATACAATAACTAATTCTTAACCAACTCACCTTAAGCTATATAGATTCCTAACAGGTTGTGAAGAGAAATGACAGGTTCTATTGTGAAGAAAATGAACTAAACCAGCAGAAAGGTGACATTTAAATGTAGAAGGTGATATTCTTACCTTACGGGCATATTCAACATAATTTTCATGGAAGAGCTTGAAATACTGATAAAGAATCGAACGACCTTCAATAGAATCAGCAGGAACAGAGCGAAGATTTGGTGAGGCCTATGGAAAAAGAACCGCCTTAGGTCCAATAAGAAGTTCTTTGCTTATGATGTCTGGAGTATTTCCTCCTCTCCATTCTTTGGAGCTTCGGGTATTTTTCTCCAACTCAACATGTATGGGCAGCAATAAATTCCAAGTTTTCATCTCTAGCATAATACATTCTTATATTGAGGTCACTCCTATAATCCATGAGTATCCAAATGAATCTGATAATGCAAAAAAACCACATAGTGGTGAGGAGTTGTCTGCTTGGCATGTGCTGAGAACAGGATGCACAGAAGGAGTTCTGACAGTCTCATCCTTGCCACTGGACTGATTAGTGAATGGAAGAAAATGCAACAATATTGAATCAATTCCACCATCATGAATGGAATATCCAATAGTTTGGCATCTAATATATCTTATTGTGCAAGTGTTTTAGTTCCACAAGCTACGTTTAGATTAGGATTTGAAAGGCTAGTGCAATTTGCAACTGGAATAGAAAATATAAGAGATGCAATTTGTTTCCCTATAACACCAGGATCTGCTGAATTTGATGCCAATACTGATTTGATATAATTTATTTTATTGCTATTTCGTTAAATCTATTAGCTTAACTTTCTCCCTGCTGTCAATTTAGTATTTGTAATAATTATAATTATCCTAACCCTTAAGGTGGAATCAATTCTACACCTAGATGTCATATTTATATTATATTTACAAAATAAAAATTTATTTAATTAAAAAATTTCATTTAGAAATATGTTGGAATCATGACTGCCATTTCATTTAGAGCCAATTTAATTCAAGTTTTTTTGATGAAATACCTTGGCATGTAGATAATCAAAAGCCAATTTAATTCTCTAATTAAATAAGCAAAAATAGAACAAAAGATATCAAGAAATAAGCAAAAACAGAACAAAAGATATCAACAAAACTGTGGATATAACTAAAACAAAACCACAAGGCATAATTCAAATCTTAACCAAAAAAATATTAATTTCTAATATTTACCTATGTGGTGGCACATGGAAAGTGGATTGCTCGATCTAAAGCTGCCAAAGTTTCCAAAACCTATATATTTGTAAAAGACAAGAAAAGATTTTGAGCCTTGTTTATTTAATTAAAATTAGAAAAAACATCAGCATAGTTTCATAGTAAAAGTAACTCCGTTTGTAAATGAATAAATTTCATATTATAAGGTTAGATGATATCATTGATTCATTTTCGCCAATAGTATTAAATTTATCTTTTCTTGTAAACTTGAAGTTGCTTATACTTAAAGTTGAAAACTAAGAAATTAGCAAAAAATTTGATATTTTTGTTCTATCAGGTCATGTGTATTTTATATTAATAAAACTTGCCTAAAATAATTAGATATCCTTGGCCACTAATGGGGCAAACATAATGTATCTACTTTTGCAACTTTTCAATTAACCAAAAAAAATCTCAGTTTCTTGTACAATCCTCAAACAAAATTAGGAACCCTTCAGGATAATGCTGCCAATTGCCATATGTGAGCAAACTAAAAATACAAACAACAAATGCTAGGAAAACCTCAATTATAGTACATCTGAAATGAGTAAAACTAAAAGAATAAACTATCGATTAAGACCAATCTTGCAAATTGATTTCATATAAACTCACTGCATTCTCGATAGTTATCATGACCTATATGCCTATTCATAAAAAAACTAGGACTATGATACCATAGTTGATGGAGAATAACACTTAGGAACACTCAAGAAAGCCTTATTGCAGCAATATGGAGACTGAAATAGAGAGATAAATCAATATATTTTTTAGCAAAATTTTAATGTACATGTGGTGGACATAAAAGATACTACAAATTGTGGATGATGTGCAAACAAATGAATGCTTTTGGATAAACCAAAAATATGAAGAATCAAACACTAATGCTAATTAATAAAGAATAATAATTATGAAGAAGAAAAAAAACTTAAAGAACATAACCATTTGATCAAATTTCACATATATCAATCTGCTCGACAGAAGAATGACGAGAGATTTCTTTCAGAATTCCACCATCTCCTCCTCCAATTAGTAATACCTGAATAATAAAAAATAGAATGGGATTTTAAATTACACCAATTGGACAATAAAATCCTTAAGTTTATATATATAATTAAAGCATGTAATGAAAAGAAGTAATAATTAAACCATGTACTATTCATAAGCAGTTCATACATTTGATTAAGCACACTACAAAAGTGGTTGTCAAGAGAGAAATATCACGAATCCATGCATCTTAAGTATCAATGCAAAATTATACTCAGTCCTTAGGTGACCTACATATGAAGAGATATATCATTAATCTAAATAATCATGGCATGCCATCTTGTAGAAGAGAGAAGGTGAGATGGGTGGGGACACCCTTTGATAGTGGTTTGTTCAATTTCTTATAAAATAATTGATGAGCATTAATTAAGGTATACGTATTTTTAAAGTAGGAGTTTAACTTGCATAAAAAGGTATATAGGCTTGTTCTCATATTTTCAATTTTGTAAATACATATGCAATGACAAACATGTAACAGCTCAACCAATACTTACTTAGAGAACCATGCCTATTAGTTGGTTTCTTTAAAGACATCCATGCACACCAAAGGGCAATAAATAGGAAAAAAATACACCATAAATCATAAGTTTATCACATCAAAAGTGAAGAAACAAAATCACATCTATACAACAAATCACATTCTATGCTAAAAGATCTTCAATGTGAAACACAACATCTACTTGCCTGGATATGGACTTCCAAGGGAACAGGCCTCACACTTAGCTTGAAGTTGAACAGTCCAATTTCACCAACTCCCAACCAATCAGCCAAATCACTAGGGTACAAGAAAACAATTTAAACATGTAATTACCTGGACAAAGTCACAGATTCTCTATAAATTGCATCAAAGTCCAGCTATCTTTATATGCTGCCTTCTCAGCTTGACTAATAATTTCCATAGGGTTCTCCAGGTTGTTTATATACTCAGAAGGGAGATGAGTGTCTACATTTAAATCAATCTGAAAATTAAAAGTTAAAAGAAGAAGGGAACACCAATGAGTAAAAAAATTCAATCCTGAATGCATTCTAATCCTAAGGTTAGGTTTCAGACATTCATCATTAGTGGAAACTGAAGGTCCAGTAAATTAGAATATTCTCTGTAGTTCACATCTTCCCATCCTAAATCATGATGTTATCTTAATGTACTATGCAATATGATCATTGAGTATTTTATTTTCAGATGATCCATTACATGTTCCAATAAGTAATAAAGTACCTGTATAGACTGGTAAGGTATTGAGATTACACGATGTTCTTCAACCAGAAAACCAAAGTTCAAAAAGGTTATGGAGACAAGTCAACGAGTGGAACCATCACAATTTTAATCAATGGCACTACAAACTCAGGATCTGCTTATGCAAAAAGGGAAATGCTAGCCATCTTCCTAGGTACAGAAAAAGTGTAGGAAGAGTCTTTTCAGTCCAATAACATAGCTTAGTGGAGTCTGGAAACGTAAAGGCATCAAAAGAAGATGAAAACCCAAATAAACAACACAACAAACTGATATCAAATGCTTTTTCATCATCTTGTGAAAATATAGTAAAAGCCATCAAAAAAGCTTTTAAAAGAAGAGAATAAAGCAGAGATGAATGCCAATATTGATGCTAGTGTGAAAGTGTTTACCTTTGATAAGCTCTAAAAAATAACAACACTAGCATACCTGCTCTGTTGTCGTTATTCTTGTAATTTCCTGTAGTAGGATTACAATTTACCCCACAACATTATCAAACCATATCATAAAATAGTTCCCAAACTCATATGCATTTACATGCCTTTTTCAACACATAACAACAATTAACAAATAATGATTTTGTAACCAATATAGGAATATGAATCATCAAGATAAATCACAATGCAGTGCAGGATGAGAAGCAAAAAACATACCATTTTTCCAAATAATGATACACAACAAGAAGTAATAGAGTTTGAGCCTCTCATCTGTTATCATTGAATTAAAGCAACGGAGAGAAAACAAATGTGTAACTAATTGCTACATATTTTACTTTTCAAAAATCAAATGTGAGATAAACAAACCTTGAAGCCAGATTTTTAGATTGCAATTGCAACTGACCTAACTGTGGATAATCCTTCAACTTGGAAATGATAAAAGATCTACCAAGCTGGATATTGTATATAGAATAAAATTAAAATCAAACATGCATATTATATTGAACGCAAGAAAAATAACACCCTAACAAGGTGATATATAACAAGAATAAAGAAAAATAATTGGATAACATGGTACATCTTATCTTTTTCTATAAACCTTACATGAATAGAATAATGGATATAAGGTTTGCAATTAAGAGAGCATACTGAACTAAAATGAAGCTTTAGAAGGTATATATCACAAGTTCTAAAAACTTATTGTCCTTCCTAGAAGGAAAGCTCTAGAAGCTACTCCATGATTTACCACCTAATTACCAATTAAACTTACCAAATTAAGTTACATCGATAAAAATAATTATAAGAAATTAATATAATAAAGTAATACCATGAAGAATCCCTAGTCTCGACAGCCTTTAGCAAGTTCTTGAATGGTCTTAGAGCGTTGATGAGGAGCAGCAAAAGTGAGAAGAGAGTAAACCAACCTACTCTAGTTATAGTCAATTTCATCGCCTTTTACCTCAAAGTTTAATCTATGAGTGATAACAGGAAATAATAAACAACATATGCATATAATGTATAATCAAAACATTTAGCAAAACCTTGGTCCCCATGGTACAATCGACTATTTATCGGCATATTTTATGTCCTTTGAAACCTGTATTTCACAAATAGATGTAACTGTAATCATTATAAAGTAGAAGTAAATCCTGAAAATGGATAATCCTTTTATAATATCAACAGAAAAAAATAGATTTATCCTTTATATGATAACAAAATACAAAGAAATATTACAAAATTTATGCAATGTAAAAGCACCACATGCGATAAATAACATAAAAGAGCAATTCCAGCTACAAAACTGTCAAATTTGTGCACCTGGTTGAGCACCAAATTATCTGGAGTCAAACAACTCAAATCTCATTCATTTCACTCCACACTCTAGTCCTAAAATCACAATTATTGTACATTTAGAATCCCATTCTGAAGCCGTCTAAAATAATACACCATTCATGAAAGAAAAACTGAGCAAGATTATTCATAGACTTCAATCCACTAGACTCAATACACATTCAAAGATATATGATGAACATCATTCATCCATGTATGGAAATTAACTCAATAGATTGAAAACCCATGAAATATAAATAAGTAACAGTAAAATAGACCATTCATTCATGTAAAAATCAAAATATGCTCAATATTCACATTGTGAGAAGGGAATTCAAAGCTTCTCCAAGCAACAAAGATAACTACTCACTATCCACAATGTAAAAGAAGAACAAAGTAAGAGTGAAAACTATAAAACCCATTTGAAGCTGAAGATTTGAAGTTGATGAAACTCCTTCTCTTTTTCTCCAAACAGCACTTTGATTGTAAGATGTAATCTTCAAACTAGAAACTAAAACAAGTATAAATATTTATAGAAATTAAAACGTTGCTTAGGTTCACTCATCCACCCCATACCCACTGTGAATTAATTTTATCTTAAAGTATACATGAACGAATTCAGGATAACCCTCTTAACCCAATCTTTTCATTTCGAAGCCAGCTATTCTAGTTGCTAAACTTTCAATTTCGGAGTCAGCCTAACAACTAGCCTATGCACGGGTCTAACATCCTAAGTTTGGTTTGCCTTTCCATTCCGGAGCCAAACAACCCAAATCTTATCCATTTCACTCCACACTCTAGTCCAAAATCACAATTATTGCACATTTAGAATCTCATTCCGGAGCCATCTAAAATAATATAGCATTTATGAGAGAAAAACTGAACAAGATTATTCATAGACTTCAATCCATTAGACTCAATACACATTCAAAGATATATGATGAACATCATTCATCCATGTATGGAAATTAACTCAATAGATTGAAAACCCATGAAATATAAATAAGTAACAGTGAAATAGACCATTTATTCATGTAAAAATAAAAATATGCTCAATATTCACATTGTGAGTAGGGGATTCAAAGCTTCCCCAAGCAACAAAGATAACTACTCACTATCCATAATGTAAAAGATGAACAAAGTAAGAGTGAAAACTATAAAACCCATTTGAAGCTGAAGAGTGATTTTTACAAGTAAAACCTAAGCTTAGTGTTAATTTCATACTTGTCTCAGTCGTGACCTTTAATGAAACGGCCCGTTTTGAATTCTGCAATGGCCACAGCTAGGACAGTTTGTCTCAGCCGCGACCCTTGGTGAAACAGTGAGTTTTGACTCCTGTGTTTGACACGACTCGGATAGTTTTTCGCAGCCATGCCTTAGCAAAATTTCCTGCATAAAATGAAATTTAAGACCATTAATTACCCAAAAACTTTAAATTTATCAAAATAACTAAAATAAACACAAGAAAAATATTTTAGCATTAAAAACACTAAAAGCACGCAAGATGAGACACTAAAACACATAAAATTATCCAGAAAATAAACATTAAAAACAAGATTATCAACTACCCCACACTTAGCTTTTTGCTCGCCCTCGAGCAAGCGTATCATCCATAATCTTTAAAATTCAAACCCACATCGAAACAAGCAAATTCAGAGAGATTCTAGCAACACTTAGTAGAAGACACTCAGATGAAGAATTCAATTAAAAAGACTCAAACTGATCTATACCATATAATTTCTTATGTGTGTGTGCGAGGCTAAAACAGATTTATTTTCTTTCAAAAACCAAAACTACCAGTGAATTCCAGCAATCAAGCAAATAGAGAATTACAACAATTTTGCGCTTGCAAATCAGAATAGGCATAAGCCCCTCTTTTAGCACCTAAACCACAAGGGTCATCTTTACTAAACAACTCAAAACAAAATAGGATCACCAGGGCTTACATTAAGGCTGTAGTGGGGATAAGGCAAAGGTTCCAAAAAATTTTGATAAGGTTAGCAAGACAAAATTAGCCACATTATCCAGAAATACAAACCACCTAACTTTCTCAAGAAAATAACTCCTTCAAAATTCATGCTCTATCATTGTAAGAAAGGAAAAATAATCTCAGGATATTAGTTGGATTCTCAAAATTTGTAGGAAGCAAGATAAATGACACTTTCTATAAATGCTAGGTACCCCACACTTATTTTCTGCAGCATAATAACTAATTTTTTTAATTAAGTAACAGTGAATTTTTCGTTCACTTGCTAAGAAGGGCACCAAAAGCACTAATTGTTTATCATCCTTGTCCCAAAATATTTAGAACGTTTAAGCTCAATAATCCCTAAAAAAAACTTCAACTTCCCTTTACTTCTGAACTAATAATCAAAAATTTATCAAACCTAACATGCAAATTTCATTACCCAACCTAGAGTGGCCAATTTCAAAGTGGGACAAACAAAGACATTTTAGGTTGCATGGTTTAGCATAAGTGTAATCAAGAAAAATTAAATAGTACGCTTTTAGCATACCAATTAAGCTCAAAAGGGCTAACAATGGTAAAATTTACTAAGGATAGGTCAAAAGTCATTTAAAAGTTGGTTACCAAAGAAGGCTGCCTGGGTCATATCCTAATCTTATCTGAATTGAATATTCATTTCGAAGGGTGATGAGGAAGGTTCTAACTATTCCAGAATTTCTTCACTCGAATGCTTTTACTCACTGGTTTTAATTTCATAAAACTTAGCCTACTATGCTTATTAAGTTAGAAATTGAATGGTATATAATTAATCGAGATCAATTCAAAAGAAGAACTTCCCTAAACAATACTACTACTCTCTGGCTACTCAAACCTCCTAAATAAGCATTTCAAATTTTAAGTTCAAATTGATTCAAAACAAGATTAATTGGCAAGCTCATGCTAATTGCAAGAGTAATTAACAACCTAAGAAACTAAACTAAATCGACACTAAAGGAATGCAAAATGTAATGCAACTTTCAAACACAAAAGATAAGAACTAATACCAAAATCAAACATCCAAGATCAAAACTATGAAAAAAATGAAAAACATGAAAGAAATTCGATTAGCAAACTACAGTCATAACACAACAGTAAATAACTAAAAACATCCCACAACTAGAAATAAACAACATCAAAAGAAAATACATAAACACTAAGTTAAACAGTCTTCATCCTCAAACCCTTACCCCACACTTAAAACGTTTGTTGTCCCCAGCAAAAGACCAAAAGAGTATAAACAACAAGGGAGTGATGAGTGGAGGAAAAATCCCTGAAATCATGGTGAGAAAGGCGGCGGTGGAGGTAGGAACTGGTTTTAAGATAAGAAGACAAAATGTAGGGAGAAAAACACAGACTTAGGAAGATTTAACAAAGAAAAAAATCAACATAACTTAAACAAAACAAAAGTTAAACCAAAAATAAAGAGAAGAGAGAAGAGAGATTTACCTAATTCTTGAAGAGAGAGAGTGACGATGGAAGCAAAAATGGAGAGAGAAGGCCGAAAGTTTTGAAGAAATTGCAAGGAAGACTAAAAAATGAAGAAAAGGGGGCAAAAGATCGATTTAAATCCAAATGAGCCCGATGGTTTCGCTAAAGGCCACAGATGGGACAATTTGTCTCAGCTGAGACATTTATAAAATTGTAACGCCCCATTTTGATAAAATGAAAGGCATGGCTGGGACTATTTATCTCTGTCATGCCCCCCTTTTGGAGTTGAAATGAAATAAAAGGCACAGCTGGGACTAATTTTCTCAGCCATGTCCCAATGAATTCCCCCATTTGATTTGATTTTTTTAATATAAATTTATTTATTATTATTATTTTTAAATTTTTAAATAATTTAATTTTGTTTCTATGAAAGCCACGGCTGGGACTAATTGTCTCAGCCGTGCCTACCTATTGGACTCCAAAGTGCAATATGGCACGGAATTGGCCATGGCTAGGACTAATTGTCATAGCCGTGCCTACCTTCTATCTCTAAAATATGGAATTGGCCACGGCTGGGACAATTATTCTCAGCTGTGGCTATCTTCTGCGTCACCAAAATTTTTAATGGGGCACAGCTGGGACTGTTTGTCTCAACCGCGACCAACACAATTTTTTCCCCTATTAAAATCTCTTCCTCTACTCAATGAAATCAACCTAACAATAACAACTAATAACCATTCTTTATACAAAATAAACAACACTAAACATGATAAACTTACAAGAAATTAAAGATAAATTGAAAAGAAAAGTAATTTAGTTTAAAGGTAAGAAAAAGTTATGGGTTTAACAAGTCACCAGCTCGACTTTCATAGCTCTTATGGATCATCTTCTAAAGTGAGGATCACTTATGCAGCCTTATACTTGGAATCGAGATATGGCTTCAATCAGTGACCATTTACTTTAAACTCACACCCATGACCTTCTTTCGGATGTCTAATGGTTACTGCTCCATAGCTAGAGACTTCAACAACCTCAAATGGTCCTTTCCACCTTGATTTCAACTTCTCGAAAAACAACCTCACTCTGTTATCATAAAGAAGTACCTTCATTCTTGGCACAAATTCCTTCTTGGCGACTTTATGATCATGCCACTTCTTCGTATTCTCCTTATACTTCTTAGCATGTTCATAGGCCCAGAATCGAATCTCTTCCACCTTGTTTAACTACAAAGACCTACATTTTCCTACATTCTCAAGATTAAGATTTAAGAACTTAGTAGCCTAATAAGCCTTGTGCTTTAATTCCACTAGTAGATGACAGGACTTGTCAAACACTAACCTAAAAGGTAACATTCCTATTGGTGTCTTAAAGGCTGTGCTATATGCCCATAAAGCTTTGTCTAGCTTAAGGTACCAGTCCTTGCTAGATGTATTGATAGTTTTCTCCAAGATGGCTTTTAACTCTCGGTTGGACACCTTAACTTGGCCATTGGCTTGGGCATGGTATGGGGTAGTGATTTTATGTCTCACTCTAAATTTTTTCAACAAGGTCTTGAATTGGTGGTTAACAAAATGTTTCCCACCATCACTGATATTAGCTTTCAGGGCTCCATAACGGGTGAATATATACTTCCTCAAGAATTCTAGGACAATATTTGCATCACAAGTCCTAGTAGCTACAGCTTCTACCCACTTACTCACATAATCTACTGCCACTAGGATATATCAAACCCATAAGAAACCGGAAAAGGTCCCATGAAATCTATTTCCCACAAATCAAACATTTCAACCTCAAGCATATTGGTCAATGGCATCTCATCTCTCCTAGTTATATTTCCCACCCTTTGACATCGATCACAAGTTTGAATGAATAATTTAACATCATTAAATAAGCTGGGCCAATAAAATCTAGAAGAGAGAATTTTTGATACCGTTCTATTAGGTTCGTGATGTCCACCAGCTTCTCCACTATGAAAAGCTTGAATAATCTCTGCTTGCTCTTCATTAGGGATACACCTTCTTAGCACTTAATCAACACAAAGCCAAAAAAGGTAAGGATCATCCCAAATGTAATGCTTTACATCGACTTGCAGCTTCTTTCTTTATTGCCATGTGAAGTCCCTCGCATATAACCACCTGCAAGAAAATTTACCACATTAGCGAACCAAGGTATAGAGTTTTCACAAACAAATAATGCACAAATACGCTTATAAGGGAATAAGTCCACAATCTCCCCTTTCTCAACATGATCATGCTCCAATCTTGACAAATGATCTGCCACATGGTTTTCTGCTCCCTTCTTGTCTTTGATCTCAAAATTGAATTCTTGTAAGAGGAGTACTCATCTTATCAATCTTGGCTTGGATTCCTTCTTGGCAAAGAGATGCCTTAATGTTGTATGGTCAGACCACACCATAATTTTTGCTTCAAGTAAATATGATCAAAACTTCTCAAAGGCAAATACAATAGCAAGAAGCTCCTTTTCAGTTGTGGTGTAATTAACTTGAGTTCCTATCAAAGTGTGACTTGCATAATAAATTGCATAAAATACTTTCTCTTGCCCTTGTTCGAGTACTGCTCCCACTATAAAATCACTTGCATCGTACATTTGCTCAAAGGGCAAATTCCAATCTGGAGATATGATCACCAGAGCTAAAATAAGCCTTTGCTTCAACAATTTAAAAGCCAATAAACATTCAGCATTAAATTCAAAAGGAACATCTTTCATTAACAAATTAGATAAAGGCTTTGCAATTTTTGAAAAATCTTTTATGAACCGATGATAAAAACCTACATGGCCCAGGAAACTCCTAACTCCCTTGACATTGGTTGGTGGTGGAAGCTTCTCTATAACCTCTATCTTTACTTTGTCTACCTCAATCCCCTTCTCAGAAATTTTGTGTCCCAAAACTATACCTTCCCTCACTATAAAATGGCATTTCTCCCAATTTAATACTAAGTTGGTTTTCTTACACCTGTCCAATACTAAATAAAGATGCTCTAAACAGCTCTCAAAGTCTAGCCCATAAATGGTGAAGTCATCCATTAATACCTCCATAAATTTTTCTATAAAATCATGAAATATTGCCATTATACATCACCAAAATGTAGCCTGTGCATTACACAAGCCAAAAGGCATCCTCCTATAGGCGAATGTGCCATAAGAGTAGGTAAAGGTTGTTTTCTCCCGATCTTCAAGGGCTATGGGGATTTGCAGGTATCCTGAATACCTATCTAAAAAATAATAAAACCTATTCCCTGCTAACCTCTCTAACATCTGATCAATGAATGGCAATGGAAAATGTTCTTTCCTAGTGGCATGGTTCAATCTCCTATAGTCTATACACACCCTCCAACCCATAACTATCCAAGTTGGAATAAGTTCATCTACTTCATTCTTTACCACTGTCATTCCCCCCTTTTTAGGGACACATTGCACTGGGATAACTCATTTACTATCAGAGATTGGATAGATTATACCTGAATCAAGTAGTTTGAGTACCTCTTTCTTTACAACCTCTTACATAGCCGGATTGAGCCTTCTTTGGGGTTGAGCTACTGGTTTGCAATCTTCCTTCATAGGAATTCGATGAGTGAAATAGCTTGGATTAATGCCCTTTAAGTCCGTTGTCTCCCATCCTATAACCTCTTTATGCTTTTTAACACCTTGAGCAGTGTCTCCTCTTCAACACCTATTAACAAAAAAGAGATAATTACTGGCTTTTTTTTTGTTTTCCAAAAATACATACTTTAAATGAGGAGTAAGAGGTTTAAGTTCAGATTTCAACTCCCCCTCTTGTAAAGTAGTTCTCTCTTGCTTCAGATTCTTCTCTTCGCATCCCTTCTCTATAGTTGCTATCCATTTTTCTTCTACTCCATCCAACTCTTCACTCTCCAAAGAATGCATCAAGCTTAAATTCACTAGATCATTCAACAACACTTTTTCTTGCATCTCCTCTACACATTTATCAATTTTGTCCATGAAATAGACCGACTCTTCTAGATTACTTGATGGATATTTTCTGAGACTTGTTCATATCTACCACCAATTCTTCGTTGTTGAATTGAAGAGTGATCTTTTGCCCATGGATATCAATTAAAGCCTTTGCAGTGTTCAGGAATGGCCTACCCACAATAAGTGGTGTCTTCCTATCCTCTTCCATCTTCATGACCACAAAATCTACAGGGAAAATAAATTTTTCCACTTTCACCAGTAACTCCTCAATAACTCCCTTCAACTTTCTCATTGATCTATCCACAAGTTGAAGTCTCATTCCTATTTTTTTGAGATCCCCTAAGTTAAGTTTCCTGCATATAGAATAAGGCATTAAGTTAATGCTGGCTCCTAGATCACATAAGGCATTTCCAACAAAGGTCTCACCAATCTCACAAGGTAGAGTAAAGCTACCTGGATCTTCCAATTTTTTTTGAAATCTTATTCATGATAATTGCACTGTAGTTTTTCATGAGTTGCATAGTTTCATACCCTTCTAGTTTCTTTTTGGTAGAACAAAGTTCCTTCATAAACTTAGCATAATTGGGCATGTGTGCTAGGGCTTCAACAAAAGGCAAGTTAATATGTAATTTCTTAAACATTTCTAAAAACTTAGCCAATTGCTCATTTTTTTCTCCTTTCTAGCTACAGTAGGAAATGGAAACCTATTGATATCAAGATCCTCTATGTTCGGATTCATAATATTCTTTCTTTTGTAATTCCTTGGAGCATCCACATCTACCTCTACTCTAGAGTTCGAAATACTTACCTTTCGCATTGGTTCCTCCAAATCAGTTGATAAAGTTGGTGATTTACCTCTTTCTTCATCTCATGCTGCTTCCTTGCCACTTCTCAAAGTGATTACTTTGGCCTCCTCCTTAGGATTGCGATCCACATTTGAAGGAAATGTCCCTGGTTGTCTGTTTGACATTGAAGTTACAAGTTAACCCAATTGAGTCTCCAAACTTCTCATTGAAGCATCTTGGTTTTGGTTCCATTGCTCTTGAGATCTCCATCTTGATTCTTGACTTCTCATGAATTCTTGTTGGTTATTCATGAAGCTGGCAAACATGTCTTCTAAGTTAGGCTTCTTTTCTTGAATTGGTGGTCTTGATTGGAATCCCGGTGGGTGGTATGATTAAGGTTGGGAATGATTAGAGCTTTGCCCTTGATGGTGGTTTGGTGGATAAGGAGCTTGGTAGTGATTGGTGGCTTGTGGTTGGTAGGGTTGAGCATGACTATGATAAGCATTTGTGTGGTAAGGGGCTCTTGCTTGTGGTTGAGAAGGTGAAGCTTGTTGATTTCCATCCTTCCAAGAGAAATTTGGGTGATTTCTCCATCCCGGATTATATGAATTGCTGTAGGGATCATTCCTTCTAAAATTGCCTAATGCATTTACATCTCTTACAACTCCTCCTTTTTGGATAACTTGCCCACATTCACATGGCCCATGTCCTTGATTTACTGCAGCCACATTTTGAACTTTCAAGCCACTCAATTCCTTCTTTACCAATTCTAGCTGGGCTTTTAACAATGCCACTTCATCCACATTATGTAAACCTTGTCTCCTTGGGACTGATCTAGGGGTAGTCCATTGAGAGTCATTTGCCACCATCTCATCCAATAACTAAAAAAGCGTCCTTAGGTAGCTTGTTCAAGAAAGATCCTACTGATGCTACATCCAATAATGACCTTTTTTGAGGTGTAACTCCAGTATAAAAGATGGTCATCAGTTGGTAAACTGCAATCTCATAATGCGGGCAGCTTCTCAATAATCTCCTAAACCTCTCCCAGGCCTCGTGAAAAGGCTCTTCATTCATTTGATGGAAACCCATGATGCTATTTCGAATGCTTGCAATCTTTGTTGGAGGGAAAAATCTCATTAGAAACTTTTCTTGTATCCGATCCCATGACCATATTGACTGACGTGGTAACATATGTAGCAACTCTCTTGCTTTGCCAATCAATGTAAATGAAAATAGCTTTAACCTTACTGCATCCGTACTAACACCCGAAATTTAAACAGTGTCACTAACTTCTAGAAATATGTCGATATGTTGAGCTGGATCTTCTACTTTCGCCCCAGAGAAATGATTCCTTTATACCATAGTAATGGTGGCTGGCTTGAGCTCAAATTGTACTCTTATCGATAATACAATTGTTTGATGATCTTATTTCCACCTTGGCACAACGTAGTCTCTTATGGTTCTTTGCCTAGGCATTTTTTCTCTTCTTGCCCCTGGCATTTGTTCATGTGCCCTCGACACTTATTCATTCTCGGGAGGAAACTCATCAAGAGGAGGATCGTGCTCCATCTCGTTATCTCTATTAGCTCTCCTTCTTTTGTATAGGGTCCTCTCAATTTCAGGATCAAAAGGCAGTAATTGCCCTTATCTTATTTTGTTCATGCAACAATTTCATATAAAAAGAACCAAGAAAAATAAAATAAAGAAAAGAAAACACATACAAACAATAATCACAGCTTATTAACAACGCCAAATTCCCCGGCAACGGCGGCCAAAAACTTATTGCGACCTTAGCAAGTGCACTAGATCGACAAGTAATAAAGTAGGGTATAGTTAGGACCTGCAAATATTGAATCCAAGGGAAATGTGTGTGAAAACTGTGAAAATTGATTGTATGCTAAAGAATTCCCAATTTGGTGTGTATGAGTTGTTTAATTTATATAATGCAAACTTTAAAAACTAAAATATGCAATGAAGGAAAATTTAATTCTAATAACAGTATATTAAGTATGTATTTAATTCAGAAAAATTAACAAGTATGAAAATGTATAGAAATTAAAACGTTGCTTAAGTTCACTCATCCACCCCATACCCACTATGAAGTAATTTTATCTTAAAGTATACATGAATGAATTTGGGATAACCCTCTTAACCCAAGCTTTCCATTCTAGAGCCAGCTATTCTAGTTGTTAAACATTCCATTCCGGAGCCAGCCTAACAACTAGCCTATACACGGATCTAACATCCTAAGTTTGGTTTGCCTTCCCATTTTAGAGCCAAACAACTCAAATCTCATCCATTTCACTCCACACTCTAGTCCTAAAATCACAATTACTGTACATTTAGAATTCCATTCCGGAGCCATCTAAAATAATACAGCATTCATGAAAGAAAAACTGAGCAAGAATATTCATAGACTTCAATCCACTAGACTCAATACACATTCAAAGATATATGATGAACATCATTCATCCATGTATGGAAATTAACTCAATAGATTGAAAACCCATGAAATATAAATAAGTAACAGTGAAATAGACCATTCAATCATGTAAAAATCAAAATATGCTCAATATTCACATTGTGAGTAGGCGATTCAAAGCTTCCCTAAGTAGCAAAGATAACTACTCACTATCCATAATGTAAAAGATGAACAAAGTAAGAGTGAAAACTATAAAACCCATTTGAAGCTGAAGATTTGAAGTTGATGAAGCTCTTTCTCTTCTTCTCCAAACAGCACTTTGATTGTAAGCTGTGATCATCAAACTAGAAACTAAAACATGTATGAAAATGTATAGAAATTAAAATGTTGCTTAGGTTCACTCATCCACCCCATACCCACTGTGAATTAATTTTATCTTAAAGTATACATGAACGAATTTGGGATAACCCTCTTAACCCAAGCTTCCCATTCTGGAGCCAGCTATTCTAGTTGTTAAACTTTCCATTCCGGAGCCAGCCCAACAACTAGCCTATACACGGATCTAACATCCTAAGTTTGGTTTGCCTTCCCATTTTAGAGCCAAACAACTCAAATCTCATCCATTTCACTCCACACTCTAGTCCTAAAATCACAATTACTGTACATTTAGAATTCCATTCCGGAGCCATCTAAAATAATACAGCATTCATGAAAGAAAAACTGAGCAAGAATATTCATAGACTTCAATCCATTAAACTCAATACACATTCAAAGATATATGATGAACATTATTCATCCATGTATGGAAATTAACTCAATAGATTAAAAACCCATGAAATATAAATAAGTAACAGTGAAATAGACCATTCAATCATGTAAAAATCAAAATATGCTCAATATTCACATTGTGAGTAGGCGATTCAAAACTTTCCCAAGCAACAAAGATAACTACTCAATATCCATAATGTAAAAGATGAACAAAGTAAGAGTGAAAACTATAAAACCCATTTGAAGCTGAAGATTTGAAGTTGATGAAGCTCTTTCTCTTCTTCCCCAAACAGCACTTTGATTGTAAGCTGTAATCTTCAAACTAGAAACTAAAACAAGTATGAAAATGTATAGAAATTAAAATGTAGCTTAGGTTCACTCATCCACCCCATACCCACTGTGAATTAATTTTATCTTAAAGTATACATGAACGAATTCGGGATAACCCTTTTAACCCAAGCTTCCCTTTTCAAAGCCAGCTATTCTAGTTGCTAAACTTTTCATTCCAGAGCCAGCCCAACAACTAGCCTATGCACGGGTCTAACATCCCAAGTTTGGTTTGCCTTCCCATTCTGGAGCCAAATAACCCAAATCTCATCCATTTCACTCCACACTCTAGTCTTAAAATCACAATTACAACACATTTAGAATCCCATTTCGGAGCTGTCTAAAATAATACAGCATTCATGAAAGAAAAATTGAGCAAGATTATTCATAGACTTCAATCCACTAGACTCAATACACATTCAAAGATATATGATGAACATCATTCATCGATGTATGGAAATTAACTTAATAGATTGAAAACCCATGAAATATAAATAAGTAATAGTGAAATAAACCATTCATTCATGTAAAAATCAAAATATGCTCAATATTCACATTGTGAGTAGGGGATTCATAATGTAAAAGATAAACAAAGTAAGAGTGAAAACTATAAAATCCATTTGAATCTGAAGATTTGAAGTTAATGAAGCTCTTTCTCTTCTTCTCCAAATAGCACTTTGATTGTAAGTTGTAATCTTCAAACTAAAAACTAAAACTATGACTATCTTTGTGTTCTTGAAGTAAAACTAAACTAAAAGAGTGATTTTTACACGTAAAACTCTAATATTAAGTATGAAAAGCCCTCAAAAAATGAAAAACTACATTTTTTCTCTAACTAAACACCATATGCATGAAACCCTAGAAAAAGACCTTCTCTAAGCAGAAAATTTTATAGCTTTTATATAGTTGTCCAGGAGGCCACGGTTGGGACACTTTTGTCTTAACCGCGATAGAAAGAGACAAAGTGGTAATTTTCCATGGGCACGGTTGGGACAATTGGTCTCAACCGTGGCAAGCTTCTAGATTAAAAGTTTGTTCGTAGGCTGCAATGGCTGCCATCTTTGATGAAACAACACATTTTGAATTCTGCAATGGCCACGACTAGGACAATTTGTCTCAGTCATGACCCTTGGTGAAACGGTGAGTTTTGACTCTTGTGTTGGATATGGTTAGGACAGTTTGTCTCAGCCGTGCCTTAGAAAAATTTCTTACATAAAATGAAATTTAAGACTATTAATTATCCAAAAACTTTAAATTTATCAAAATAACTAAAATAAACACAAGAAAAATATTTTAGCATAAAAAACACTAAAAGCACGCAAGATGAGACACTAAAACACACAAAATTATCTGAAAAATAAACACTAAAAACAAGATTATCACCTATACTACCAAAGCATCTTTATGGGGGAATTTGAGGTTCCCAGCATCCTGTTGCGACCCTAGCAAGTGCACTAGATCGACAAGTAATAAAGTGAGTTATAGTTAAGACCCTCAATATCGAACCTAAAGGAATTGTGTGTGTGAAAACTGTGGAAATTAATTGTATGCTAAAGAATTCCCAATTGTTTGTGTGTATGAGTTGTTTAATTTGTATAATGTAAATTTTAAAAACTAAAATATGTAGTGAGAAGAAATTAAATTCTACTAACAGTAAATTAATTATGTATTAAATTCAGAAAAATTAACAAGTATGAAAACCTATATAAATAAAATGTTGCTTGGATTCACTGATCTACCCCATACCCAATGTGAATTAATTTTTCCTAAAAGTGTACATGAAATAATTTGGGATAACCCTCTTAACCCAAGCGTTCCATTCCAAAGCCAGCTATTCTAGTTGCTAAACGTCCCATTCTGAAGCCAGCCCAACAACTAGCCTATGCACGGGTCTAACATCCTAAGTTTGGTTTTCTTTCCCATTCCAGAGCCAAACAACCCAAATCTCATCTATTTCACTCCATACTCTAGTCCTAAAATCACAAATACTACACATTTAGAATCCCATTCCGGAGCCGTCTAAAATAATACAACATTCATGAAAGAAAAACTGAGCAAAATCAATCATAAAATTCAATCCACTAGGCTCAATACACATCCAAAGATATATGATCAAAACCATTCATCCCTGTATGGAAAATAACTTAATTGATTGAAAAACCATGAAATATAGATAATTACCAGTGAAATAGGCCATTCATTCATGTAAAAATCAAATGATGCTCAATATTCACATTGTGAGTAGGGGATTCAAAGCTCCCCCAAGCAACAAAAAGGACTACTCACTATCCATAATGTAAAAGATAAATAAAGTAAGAGTGAAAACTATAAAACCCATTTGAAGCTGAAGATTTGAAGTTGATGAAGCTCTTTCTCTTCTTCTCCAAACTGCACCTTGATTGTAAGCTATAATCTTCAAACTAACAACTAAAACTATGACTATCTTTTTGTTCTTAAAGTGAAACTAAGTTAAAGATTGATTTTTACAAGTAAAACTATCACACTAAGTATAATCAAAACTCTCCTCTAATGAAAAACTGTGTTTTCTCTCTACTCAAATACCCTATACACAAAACCATAGAAAAAGACCTCCTTCAAACAGAAAATTCCATAGCTTTTATAGAGATATCCATGAAGACATGGCTGGGAAACTTTTGTATTAGCCGCAACACAAGAAGATAGGGTGGTGTTGCTTTAGGCACGGTTGGGACAATTTTGTCTTAGCCACGATGTGCTTCTGGATCAAAAATGTGTTCGTAGGCTGCAATGGCCACGGCTGGGATAGGTTGTCTCAGCCGCAACCTTTGGTGAAATTGTGAGTTTTAACTTCTGACTTGTTGGACACAACAAGGACAGTTTGTCTCAGCTATGCCTTAGCAAAATTTCCTGCATAAATTATAATTTAAGACCATTAATCACCCAAACACTTTAAATTTATCAAAATAACTAAAATAAACATATCAAAAATATTTTAACACTAAAAAAACACTAAAAACATGCAAGATAAGACACTAAAACACACAAAATTATCTAGAAAACAAACATTAAAATCAAGGTTATCACATCCCATGGGGATATGGTGATAGAGGGTAGGTTTTTGCCTTAAGCAGAGAAGTATATTCCCTTCTTCCATTTGCCTAGGTCTTCTCTATAAGATGGTCCTCCAGTGATAATATTGATCAAGTTAGAGCGCTACCTATATTGATCTGAGGGGCCCGACTTTCATTGATCCATATCTTTATCATCATCAAACTTTTCTCTAGCTTCAATGGATTGACATGGTCTTCTAGGCTTATGAGCTACAAACCTTTTAATGAGCCCCTCTGGATTAGCCTTTCAGTTTCTTCTTTGAGTGTTTTACACTTATTAGTGGTGTGGCCTACGTCTCTGTGAAACTTATAATATTTCAATCTATCTTTATATGGGATGGATCAGTCAGACATTTTCTTAGGCCAATTCACCTTTTTGTGGTAGCTTTTGATCCACAATAGTACCTTCGAGGCTCCAAATTAACTGGAGTGTAAGTTTTTTATGGTGCATTCCATCACCGATAGGGTTAAAAGTACTCAAATACTTTCCTCTTACCTGAAACCTTCAATGCTCTGCCTATATTTAGGTTTCTAAAGGTCTAGTCTGTCCAATCGATCGGGCCATAATCATCAAAGGCTTGTGAATCATCTCTTAGAGCATTGTCCAAATGTATGAATTGGTTTGCCCTATCTATTAATTTATTAAAACTAGTCAGGAGATTTGTCGTTAGTGACTGAAACAATGTTTTATTCTTAATACTCCTCAAGAGTGTTGTGGTAGCCATCTTAGGATGTAAGTTTCTGATTTCTAAAGCTAAGGCTTGAAATTTATCAATGTATTCTCTGACGCTTTCTCCTTTTCTTTGGTTTAAATTTATTAAATCAATAACAATCTTAGAGGTCTTCACCTGGACAATAAGTCTTGTAATGAAGAGTTCTTTAAGCTATCCAAAATTGGAAATAGAGCTGAAAGAAAAACTGTGAAACCAGTCTAAAGCATCTCCACCCAACATTATAGGGAACACTCCATAAAATACTCTATCATCATAAGAGTACATCTGAATCTAAGTTAAATGCTCAGATATATGGATCTTAGGGTCCATTTTGACAGTGTACGTTGGCATTCTTACTTTTAAAAATTAGTGTGAGAGCTCAATTTCTCTAATCTCCTAAGAGAAGGGAAAGACGGTGTTCCCACTGAACCCAAGCTTTTTAGGGTGGCCCAAGCTGAACTTTTTAATGGTTCACAGGAACCATCTCTCATCCTTATTAGCAATTGAGCTAGCCTTATTATGTTTAGACCTCTTAAGGGTGCACATGAATGACAAATTGCCGTGCACCTCCTGGCGACCAAAGTATGAGGAGAAATAATCATCCTCTTCTATGTCACTATAACTATCGTCAGGTTGGACATCTGAGTGATTTAACTTCCTTTTACCCTTACCCTAGTAGTTGTTATCTCACATGCTTGAGCGAGTGCCAAAGTGGTGTCTTTCTTTGCTGATAACAATGCCCTTTCCCCTATTTCTGGGTTGGGCTTCCCTCTATTTCCTCAACTTAATTTTAGCTTCATGGTCTTCATCAGGCGTATGGGGTTAGTTATTCTTCTTGATTGAGTTCAAGAGTTTATCTTTCAGTTTTCCTCCAAAGCCTTTCAGGAGGGCTTTAAGATCCTTAGCAATGATGCGAGTGGAGTCGTCAAGCTAGTTAATAGCATTGAAGAGCTTTTCCTCATCAAAAATAAGTAAGAGTTCTTATGGAGTTGCAAGAGTTTTGATGCGAGATCTCTCTCTTATGTTTTCCTCTTGTCTTTTGGATTTTACTTTTTATTTTTTGGATTTGTCCATCTTCGTCTATCAACTAAGGCACCAAAATAATAAGTCTTGCATTGTTAGAACTTGTAAGTAAGAGGAGATGAATTGAAAGTCAGTTGTGCCAATCTGCAAAACAGACAAAGACTAACCCTTGGGGTTCAGGGGATTAGTGCTCCAATGCTTAAGTCAGAGAATGTATAAAAAGAAAGCATAGTAAGAGAGTAGCAATGTGTGCAATACCTTATTCCTGAAGTCTCTCTCTATATATATAGTCTTTAGATAGCTAAAGCCTATGAGGCTATAATACTTGAGTATCGGCGATTGGCAGGTTTAGGCATCTGCATGATATGCCAGGTGGAGTGGTGTGGATAGATCAGACATCAAGTCCGATCAAACCAACCTATCACATATCAGTGCAAGTGGCTCATAGACAACAATCGGGCCTGAGTCTAAGTTGGACCTGTGATCATTAGGTCTGGTCCGAGTATGATAATTTAGGTATTATCAATAATTATTATTGACATTCATTAATTATGATAAAAATTATTATTAATTTTAAATAATAAAATTAATTACTATCTAAACATTGAATAAATTATGAAAAAATTGAATTTCAATTAGATTTAACCTAAAAAACAAAAAAAATTGAACTAACATTTAAAGTTTGAAAATAAAATTGCATGAATTTGTACTAAAATTGAAAAATAACTCATAATTCGAGCTCGATTTCATGTATAATCCTATATTTTTTTTTATCAAAATTTAGTATATGTATGAATTGGAATTAATTTTATCAATGATTATTAAAATTATATTCTTGTCACACGAAAATATTTCAACTTTTTAAGTATTATAATTAAAATGACTTTAATTTTTGCAAAAAAATAATTGTTGGAAAATAATGAATGCAGCGATATATACTTAATGTGACAAGTCACATTAAGTTAAATATTCGTGTGATATGTTGGAGAGTTTCATGCAACATATTTCAGGATTATTCTAAATTGATATGACTTATTATATCATCACTCCAACCAGTAGATTCATGGTTTACAATCAAAATAATTTTGATTGCAATATTAAAAAAAAAAGAGATATTTTTAAATATTATTTTACGAATTATATATATATATATATATATAGAGAGAGAGAGAGAGAGAGAGAGAGAGAGCCAACAACACCACCTAACACTATATGATGTTACCACTCATAGCCATCCCCCATCATTGACTTGGATGTTCTAAATGGGCAAAAACAACCATATCCTTCGTAAGTTAATCCAATAACTTTGTTCTTAATAATAGATAAATATAAGCAAAATGCATTTTTAGACTTTTATATTTTTCTGCATTAACTTCTTATATAAAAAAAAATTATACATTAGGTGTTTTTACTTATAATATATTGCACATTCAATCCTTATGGGATGGAACTGATGAGAGTGAACAACACGTTCCGATCGCGAGATTCATAAGGACTTAATGCAATAAATCATAAGTAAAAAAAATTAATATGTGATTTTTTTAAGGATTTAATGTAAAAAAATATATATAAAAGTTCAATAACTCATGAATGTGTTAATCTGTAAAAAAAATTACAAAAAATGTATTTTTAGATGCCTAAACTTTCATATTTTTTTGCATTAAATTTTTATAAAAAAAAATTATACATTAGATTCTTTTACTTATAATTTATTGCATTAAATCTTTATAGGTCTTACGATCAAAGTGTGTTATTCACGTTTATCAGCTCCGTCCCATAAAAATTGGATGTGTAACAAATCGTAAGTAAAAAACTTTAATATGTAAGTTTTTTTATAAGGATTTAATATAGAAAAATATGAAAGTTGAGGAGCTAAGAATGTGTTTTTTCATAAATATAACGGCACGTATCTACTTCGGCAATGCCATTGCTCCTTGCTTCAAACTTTGCGCGCGGCTTTTTTCTGGAAAAAGACCTTTATAAGAAGCCTACTGTATTCCAATGATTTTACCCCAAGGCAGCAGAGGGCCACATTGAAGGGTGGGTAATACTTCAGCTGTCAAACTAGCTGTAAAGCAGCAAAAGATGAGCATGAATATAAGGAATAATAATGGCAGACTGATAATATCAGTTCAAGGGCACGTGTCAAAATGGGGACTGTTCAAGGTTTCTACAACAATTCTTTGTCGTTTCTTGGTAATTATTACAGGCATGGAAATGGGAATCATGTTCTTGCTGAAATTAAAAGGAGAAGACGACTTGCTACCATTCTTGATAAGACCAGTTTGGCTCTAGTGAAACTCTAGCTCCGCAAGTATTCTTGATCTTTTATTTTATACGAGTACCTTTATAGTTAATACTGACAGTGTGGTGAGATTAGATTAATAATTAGTTCATGTTAGAATTTTTTTGGGTTCTTTCTCTGCATTCACGAGAAGCTGATGATTTTTGTGCAACTTGCAAAAGGATCTATAGGAGTGATATTGAAACAGAAGAAAAGACCAGTGACCTGACTTCAAATGGACCCAAAATAAGTATTACTAGTTTACTACTCATGGTCATAATTTACTACAAGCGTAATAGTAGTTTTCAACTAAGATTCTATTTCTTGATAGTTCAAGCCATCTTGCCCATGTGTTTTAGTACAAATGAAAAGGTACTTCTAATACAGGGACATTTTTTTAAATGGGGTTTTATTAAAAACTATTTACAAAAATGGGGTTGATGGGAAAAAATTTACCAAAATAGGGTGGTTGGGAGACGCGAAGGGGACAGACTGCTGCCAAACCTGAAACCGCTGATCAGACCAGCGGTTTCAGGTTTGGCAGAAATTGTCCCCCGCACCCAATTTTCTGTGCCGATTATTAAATTAATAAATTTTTAATATAATTTAATTTAATTTTTTAAATAAAATAAAATAAAATAGATACCTGCAATAAATTATTATCTCAATTTCCATTCAATATTAGAAAAATTACAAATTATTAAATTAATAAATTTTTAATATAATTTAATTTATTTTTTAATAAATGAATTTGGTTATTAATGATGGATAATACTTATGGGATAGATTGTCATTAATAGCATAATGTCTATTATTTATTTCCTTCATTCATAAATAAGTGCCCGACTTCATTTTTTTCACAAAAATAAACCCATATATTATTCTATGTATTTAATAATTTGCATTGCTTAAAAAATAATTAATTTATTAGTTGTATTTTGAAAAGTGAATTAATTTTTAAAAAATTTATTAGTCTATTTCAACAAGAGAATTATAAAATTAATTCTTACCCTATAACTTTACTCACAAATTACCAATTACTCCTTATTTAATTGGGACAGACTAATAAATTTAAATAATTTTTAAAAATTATTTAGTCTATTTCCCCTTTTGTGAGTAAAGTTATAGGGACAGACTAATAAATTTAAATAATTTTTAAAAAATTTATTAGTCTATTTCAACACGAGAATTAAAAAATTAATTCAATTTTCAAAATACAACTAATAAATTAATTATTTTTAAGCAATGCAAATTAGTAAATACATAGGATAATATATGAGTTTATTTTTGTGAAAAAAAATGAAGTCGGGCACTTATTTATGAATGGAGGGAATAAATAATAGACATTATGCTATTAATGACAATCTATCCCATAAGTATTATCCATCATTAATAACCCAATTCATTTATTAAAAAATAAATTAAATTATATTAAAAATTTATTAATTTAATAATTGATAATTTTTTTAATATTGGATGGAAATTGGGATGATAATTTATTGCGAGTATCTATTTTATTTGATTTTATTTAAAAAATTAAATTAAAAAAATAAATTATATTATATTAAAAATTTATTAATTTAATAATCGGCACGGAAAACTGGGTGTGGGGGACAATTTCTGCCAAACCTGAAACCGCTGGTCAGACCAGCGGTTTCAGGTCTGAAACCGCTGGTCTGACCAGCGGTTTCAGGTTTGGCAGCAGTCTGTCCCCTCCGCGTCTCCCAACCACCCTATTTTGATAAATTTTTTCCCATCAACCCCATTTTTGTAATTAATTTTTTAAATAACATTATTTAAAAAATTGTCCCTCTAATACAGCCCATCCATTATTGTCCCCACAAAAACCTTCATTAGCTCTTTTGATTGATTCCACACCAACCGATCAATCAAATCTTTCAAATATTCATTAGCTCTACTAGCTCAGTTTTTAGCGAGTTAAGTTTAATATAAGCATGTCCTATTTCAGCTAAACAAAGTTTGGTTCTAATCAAGCTCAGGTTTCTTTTATGCCTATCTAATCAACAGGAATCATCACAATGTTCATATAAAATTCCAACAGGGCTTATTACAAGTCAAATTATATGCCCTAAGAAATGGAGAAACTTGAAGGTGAGATAGGAGTTGAAGATCAAGAGGCTGAGCCTAGAGATACTTATAAGATTGCTTATATAATTCATTTCTTGCATGGTGCTGGTAATTTGCTTCCATGGAATACATTTATAACAGCTGTCGATTACTTTGGCCATCTTTATCCAACCAACCACATTGAGAAGGTATTTTCAGTGGCTTACATGAGTTCTTCAGTTGTAATTCTAGTTGTAGTTATGAGTTTGGGTGGGTGGAGCAAGAATTTGACTTGCAGGTTGAGAATGAACTTGGGATTTTCCATGTTTGTTCTTTCTTTAATGGTGGCTCCAACAATTGACTGGGCTGGTACACCCAACGGAGCTTATGCTGCAACCGTTGCGTCTGTGGTGATTTGTGGGTTAGCCGATGGTTTGATAGCAGCCAGTCTCATAGGATCAGCAGGAAAGCTTCCTAAACAATATATGCAGGCTGTTTTTGCTGGAACTGCCTCTTCAGGTATATATTATTTTTCATGATTGAATTAACTGCAAGTACCAACAACATAGTAGTACTATTATTTGATCAGAAGTTGTGAAAAGGATCTCCTTCGGTAAATTTGTAATTCTTGTCCTGTCTAAATTCATTCTTCTGTCACAGGTGTTCTTGTGTCCATCCTCAGGATTATAACAAAGGCATCACTCCCACAGACTCCACAGGGTCTTCGAACCAGCGCATACTTCTATTTTATAGTTAGCACAATCATTTTGTTTTGCTGCACTTTATGCTGCAACTTGTTATACAAATTACCTGTAATGGAACAGCATTCCAAGCATCTTCCACAAAATAATTCCTCGAATCTGAACCTAAAATTTTGGGCTGTTGCAAGAAAAATAAAGGGGCCAGTTTGCGGGATTCTAATTATTTATGTAGTGACCCTGTCAATTTTCCCCGGCTTCATAGCTGACAATCTTCAATCAAAGTTGCTCCAAGATTGGTACCCAGTTCTTCTGATAACAGTGTATAATATTTCGGATTTCGTAGGGAAATCTTTAACTGCAATATATGTTATGAAGAGCATCAAGAAGGCAACATGGGTTTGCATTTTTAGGTTCTTGTTCTATCCACTCTTTGCAGCTTGCCTCAATGGACCTAAATGGCTGAGAACTGAACTTCCAGTAGTGGTACTTACCTTCATGCTTGGAGTCACTAATGGATATCTGACAAGTGTTATCATGATTCTTGGCCCCAAGTCAGTTCCGGTTGCAGAAGCAGAGTTGGCTGCAATTGTACTAGTTGTGTTCTTAGGACTAGCGTTGGTCAGCGGGTCGATTCTTGGCTGGTTTTGGATCATATGAGCCATTTTGAGTTCTCAGGCTCAGGGTTACACGGCCAATGTGTCCTGAAACAGCTATAAATTTTAGTCAGAAAATCAACCAATCCGTTAATTGGAGTAACGAACCTGTACTTTCCTAACCGGCTGATCTTGTACTTTATGTAGAATAATCCCATTCAACAGATAAAAAAAATGATGATTTATCCAAGTGCTATTTGAAATCTGAGCTGCCCGACTTTCCAAATATCCCATCATTACTTCAAAAACTGGCATAGTAGAGAAGCTTTGGAGTTTCATATCAAGTTACCAACTTTTTATCCAAGAAAGTAATTATAGGTCCTGCCCTCGATTCTTGAGCTGAAACCAAGGTGTGATAATGCCGTATTGCCCAGGTGAATAATCAACTTATAATCTGATGTAACAGGCTTGCGATCAGATCTAACCGGTTTCTGTTTGATTTGTGCGATTCTTATGATAATCTAGTTCTTATGATAATCCAAGCAAGAGAAATAAACTCCTCCAAATGAAACCCCAAATTCAATTTCCAGCATAAATCCATTCCATCATAAGATATAAGTTGGCATTAATCAAATGATATGCACAACCTAAAATAGTCCGGTCTTTCACCATGAGAAAGCGTCATTTTCAATAGAGCAAGCGGGAGAGGGATTCTCACAAATAAAAAATGAATTCCATTGCTTATTTTCCTTTCTACATGATATGGCTCAACATCTAAGAGGAGAAAAAAGGTTAAAATTGACCAACTCATCTAAGCCAAGGGGAAATGCTTGATACTTAAGGATGTATAAACAGGTCAGAAGTTATTTCCAAGGTATAATACAAGATTGATTCAAGAAGCAGCAGCTAAAGGAGGTGCAGAAGGCTCCTGCATCTGAATTGGCGGTGGCGATACAATCATATCTTCTCGCCCCTCCTCCTCATCTTCTTCAGCATCCCACAGAAACCGAGCATATGATGCTAGCACAAAACTGCACCATCACACAAAAACATATTCAATATAGTGATTCATTGAAGCAATTCAGCACATAAGCTTAGCTATTTCTACAAAAATCCCAGCACATATATCTACAAAACTGGTCGTTACCAATCATCAGGGGCAGCTTTAACAGCTTGACCGAAATATGCCTCAGCACGCGATGCATCCTTATGGCTCTGCCATATCAAATCAGCATACATTGATAAAACATTTCCATCATTAGGATTTGCTAAGATTGCTCTCCCACAGTACTCTTCAGCCTTTACAAAATCTGCACGAACCTGTTCCCAAATTCAAGAACAATACAATAGGAACAAATCAAGTACCAAAATTATCTTCAAGGGCTTAAGAAATGAACAAATAGTGACAGAAGCTTCTCAATTTTAAGAACATAGCTCTTAAACGTTAAAAGTATCTTAAGACCATAACTCTTAAAATTAAACTCCAATGATAAACAGGAACCCTTTATGCCTGCTATGGAGACAGTGTAAAAAAGGAAAGGAGCTTTGTGTCCTACTGACATAAAAAGCAATTAGTATCTTATCGCAAATACGACAGATGCTTACATTTTCATTTGTTATTTTAAAAGAAATTAGATTCCTCGTTCATTGGAACAAAAACCAGAATGATCAAACAAACGATAAAAGCAATTCAGAGCCAAAAGAATTGTGAGTTTACCTCTTTGAAAAATCTCGCATAATTGCTAAGAAGCAGCGCATTCCCTGGATTTGCTTCAATCATACTTTGATAATAAATGTCTGTACTATCATGATCCCCGTTGTTCGATCCACCGTTATACCCACCACCGCCACAGATCTTTCCTCCGCCATTACCAACTCCATCACCGACCAAAAGCCCCAGTAAGGGATTATCATTGGTCCCAACGTTACACTCTTCATTTAATTCCGAACCAGAAACAAAAGACGCCGCTTCTTCTTCTTCCTCCTCAAGCGTAATCCGGTCCATGACTTTGTTAATATGTTTCTTCTTTGGCACCGAAACGTGCCTGAGATCGGTTTCAGAGAGAGCTCTGGTCATTTTGTTGATGGAATCTTCATTAGAGGAAAAGGAAGAAAATGAAGTAGAGGAAGAGGCTGACAATGTTAAAGATCGAGTTTTGTAACTCTGGTGAAAGATTTCAGGGTCAGCAGAGGGTTCTTTGGAGTGAGGCATCCATGAGTTCAGCAATGGCGTTGATGCGCTGCGTAGAAGCATGCTTAAGCTTTAGAGGAATTTATTATTATTATTATTATTTTTTTTTTACTTTCTCTTCCCTGGCGCTGCAATAGCTATGCAGCCGTGCAGAAAAGAAGAGCGAAAAGGGAGAGATTTTTATAGGAGAGGAGAGAAGGATCAATCGTGGCCGTTGATATATTGAATACGACATAGTGTCTGTGGTGCACGTAGTTTTTTTTTTATTATTCAGATTAATTACGTGTTTGGTAGGCACTACCTAAAACCTAAGAACTAGGAACCGTTTATATTAAAATACCAAACGCACCCTAACAAAACACGTTTGGGCTCCTTCGGCAGTGTACGGTCTACAGTCAATGAAATAATTGAAAGGTGAGAATGGTCACTGAGATAGGACCCATAAAAGCCGTCCGATTGGCCACCAGATGAATTCAGACGGCCCAGATTCATTCTTCGCCACGTGACAAAAAAACCACTGGCAGTATCTTGACGACGACTATGAAAATGAAAGCAAGATTTTTCCGCGGTTTGATCAAGTAAAATAAAGGCCAATACATATCTCAAATTTACTAATTTGCCACTGGTGCGTTTTAGTGGTTGTCCTTAACTTTGTGGGCCCTAACTGGAAATTGCAGGAGCCAATTAGGCTACATAAGTGGAGCCCATGGCTCGATTCAACGGTGAGCCTTTGGGAGGAGAGGTAATTTCCAACTACGTCTTTGGCTTGGCTGCTGCAGCCCCTCGTCAGATTTTTGGAGGTCCCACAGCCTTGTGTCCACACGTGACGAAAATTGATGTTTTAGGGGTAGAATTGTCAATGTGGTCCACGAATAATCATATCGGTGGATATTTATTTATTGCTTTCTAGCGCTCCATTTTGTTAAAATCTCAGGCAGGGACGCCCATGTATAGGGGTGGTCAAAATTCGAACCTACCTGGATAATTCGAATAATTCGAACCAAATAAATTATTTGTGTACGGTTTTTAGGATTATTAGGATAGAATAGGGTTGAGGATTTTGATGTAATTCAGGTTTGGGTTCGAATCGGATAAAAACCTTGATGAACTCGATCCGTCCAATTAACAAATTTCTCAAAACTTGCCGTTTTGTAAGGGGATTAAATAGTTGAATTTTCTGCCTGCCACAGTTCTCTTCTCTTCCACAGCCAAAAACCAAAATCGTAAATCCCTAATTTCTCATCTCACCCCTCACCTCATCGCCAACCCATCCCATTCTCGTGGCCGGCACCTCCCAATCTCGTCGTCGGCGCCTTGAAGCAGAGGTCTAATTTTTTGAATGTGCAGTGCCGATTTCTTCATTTGCTTCTCCAAACAAGGTATGATTTCTTATGCTTCAATACTTTGTCTTCAATACTCCTTTTTCTAGTACTTTGTTTGGTTTGCTAGCTTAGTGTTTTCATGTCTTTTTGCTCTATTCTTGCTTTCGTTTCTCTCTATATAGTCAATTTCTAATGGTGGTCTGGCCCTGGGTTGCTGTAATCAGACAAAAATTCACATTTCATGTGAGCTATGGTTGTGGAAACATGTATAGTAGAATATAGTAGCTATGGTTGTGGTGGTAATGGAATGATGTATCTCACCATTCCTTTAGCAGTAGTGCTCCATGGAATAGGAGACCGTGAGCTAGCCTTTACAAGCTTTGAAAAAGAGAAGAATAATACATTTAGCACGCTATAAATCCCATCACTTACTGCCCTATAAAATGCTAAAAAAATAAGAATAAGAATAAGAAACCTTAAGTGCAGATTTAGTGCGTGCTTTCTCCATATTGATAGATAATTAACACTCATGGGTTGGATTAAGTCAGTGAAACTCAAGTGAATTTATAGAGTGAATTTCAACAGAACACTGAAATTAAATTATTCTGAGAATAGTCTCAAGCACAATTTAGAGCTTCTTGGAAGTTCTTCAGTTCAATGCTTTTGTAATTAGACATATCATCAGATTGGAAAAGTTAGTTAATTTTTTGAGTTGCAATTAATCAACCTGTTGGGACAATCAGTTGATTCTGGCTTGATAATAGTGCAGTTATGAAACTAACGTAACCGACAATACCAAACTGCAAGTCTAACTGCCTAAAGTTTAACAAAATGTTCCTTATCCACTTAACATGCTCATAAAAGTTCTTTTGCATGCTTAGTTGTTGCTTTAATTATGAGGTTCTCAATTTATATATTTCTTAATTGTGTTCTTTTCTTAATATTAGGAAATATCATAACACAATTATAAAAAGGGGACTCCATAGGAGAAGATTCATAAGTGAATGTGTTTTTTCAAAGATAAAATATTATAAAATGGCAGCTTCTCAAGGCAAATGAACTTAAGCATGGCATCTTATTATTGATCTCCTTAAATTGTAGGTTCTTCTACACTGGTTGGTATAAAATTAGTCAATAGTGTTACATGAGATTCTTCAAAGCTTCACAGATATTTGTCATGTAAATAGAAAGAGAAATTTTATTTTTTTAAAATATATTTCGGGTTATTCGGGTGGGCCCCGAATAACTACGGGTTGTTCGGGTAGGGGCCCGAACTATTAATAGAGTAGGGTAGGATTAAAATTTATAGTGTTTTCGGATTTCGATTTGTTTGGATTTGGATCGGGTTGACCCGAACCCGTCCGATAAACACCCCTACCCATGTAGATCTATGTATTCCTTGTAAAACACTCGTGTTCTAAGAACAAACTATAAAATATAAAATTCATATCAATTTTAAATAATAGAGAAGAGTGATGTAAGAAAAAATTAGGGTTTTAATCGAAAACCAAACTGAATCAGTTCGGTTTATTCAGTTTGATTATTTGATTTCAATTAGTAAAATAGGTAAAATTGAACTTTATCAATTCAGTTAATAATCTAAATTTAAAAAAAAAAGCTGAAATTTTCTAAATTAAAAATTATTTTGCATAATAAAATTCGCTAAATTGTTAGCTGGTTCTATTTCACTATAACTTCTCAATCATTGATTTGGTTTAATTAGTACAAAAATTCCGTTCAGTTTTATTTTGTATTTTTTTAATCAAAGTTTTATTTTGCTTATTTTGACTGGGTTATTATAAAAACTAAATTGGATTCATCCCATAATAAATAGACAAAAAAAAATTAAACATAATATTGATAATAAGAATAAAATAAAATTAGCCATTTTTCTCTGTTGTTTATATTTTCCATTTAAGTTTAAGCTATTATAAGTTCATTTACGGGCTCCAGGTTTATTCCTTTTTCTCTTATTTTAGTTTTAATTTTTGTTTTCCAATTTTTTTTATTCTGCATAATGATTTTCAATTTAATATATATCTGAAATTTTTTTAATACTTTTATTTCTGTGTTCTTTTTTTTTGTATTTTTTGTTTCCATAAATTGAAATCTAAAATTAGTAAATTCAATTTGTTACAGTGATTATTTGTATTTTTTGGAAATTTGATTCATTTATTTAATATCTATATTTTCAAGGTCTATATTCTTTTTTCTATTTTGTATTTTAATTAAAATTGAACGCGATTCAGATATTTTTTGTTACACAATCCTTGTTTTGAAGGTGGTTGTTTTCTCAAATTATTGTCATTTTTCGAATTGAATGTATCATTCCTGTATGCGATGTGGCACAATATATTTTCTATAGGGTAAGCAAAAAAAACTGAAATTTTGAAAAATCGATTCAATTTTTAGATTAATCGAACAAAAAATTTAGGTTTATGATTTTTATTTTTAAAAATCAATGGTTAACTAATTTATATATATTTTATAAATTATATTTTAAATTTTACACTTATATTTTTTAATATTTATATAATTTACAAATATTATTATATACAAATTTCTAAAATATTATTAAAATACATATTTTTAGTATATTATTATTATTATTATTATTATTATTATTATTATTATTATTATTATTATTATATGTGCATATTTAGCACTCTATTGTTAGTTTTATATTCAATATATTTAATTCTTATAATTAATTATGAAAGTTTTATTTTGATTCTTTTAATGGATATTGTATTTAATTTGTATTTTTTTATTTTTAAAATATTTTTAACTATTAAAAATAATATTACAAATTGAATAATTTATTAAATTTATATATTAAAATTTTTTAGTGGTTAACCAATAAATTGATTCGAAAAACTGAGTTAAAAACCAAAACTGAATAGGATAATAATTTCTATGCAGTAAATTATGATGATTAATAGGATTACCGAGCTGTAAATCATACTCAGAAGTAAAAAAATATTTTATTTGACCATCGGAAAGCATTGGTCATGGTGAGCCCGAGGTTGAAATTTGAAGTGAAACTGAGATCAAATAGACTTTCAAAAGTCAAAAATATGAAAAAACTAACGAGTCGATTTTCTTAGTAAGAAGGTTTGACCGAATTTTAAAAAATAGCAAATGAATTTCAAAAATTGTCAGATTTTTGCAGATCTTAATGAAATTTTATGTAGAATATTTTGGTATAAAAAAAAATTTTTCGGTGATACTGGTAGTTATCGAATCGGATCAATTTAATTGAATCGGACCGATAACGGACTCCGATTGAGCCGAAATTTTGTGTACAATATATTTTTAATGTGTTAAGAATGATGAAATCAAAATCGGAGTGAATTGGAATTGAAAAGTGAAAGAATTTAATTAGACCTTTTAATAGTTAGTTATTGGGCTTTAAGTTAATGGATTAGGCCCATTAGGCTTAGCCTAATTTTTGGCCCACTAAGAAGAGTATTTAAGGCTGAAGAATCTGCAAATTTTTAGCAATGTCTAGCCATCTCCTCTTCCTCTTCTTGGACTAACCATTCATTGTAATGCCCCAAAAATTTGTATTCAATATTCTTAACATGTTGTAGAGCGTGAAAGATAATTTCGGGATAGTTTTCGGAACAAACGGATTGAAGGGAATAAAAAAATTTAAGAAAATATAAAGGTTAAATGTGCTCAAATCAGGGTAATTCAATGATGGGTGACCCGACAGGTAGTTTAGCCTAATAGGAGTTTATGAAAGTAGCTGTTAAACGAAGTTCGGTGGTATAATTTAAGCTAAAAATGAGCTTAGATCGACCTTTAAATGAGGCAAAAAAAGTTTTCACCCGACACTATAAGAAGGGTTAAATGAAAGTTTGATTATACTCTGAATTGATTTATTGACCTTCGAAAATTATTCCGATCTCATAAATATATTAGTAATAACTTAAATGACCTATTAGAAGTGAAAAATAAGTGTTATGACAGTTTTAGAATTTTTGATTTCAAACTGGCTGCACAGGCCTCTGGAGATAAAAGTATACCGAAATGATATCAAAATAAACTGAAATTTTTACCATATATTTTTGAATATATAGTGATATTCGGGAAAAAATTTCAGGGCAATCTAATATAGGGATCGAAAATTCATATTTCGGAGTGAAAAACCGAAATCGAATCATTAGGAGGGAAAATTTGAGAATTTGACCATGATATTTTACATGAGATGATATTTTGGTGTAAGGATCATGTATGTGTGAGCTCATGAAAGTAGGATAAGGCTAAGTGTCTATAAAAGTGACAAGTGGCCAATTTTAATACCATTAGATTCAATAGTGAATTAATGAATCTTGACCTCACATTTGGCACACTTAAAGCAGCATATATAAGGGAAAAAGGTCTTGGAAATCTCCTAGAAAATCAACCATATTCACCTCCTTTCTTTAGCCAAACTGAAATCTCCATTTTTCTCTCTTTTTTCTCCATTTTCATCTAACCAAGCCTCATTCCTTTGAATTTCCAGCTCAAATTTTTACCTTAGCCTCATAATTTATTCCTCTTTACATCTGAAAAGAGCTTGTATAAAAAAGAAGCCAAGAACACTAAGGAAAAAGGTAAGAGAAAGTAAGGAAAATTTTATGATTTTACGAGATTTTGATGATATTAGTGGGAGATATTATATGAGCATGTAGATATTGATTAGGAGAGTTGATTTATAATTTTAAATTTCTTAAATTTGTGAAAAAAACTCATGAGCTATCCTTCTCCATTTTCGGCCAACAAAGAAAATTTAGGGGTAAAGGAGAAAGCTTGAAGGAGAAGGGATGAGAAAGGAAGAATAGGAGATTTTAGACCATCAAGAGGTATGTGGATACAAACTACACTCAATTTCATTTAAATTATGAATTTTGGTATAAATTTTACATTATATAACAACATGAAATGGAAGAATTGTGTGACATAATTTAAGGTAAAATTACAAGAGAAGATTTTAATATGAAGAGAACATAAATATACAAAGAAAATAATTAATTAAGAGTAAAAGCTATAGTGGCCGAATGGGAACCCTAAGAATATTAAGTTAAATTTAAATGATTTATAAAGTATTAAATAAAATTTTAGCAAAATAATAGTGATTAAATGTATTAAAGTGAAATTGAGTCAAAACTAATAGATGTGTAAAGACATATGTATGAAACATAATGATGTTCATATAGAGAATTAATTGATATTAAGAAAAATGAAGCATAAATTGGTACATTATCCTATATATAAATATTAAAAGTATAAATAGCATAGATTAAAGCATAAAAAGATTTATGGTTGTAAAAAGTATATAATGGCCGAAAAATATTTAATGGGATGTAAAATGTATAATTGATGTTTAGTTGAGTAATTAATAATACTTAGGCAAAATAATGCATAAGAAATATAATAATGTTGATTAGAATGGAAAATGAGGAAGGTACCTAATTATGTAATAATTAAATAATATGAAAAGTTAATGAAACTTGAAATTTACCATGTGTAATTATTTCACTTCATCATGAAATGAATATAATTGGATATATAGTTATATATAACATGAAGTTGGATTGAGAAACAATTCATTAGAGAAAAATCTCTTGATGGTTGAATGATGAATAGGAGTAAATTTTATGATTTAGTCACAGTTATATGATAATGAGCATTTATGTGATGAATGCCTAATTGATGAGCTTAATTGAATGTATTTGTGAGAATGATGTGACTAAAATAGAATAATAAGGAAAAAATAATAATGCATAAATGTTATAAGAAATAAAATTTAATAATGCCCTTAGTGTTAGTGGGAAATCTAGTTCTTTGGATAGTATGGCTAGCCATAGGAATTTATTATGTGGGATACCATGAGTATATGAGATATTTGTTATAAAAAATGACCATGAGATATGAGACAGGATAGCTGGCGTACTATATTCATTAGTACTGGGATTTTGGTATCGCACCTAGTGGTCGGATCTTCCTAGTACACAGTATTTACGTCCCGTTTATCCAATTCATGGTTGTCCATGGCTATGGTCAAAATGGTAATTTTGTATAAAATTGGGATAAAAGAGTAATTATGATAACTTAGATGCCATAAATATAAATAAATAATAAATAATATGAAAATAAGATCAATGTGATAAGTAAGGGAAAAATCATAATTATGTGATAGAATTAGGGTAAATTGGTCAATTGAAGCAAAAAGAGTGAATAATGAAGTTAAAATAGTTAAATACGACAAAAGGGATAAAATTTGTAATTAGTCAAGTTTAGGGATTAAATTATAAATGTGCCATCTTTGAGAGATTCAAAGGATTAAGTAATTTTACTTACATTATTTATGTATAGTTTTAAGTAATTTTAATATAAACCATATGAAATGAATATTTTATTTTGTAACAGAAAATTAGAAATTATTTTATAAGTTGATAATATTTTTTTATCAATTATACCAAAATTTAAAGTTATTTATTTAGAAAATTTATATTTTTAATAATAAACTAATTGTTACGTTTATTATATATTTGCGTGTTCAAGATTAAAAAAATAAATATTTATAAAACAGTAATATAAAATTTATTATTTCATTCAAAATAATAATAAAAAATTTGTAATTAATTTTTATTTTATAAAATTTAAATCAAATATTAAATTATTAGGAATTTTATTGATTTCTTTATCAATTATCCCCAAATATAAACTTATTTATTTAAAAAAATTACAATTTAATAATAATAATAATAATAATAATAATAATAATAATAATAATAAAGTAATTGTTATAAGTATTATATAGTCATATTATGAAAAATAATAAATATAAATATTTATATAATAATAATATAAAGTTTATTATTTCATTTAAAATGATTATGAAAAATTTATAATTTATTTTTATTTTGTTCAAATTTTGAGCAAATTTTAAATTATTAAAAATTTTAGTTATATATATTTACAAAATTATCTTTGAATACAAGGATAAAATGATGAAATTTGGTAGGGGTATTTTGGTAATTTTAGAAATTAACCCTACATATAAAAATAACATTTTTCTTCCCTCACATCTCTCCACCGTTTCATACAAATTGAACAGCTTTTATACGAAATAGTGTAAGTAAAGATTCAACAGTTAAGTATTTCATTTAATTAGAGATTTAAGATCCCAATTGAACATAAATTCAATTAAGTGACTGAATTGAAAAATTTTGAACATATAATGACCAGTTTTGTATACGAAAACGATCGAAAAATCATTTGTCGTTAAATCAAACTGACTCGATAAATATTAATAAATAAATGATTCTAAATTATATTAAGGTAAATAAAATTATTGGTTTTAATTAAATCACAAATTAACACAATTTAAGTTATATGAGAGATAATAATAATAATAATAATAATAATAATAATAATAATAATAATAATAATAATAATAATAATAATAATAATAATAATAATAATAATAATAATAATTGATTCATTTCTTTTCTAGAGTTCCTAGAATTCTCTTAACCGATCCAAAATTTTTATTCGGACTCGAAAATGAATATTAAATAATGAAAGTAAATAAAATAAACTAAATATATAGATTGAATTATAATTATTGAGGAGATTTAATTGCACAAAAGAAGGAGAATTGGGTATAATTGTTAAATGGTTTAGAATTGAGGGACCTAATTGGATTTTTGCCACTTCCACACCCAAAACTACGTCATTTTGGGGTGGGGTTTTTTTATGCTTAATTTTATTTAGAGAGTCGGGTTCCTTCCTCCTTCATCAACTCTCTTTCTTCTTTCACCTCTTCTCTTCTTTTCCTTCTCTTCATCGTCGTCGTTCCCCACCAGCCACCGCATGTCGTCGTCGCCCTGCCACCATCGCGACTCCACTTGGTGCCGTCGTTGCCTCCTCCCCTTCATTCTTCCTCTTTCGTCATGCAAGAAGAGCAGCCTGTCCTCCTCTTTCTCTTGCTTCGGTATTCTCTTCCTCTCCCACCTCCTTGGTTGCAATTTTCTCCATTAATTCATAAGGTAAGTTCTCTTAACCCCCTATTTGTGAGATCTAGTGGAAGATTTAAGGATTATGAAATAAATTAAATCTAGGGATTTAATGAGAATTTAGGGGATTTACTTTGCTGCATGGATTTTGATAGGAGATTCATAAAGGTTTTATCATCTTCATTTCAGGTAAAGTCTCTACTCCTACAATTATCAGTTGATAGTGCCAAAAGTACTATTTTAAGCACAAACAAGGTTTAGTTTTTTTTTTCTATAAACTGAGAATTTCAACGTCAGAGCATGGCGGTGCAGAGCTGGAGCAATAGCTGCAGTCACTAGACAAGAGCTTCGGTTACAGCAGGAATTTCAGAGCCAAGTATGAGCTGGGGAAGGAGGTTGGGAGAGGGCATTTTGGTCATACTTGCTCTGCAAGAGTTAAAAAAAGGGAGTTCAAAGATCAATCTGTCGCAGTGAAGATCATATCGAAAGCCAAGGTACAGTTTTATCAATTTTTGCACTTCTTAATTTTGATGATTTATCAGTCTTGACATTTTGTGCCAAATATTCTTTCAATATAAGCACTCTATTAAATATTTTCATTAAAACTAATGAAAATTGAAGGGTTAATTACATAATCAAACCTGAATTATAGAGTAATTTTTAATTTCAGATTCTGTTCTTTGCTGCTGTAGCAGACCCTGTTCTTTTCTGCTGGTGGTCTTGTATCATGACTCTCTAACTTGTATTTTCTATTATTAAAATTAGAATGGCTATACTTTTGAAAATTTTAATTACTAAAATTGCATTGCCAACTGATTAGCTGGACTTATGGGTGCATGATGAGTTTTTGAGATCTTGCCTTTAAGTGTTGCTGTTGACTTTATGGTTAAGATGGCAAATGCAGTCATTTTGGTGTGAGATTAAGATGGCAAATGCAAGGACTGGTTCTCAGGACTGAAGAATAACACTCAGTTGAGTGGTATAAGCACTCAACCAAGTGGATTATCTCGATTTTGCCCTGCTCAATTTCCTCTCTTGCACTTTAAATCCAATATTAATTTAATAGCATCCTTTTGACTTTGAAATAGTTGCAGCATACCATAATGAACATTAATTTCTTAAACAAAGATATAGTTTTGGATATCAAAGTAAGAAGTTTTTTTTCTATTTTGTATTTGGGAATTATTTTAAACAGCTATTATTTACCATTTTTGCTTAAATTCTTAACTAATGGGGTGTGTATGCATATATATATATATATATATATATTGTCATTGCAGATCATGGCAATGCTGAAGACATGGTGAAGAGGGACAAGTCAGGGAAACCATTGCTTGATAAGAACGGCCAAGTTCAGATTCTCACATCTCACACCCTTCAGCCAGTAAGTTTACTTAACTCATTCCTGGCCAAACTCAGATTCTCATTTCATGTGATGTTCGGTGACTGATGAGGAGCTTGAACACATGCATGAACTAAATATGCTATTACACATGCGGACCAGTTTAAGTATGTTGAAACATCCTTATCACTGCTTTTGTCCCCATAATTATTGGCTGAGGGGACTGCTTTTGTCCCCATTGAGGCTTCTGGATTCTTATATGTATCTCATGCCTAGGTATTTGATTTTGTTTAGGTTGTGTTGGGTTCAATTTTCCAAGGTTATCTATAATTCTTTTTGTATTTATGCTTTAATGGAAGAATATACCCAGTCCATTGTTGCAAAGATCAGTTCTTGGCAAGAAACTGCTACTATGCTTGAGTATGTCCGCAATTTAATCTCCTTTGTTCTCCTTTTTATTCTTATTTTGATGTTTGTAAATAAAACTATTTATTTGTTTCCCTCGTAGTGATATAAAGTATAACAAACCGTAGTTTCTAGATTTTGAACTGAAAGATCCAAAAGGTTGATTGAATTTTATAATTATAGCATTTTCTTTGGAAATGCTCAATTTTGATAGAGAATAAGCTACACCGTGCAATCAATTTTGTTAATAATATTTGTTAGGTTGATTGCTAAGTACAGACCATCAATATCTGTTTTGGACATGTTTCATCATAATATTTGTCTATGTGCCCAACTTCATCCTCTTAGTTACCATTATCTTTTCTGAACATTTCTCCCTTCTCTGTTTCTTTCAAGCTACCTGCTGCCATACGAGTTACTATTCACGGCCACCAAGCAACTTCCTATTTTCTCTTCATTTCTGACCAACTTGGTTGTGGATTTTCCTTTATTTAATAACTATTTAGTGACTGAACTTATTTTGTCCATTATTTTCATTGGAGATTTGAATTCTATTTTGTGGTCTTGGTTTTTTACAGCTCACTAAGATATTTTTGTATTGAACAAATATAATGTTGTAGGAAAATGGCAGACAGAAAAGTCCAGCTTATGTTGATGTTGCTTCTTCTGAAAATTATGCTATGCAATGTAATTATGCATTGGATCCAGAGTAGGCCTTTCTTATTTGGCCTTTGTAACACAAAATATCAAGACCTTTTCACATTTATCCAAATCTTCTGACTTGGGTTGTTTTGCCCAAATACCAAAATCAGTTCAGTGTTTAAATATTATAAGAAAGTACATGATACTTATTGGTCAACCTATCTGTCATAAATATTCAAAGGGAAACAACTTTTAGGAAATGCTAGCAACTAGTTATCAAAATGCAAGGGAAAAATTTTTATCAAAATTGTAACCAAGTTTAGTATTTAGATAACATTGTAGGTAATTATTGGAATTGAGATAAAATTGTCAAAACTAAAATGTTCAGTAAAATTGCAGATTATATTTTCTGCAATTAAGCTTTCTTATGAGTTAATTATTTTTTTAAGGCCGTTATCATAGTTTATTAATTTTACCACTTCAAATCTCAATTAAATGGAAACTTATAAGGGTGTTGATTCTATTGTAGTCTTCTTCTTGGCATAGATGAGTTTTACTAAATAGAGGGTATTCATTGCAGGTTGAGCAATTGGCTATGGTTTTGCATTAACTTTAATAGACACACGCAATATTAAACCATGATATTTACAAATCACTCCTCTTCTAAGGAGACATCCTTATATTGATTAATTCTGACGGTTTGCCATCTAAGGGAAGAAGTTTACTTCCATGATTAATTTATTCTTTTCTATTTATAATGCATTTTCTTTTGTGAATCACCATGAATATAATAGCACTTAAGGTTGATTTCTGTGTACGATATTCATCTCCAGGACTCCGATAGGTCAAGGTTATGGCTTGACAGAAACATGTGCTTCAGCTGCTTTTTCTGGGCATGCTTCTTTTTGTAAGATAGAAAATTCTTAACTAGAAAGTCAGATATCAGGTATGAGCTGCTCAGTTTGCTTATCATCTAACTTGCATTATGTAGCTTCTTTCATTATATTTTTTTCTTTTGTAGTTGAGATATTCAAAATTCTTCCAAGAAATTAATTTTCAAATTGAAGAATCGATAACACATTATGGCCAACAACTTCAGTACTGTACACTACTTAGTTTGTTGGGATATGTTGATAGGATAATGACTACAGAAAGAAAGTTGCTGGGATGCTGTCATGCTCCATTTTTGTTAGGAATTAGTTTTGATTTAACTGTACTTTATTTTATATATTGATTTTTATATGTTGACTATATTTGTAATGAATTCATTACAAATTATATATATGAAAATATAATATTATTATTTATATTTGTATCTATTATATATGAATTTTATAGTATAAGATTATCATTTATATTGTGTACAGGATGAAAATTTAAAAATAAAAGAAAAAATTAAATTATGAAATAATTTCGCGATAGCAACTGTCGCTACTGATACACGTTAGAACTTAAGAAATAATTAGCGACAAATATTTCATCGCTAACTTTTACAGTAATTTTTTAATTAGCGATGGAGAAAGTAGTGGCTAAATATTATCATTTTAATTACAGTAATTTTTTAATTAGCGACAGAATTAGCGTCGAAAAATGTAGTCACTAAATATTATTTTAATTCGGCGACTAATTAGGAAAAAAAATTAGCGACGAAATATTTCGTCGCTAAATTAGCGATTGAATTTGAAATTCATCGCTAATATATTTGTGAACTGGCCTATTAGCGATTGTTCGTCGCGGCGTCGCTAATTTTAATTAGCGACGAAAAATGGTATTTAGCGACGGAATTTTCCATCGCTAATCTGCAGTTTTTTTGTAGTGGTAAGTTAAATTGGAGAACAGGTCAACTTAAGGATTTAATTGAAATTTTTACGTGAATTTTGGTAAACAAATGAAATTCAGTAGGAAAATAAATAAAGAAAATTGTAAATGTGATTAAGAAAATATTAAATTGAAAAAAAACATAATTAATAGGCTTAAAAAGTATAAAAAGGTAAATGTGTGATTAAGTAGGGGTGAAATCGTTATTTTGAATATTAATATAACAATTAAAGAAATTAAATTGATTAGACAAGTTAAGAAGAGCCAAAATATAATTTGTTACCATAAGAAAAATTCTAGGGTCTAAATTATAATTTATGTACTTAATTTAAATTAAAGACCAAAAGAAGTCAACAATTCAAAATTATAGTCAAAATTGGTCAAATTAAGGAAAAGTCAACTTTAGGGACTAAACTGAAATTTTCACTTAAGTATAGAAAAATTTTGAAATTAATTCCGAAATGATGAGTGATAAAGAAATTTAAAGTAAATTATAAGTATGATAAGAATAAATCATGAATTTATACAATAGAAGACAATTATAATGATTTAATTGTGATTTTTCTATTTGATAAAGAGAGAAATGAAATTTAATAAAAAAGAACTATATAATCAGGATGAAGAAAAGTAAAGAAGGTCAAATGAATTAAAGCGAAGATAAATGAATTAAGGACAATGGATAGTGAGCTCAAGGGTCTAACCGAAATGTTACATCTGACTAAAGATTTTATATATATATATATATATCATTTAGTGCTAAAGAATTAAGTATAAGAAAAAGTAAAAAGAGAATTTGAATAAATTGTTATAAATAATGGATGGAACTGTAGCATGGTCAAAGAAAGAAAAATAAAATATGAAATGGTAGAATAGATCAAAGAATGAAATTAAGGATCAAATTGATAGAAAATAAAAGTTTCATGACAATAAATATTTTTAGAGAAACAAAGCGTAAATTAGCAGTTTTAAGAAAATAATTAATGAAATATTGATTTAGCTAGACAGAAAAATTTAAGCTGTAATTTGAACAAAAATAAAAACCAAATCGAAAATATAAAAGGAAAAGATAAAATAATAGGAAAATAAGGTATGACAAAGTATGAATTAACAAATGAAAGAAAAAGATTGGAAATAAAATATTATAATGAATCAACATAGAATGGAATTTGTGATAACAACTAATGAACTTTGACTAGGAAAAACTTGCTTTATATATTATAATGAATCAACATAGAATTCCAAGTAAAGTAACAAAGAAAGGATAATGGAAAATAAGAAATAGGCAATGACTAGTAAATAATAATAATGCAAATTGCAGGGGCAGGAGTATAATCTAAATTATAATTGTGATAAAAAATCAGTAAAACATTCGAAGACAACATCAGTCAACCAAATAGAATTGTTTAAAATAATAATAATAATTTAAAATAAAATTTTAGTTGAATGAAATTTTACGTAGTTGTATCCACCACTAAGCAAAAACGTTGCTTAATGCGCGATTTATTGATTGTGTGCAGGAACGGGTACTCAAGGACATAATGAAAGACTGGCATGGCATGTACATCGAGGATGAGTAAGAGGATAACTATTAAGTTAGGCTATTTATAATCAGTGATTGGTATGTAATCTATGGAATCATTAGTGTAAACGCAATGATATTATAAATGTTGGTTTATAGATACATATATTGAATATATATATATATATATATATATATATATATATATATATATATATATATATAGTGTGTGTGTGTGTGTGTGTGTGTGTGTGTGTGTGTGTGTGTGTGTGTGAATGTTGTGCTGATATCAATGTTAGATTTATGTGGAATATAGGGACATAGGAATGAACTTAGGGTGTCACATTCATCTCCCTCTCTTTCTCAAATTTTCTTCTTAATTCCCTTAAATCTCTCCCTAAATTCCAACATCCCAATTCTAATTCTACCCCTCTTGATGTGTATTTAAGCTTCCATCACTTGATTTAAGCCAAGGAAGCAAAGAATTTCCAAAATTTAAGCTTAGGTATTTAAAGTGGTAAATTAGTTTCTTAAGAGAAAAATTATCTCTTTAGTGTTTTTAGCTAATTTGTGATGCCTAGAATCCATTCTTGGTGTCAATTTAACCATATAAGATCAAAAACTTAGAGATTTTAATGGTGAAATTTTTGGCCAGCATAGGTTTTCAAGGGGAAGGGCAAGCTCCCAAGGCAAAGGGAAAAGAGAGAGAAGTCTAGGAAGTCTAAGCTAAATCTTGGTATTTTCTTTGATTTAAGTGAATTTTTAGTGTATGTAACTAAGGTAAATTGGACAATTTGTATGCTAAATTGAAATCGATGTTAGATGCTAAATTGAAATCGATGTTAGATTAATGCAATTAGACCTTGGTTAAACATAGGAAAATACTTGATTGAATTTTTAAGTATGGATAGGGTGGGTTTCCTTTGGGGGCCGAATTGTATACTTAAAGGGAACAATGTCTGTTTTGTGCTAATTGATGAAATTAAGCCATAAATGGACCATAGAGATAAAATAGTACACTTGGAAATTTTTATGGAATTTATAAAAATTAAATGAATATTTTTAAGGCAAGTTTTGCCTAGGTATGTAATGGAAAAAAATGGAATTATTGTAAAATAATGCATAATTTGATGAGAAAATGTTTCAATATGGTGAATTATGATGTAATAATGCATAAATTATGTAAAAAGTTTGTTTGATAATTAAGTAAAGTGAAAAGGTAATGAGAGTGTGGAAAAAATGTAATAATGAAGTGAAATTTAATAACATTGTGCCCTTAGAAATAGTCTGGCAGTAAAATCTAGCTCAGAATATAATTGGCTGGCCATAGGGATATTTGTACCGCGGTGCAAGTCATAGCAACTTTCTTTGCTGTAGTAGGATCGCTAATCTCCGTAGCATTTATTTGTTCTGTAAAAAAATGGTCATTCAAGGTTATTTTTCGGTCTGTTTGTGATCATGTGGGGTCCACATCCCATGTATCCGGTCTGAGAGTTTTTGTCGGGACTTTACTAGGGGCATTATATTGAAAATAAATCAAAAAGAGTGAAAAGGAAAAAAAATGAAGTTTAAAGTGAAAAATGACCTAATTGAAAAGAATAAAAAGTTTAGGGACAAAACAATAATTTTACCAAATTTGGGGTTTAATAGGTAACTTTAGTTAAGAAAAGATTTATAAGAGTAAAATGGTAATTTGACAACTCAACAGCGTAAAAACGAACTTTTATAAGACAAAAGGATTAAAAGCATAATTTTATGTGAAAATGATAAAACAAAGTGTAATATGAAATTTTAAAGTAATGATATGAGCTAAAAGTGAAATTAACAGAAAATAATGGCATTTTTGTAAATATGCATTAAAAAGGGGTAATTTTGTGAATAAGTGTAAAAATGAGGGACCAAACGAAAAATTCACTTAAGTATAGGTATTAAATAGTAAGAATTATCATTAACAGAATAAAAATGTTTTTGAAAAGGAATTGGAAGAAATTAGCTTAAGTAAAGATTTAATTATAAGTTATTTGATTATTGTTAAGCATAGTAATAATATTACGACTAAAAAAATATTAGGATTGTTTGTCACCACTGGACATATTTCATGCTCAGCACGTAGATTTTTACTGCGTGCAGGTACCGAAGAGCATGAGCATTAATAATGCACATTTTGGAGGAAGAATTTATGGCATGTATATATATGTATGTATAGATGTTGGAATTTTGTAATTAAGGACATGGTTTGTAAATATGTAAAGTTATATATATATATATATATATATATATATATATATATATATATATATATATAACTTTACATATTTACAAACCATGTCCTTAATTACAAAATTCCAACATCTATACATACATATATATACATGCCATAAATAAAATCAACTACCCTATACTAAAACTCTTCCTCCAAAATGTGCATTATTAATGCTCCTGCTCTTTGGTATATATATATATATATATGATTATTAAGTTGTGATGAGATGGTTGTGGATAGGTTTGTTAGATTATGAAATATAAGGATTGGATTGTAAATTCAGATTATAGTTGAATTGTTGTGCCTCTGAGAGGCTGTGTGATTGTCTGCGTCTCAGAGGTCTAGTCAGAATTATAGCCGTTATATTATCGAATTTTTATAAAATGAATAGTAACTTTGGACAGTTTAGTTAGCGGCAACAAAATTTAAAGGTATAATAATAGAATTGAATTGGAAATAAAAGTTAATTAAATAGAAATAAGTAAAGAAATGAATTTAAGAAAAAAAAATTTCGACCAGTTTACATTGTTTCGTTAGTTCTGAGTGATAAGGGTGTTACAGGTTTTCAATGTTACGCATAAAATAGTATAATATAGTACAAGTTAATATAAGTACAATATTTGAAAAGTTTTTTGAAAAATTAATGTGGGGATAATATAATATATCATAATTCCCACATGTCACATATAGTATATAAAATAATACATTACAAACTCTTGTTTTGTGTAATACAGTAAATACTGTATTAATACTAAATACCGTTCCACCATCGTCGATGCCATCACTACCACCATACTACTACTGTCGCTGCCACCACTGATGCCATCACCATCACCACTCCCACCACCACTAATCTGCTGCCCTCACCGCCATTGTCATTACCATCGCTGCCACCACCACCACACCCACCATCATGCCACTGCCATAACTGCCGCCACTCCCACCACCACTAACCCGCTGTCCTCACCGTCATTTTCATTACCATTGTTGCCACCACCACCACACCCATTATCATGCCATTGCCACAACTGTCGCCACTCCCACTACTACCGCCACCACCATTATCCCAACATAACCGTTGCCGCCACCATTGCCACCGCTACCACCCTCATCACCCTAACCGCTGCTACTATCACCACCACTATCGCCACCGCTATCACTGCCACCACCACTATCGTCACCATCTTCATTAATGATTGTTAATTTATCTATTAATATATATTAATATTCCAAGAAATTTGTACACTTTAAAAAACAAACAAAATTGATGTACGTATGAAAAAATTGTATTTTATAATCAATTTTTTTTTCTAAATTACTAACATTAAAAATAATTTAATTTTACATATTTTTAAATTTTTTTAAAAAAATAATATGATACATCATTATGTATCAAATACAGTATAAAATATTACAGTCTATTATAGTTTTGTATTTAACACTGTATATAATAATACAAACTAAACAGTACAGATTAATATTATACAAATTAATATAATACAGCAAATCAAACGTGCCCTTAATATCATGTTGTCTTCAACATATTACAATTATTTACTGTTTTTATCGAAATCAATAACTTGCATTACTTTAAAATTTTATAATTTTATTTCTGAGTTAAAATGTATTCCTTGCATTGTTAATCAAAATTTAATTTGTATCAGAAATAATTAAAATAAAATTTGGAAAAATATTAAGAATTTTTTAAGAAGATAAATCAAAATTTTCTAAAATAACACGTGAAAGAGATAGGATGAAATTAGCACTAAGCATTGTTTTTTATCCGATTTCTTTTTATTTTAATTGATAAATGACAAATGGACATGCTTTATTAAGTTGAAATTATCATCATAACATGAGGAATGAGAGAGGGACAATCATAACACAACTCCGATAAGAACCCACATGAAAATATTACCACCTTCCTTTCTTTTCAAATGATCAATTATTAAACTTTATCGCGTTTCATTTCAAGTGTTCTTTTAAAAAATTAAGAAAGTTTTAACTATTTTTTGGCTAAAACTGTTTTAAGATCTTTAACCTTTATCGATTTTAGGCTTTGGCTATTGATTCCTTATATTTTTATTCAGTTGAATTGTATCTTTATTCGACTCAATAAAAATTTTAAATACTCAATTGATAAAATTGTAAAAGTTTAGAAAACTATCTTTCTCTAACTTCATCTTTTTTAGTTATAATTATAAACCTGTCAATTTTTTACCTGATCCGGAAATCCATCCAAAAACAGTAATAGGAACCTGAAACTTGAAAAATTTGTCCAAAAATCTCTAAAATTCAATCCAATCCAATCCTAATTAAATTTTATTTTATATATTTATTTATAAATTATAGTTTATATATATATATATATATATATATATATATATATATATATATATATATATATATATATATATATATATATATATATATTAACACTAAGGCATTTAATTAATATCTTCATTCCAATTTTTATATAAAAATTAGATTTAATTGAAAGAAAAAAGAAATATATAGTTGTTTAAATTTTAAGCAATAGAAGGTAAAAGAAAATTAAACAAAATAAAATAAAATAAAAAATAATAATTAAGTGACATATAATTTATTTTGTAGCCCACAATTTTGACTCTTTGAATATTCACTTTCTCAATCTTTTTTTTTTTGCTCCATGCCTTAATATACTGCTATTTTACTACTCATAACTTATCAATCATCTTGCATCCCCATCGCTGCTTAATTGTGCCCTTCTAATTTTTCTTTCACCAATCATTGTGCTATTGATTTTCACAAGAATACAAAATCGATTCAAATAATAACGAGTGAATAAGTTATCGTTCTCACAAGTATTAATGATTAAGTACTAAAATTATGATACTTCCCTATTATTTAGACAAGCAAAACTTAATAGATAAACTAAAAGAGAATTGTATAATAAAATCATACAAACAATTGAATGAAATAAGTGGATGAGAAGTAAGGTATCTTTGAGTTGAGTTCACTTAATCTTTATTATTATTATTATTATTATTATTATTATTATTATTATTATTATTATTATTATTATTATTATTATTATTATTATTTGATAACAAAAGTAATCTAGTTTGATATAAAACTGTATGGCATTCGAAGTCCTAATTGTATGCAAGTTCTTAACCCGATAAACAACTAAATCGGTTTTTATTCAGGTATGATTCTTTCCCTTTTTATGCGATTCTCTCTATTTTCATGATTTCTCTATAATTTTTCATATTCAAAGGAACTAATTTGTTTGTCGGAATAGTTGTAAACTTCCAAAAGTCCTTTACTCTTTTTTTTTGCAAGTAATAAGCTCAGATTAAGATTTTTTCGAGAATATTATCATTGGTGCAGTTAGTGTGGAATACACCTTCACTCATTCCCATTGCAATTCCATGCATCAATTGTATCGATGCCCATAATAGAGGAAAGCAAATTAAAGTCCATCTCATTAGATATAAAAAAAATCCCTCAATTTTTTATTCACATCGCACACTTGGAGATTTCAACGGAAGGGAGCAGTTGTGACCAGCCAATGCCGCTTCGACTAGCCAAGGCCGACGTAACAATCACCGCACTAGCTGAGCCACTTCCGACGTCAGAAGTGACACGAGCACCACCATCGCTAGCTCGTTGCCTGCTTCCTATAGTGTAGCACCCTCTATATAGATACCCTATTTAATTCATAATTTAAATACTATTAATCATGCTTATACAAAATATTCACTTAACCATCATATTACCATTAATCATGTCATACTGTTTCATATACCTATGTACATGCTACAAGTCTATTCCTGTTTTGCATTTCACACTTAGTATCATGCATACTGTACTATATGAAATTACTTTGTGTATATCACATGCACACATACTCTTTCTTAACTTTACTACTAGTGAGTTACAACACTTCACATAGGTTAGATACATTTTTATAAGATAACTTGACATGATACAAAAATTATGATAATAGTAATACAAAAAAAAAATCCTACATCAAGATTTAACAGTCGTTAGTTGGCCCTTCCTGATGCAGAGATCGTCCATTAGCAAAAGTCTTGATAACTGAACCTACACGAATAAATAACCCGTGCTAAGCTATAAAGCTTAGTGGGAAATATCTACAGATGGATGACCACTCACAACGGTCATCAAAAATACATATACAATATGTATATATATATAACATGTACAACATAAATATCAATAATAATAAATACTTTAAAGCTTAAAGAATATCCTCATGTACATAAACATTATACCCAAGAGAGTAACAAATATTCCCATTTTCATAATTCATATAAATGGTAATTTTCCATGTGAACATATTCAAATGAAGCACAATTTCTATGGACAAACCAACAATATGATCCACAATAACGATCTTTAGTAAGATAAACTTTAACTGATTAATTATGATCATTACTATAAATAAAGTTTAGCCTGCCTTAGTTTTATCAGTGGATAACGGGAACTGTCGATACACTTTGGTATCAAAATGGGGGAATATCCGAAGATATCTGATCTATAGACCCAAATGGGGTCAAAATATACTTTAGACCGGTCAAGCAGACCCAAACAGGGTCGCCTAACAACCCAAACGGGGTTGTTCATGATCCAAACGGGATCAAACATACTTTAGACCTAATTGGGCCAAACTATGGCAACTGCAATTTTCCCTATAGGCACCTATATATCCATATTTGAACTTTATTTCGGGCAAAACTATATTCATGTTCAATTCACATATCAAGACTGTATTAATTGTATACTATTTTCACATATACAAAGTCTTGTAAAACTATAAGTTCTTTGGTGCATAGACAGATATATGCATATTTCATATAACAAGTTATACATCTAGCTCATCCAATCTATGTGACTATAAAATTTGCATCATGACATATAGGTATGACATATAATCATCACATCATAGACTTGAACATGTTCTCATTAAGCATCTCACATGTTCACAGTCATGCTAAAACATTTTCTATCTCATAGGACAATTACATGCTCATACACTCATATACATAATCATAAAGGTACATACCTGTAGGTACATTCGCATATAGTAGGCTTATTTTTATAAGCATGTTTATCAATATGTATACCTTTATCATCATTCAAATCATGTGCTATACATATATCGACATGTTTCCATATGGGCATATACATATGACATGGTCATACTATTATATTCCCTATTTCATAGCATAGGTACATGTCAAAAAATGCACTTTCTTATCATAGGATTACATATGTATACATAAATTTTGCATATGACAATCATGTACAAATCTATTTTCATATATAGGTTAGATTTTTTTTATCACTAATCTTTATCTATGTACACATATGAATGTATATGTATGCATATAATCCTTCATTGATAGTCATATTACATGCCCTATCCAATTTATTTTGAATCACATAAACACCTATTTATCTCAATTAATTAAAAGTCATAAGATAAAGTATAACAAAAATCTGCACAGGGCAGCATTCTGGACTCGACTTGTGAGCCACATTTGAAATTGAAGATGTTATTTTTAGGCAAAATGATCTTCTACAATCTTATTCCCCTATGTGTCTAGTTTCCATATCATCAAAATTTACCTTATTGTCCGACCTATAGCTCGAGATATTTGGAAACTACTATAGGCTGTTCATAGAACCAAAACAATGTGTGCTGTCACTTAGAAAAATTCATAACGTAAAATTAAGAGAGATTTATACCAACATTTCTTCATAAAATTTATACTTTCATGTCTCTAGTTTTATCAGAATTTTATTTTGTAGCATTTTAACATCTCTACAAAAATTTATGCCCATTTTTGTAAACTCTGTTTCTATGAGCAGTCCAGAGGACTAGTCCGGATTCAACCCTAAATTCCATATACTTAGAGACAGATTTAATCTTAGGTTTCTTCTTAATAATTGTATATATAGAAGTATATTTTCCATAGAAATTAACTTTGCATCATTCTGATCATTGTACACAAAGTTATCTCAATTTAGTCACCAGCTGTTCCGGAATCTACATTAACAGTTCACCTGATTTTTCAATAAATTATAGAAATTAGTTGGATGCATAATCAAAGTCCGGTCCCTTCTACAATTTTGTAGGCTTATGTCTCATTTGACTATAGAATTTTGAATTAATTCATTTTGTGGTCTCTAACTCAATTTACACTAGAATTTCCATTACTAGGTCAAAGGAAACCTATTAAGGTTTCAAATGCAATTTTACCTCACATTCTCAATAAATCATTCAAAACTCAAGTCAAACTCATCATGTTCCAGCAGATAATTACACGTAACATGAAGATTCCTAAATTCCCATACCTTGGCCGAAAAACCCTATGTCTTCAATCCCTTGCAAATTCCTTTCCTTTACTCTTTCTACCCTCCTCTTCTCCTTCACAAACATCATCATCATTCAATTAAAAATTTCCAGCACCTTATTCAACAATTACCTCCACCAAAATGAGTAAAAGAAGAAGAAGAAGAAGAAGAAGAAGAAGAAGAAGAAGAAGAAGAAGAAGAAGAAGAAGAAATTCAGATGATTAATTACCTTTAATTTTTTGCACATATACTTCTTGATTAAATCTCATGCATGCAAGGATTAGGAAGAGAGAATTGAGAGAAGAGAGAAGAAGAAAAATCTGAAATTCTCCTCCCTATGCCGTCCTACTCTCATCTCCAACCAACCATTGCATTTCTCTCTCCCACATGCAAGAGTTAAGCCATTATAAAGGGGTGAAAAAGTTCTCTTTTGGTCCCCCTTAAAATTGCATGTCTCACACTTACCTATTTATTTTTTGCATGTTAATCTTTAACCCCTCCTTTTAATTTTTTTCATACATTGACCTATCAATTAATTCCAACTTTTAAATTGACCTCTCAATATATGCTTCTATCCACATTGGATTCCTAAATTTCCGAAATTACAAAATTACCCCAAATTAATACATTTTTACTTCAATTGCATCCTCAATTAATATTTGACCATACTCTTAAATTTTATTTTCATACAATTAACATAATAACATGATAATTTACCCCTTTGACCCATAATTATACAAAATTCTCATTTAATTTAATCTTAATCAAATAAAAATCCCATTCAAAAATATGCAATTTAAATTAGGGTCATGTTAGGGGCCTTACATATAGTCTCCCTCTCGTCTTTTACTTTATCAGTAGAGATTGGTCAGTCATAGCTTGCAAACCCTATAACTGGAGGAATTAAGCATGAATAGTAGAATCAATGAATCGGATCAATTTTATAGATCTGGGCCTATGATTTTTGATATCACCCGAAAATATAAAAGGCTGAAGGCCCAATGACTCTAAAAGGATCCCCAGACAAAGGCCCATGAAAGTCCTATCAATTGAGGGACTAAACACAAAAATTGAGGCTGTCTGATCGAATTTAACCTCTCCCCGACAGACAAAGGTCGTCTGTGTTGGGTTTAAAAATATTAAAATTAAAAATTCACAGCGAAAAAAGAAATCCACCACGGATCTAAGCAATCCAGTTGATTTAATAGAAAGAGAAGTATAACGATTACCAACATCTCGAAACGCAGATAAATCGAATTGCAGGTGCAACCTCACGTAAAACGACACCCTCTACCGGTATCCACACACGAATGCAATGAAGAGAATCACCTAAGGTGCTAGCTTCCTTCCTTGGCGGCTAAGTTTTATTTTCTCTCTTTTGAGATTACAAAAGAAAAACAATTTTCTTTTCTTTTTCTCTTAAGTGACGGCTACAACTCACTCTTTATGTTTAATTAGGGTTTTATATATACATCACTGTATATATATATATATATATATATATATATATATATATATATATATATATATATAACCTAACCCTAATTAAGAGAGAGACAATTTCGGGCCCATTTTTCTTATTAAAATAAGAAATACCTTTTTTCTTATTTAAAATAAGAATAATAATAATAATAATAATAATAATAATAATAATAATAATATTATTATTATTATTATTATTATTATTATTATTATTATTATGTTTATTTATTTTGAATTTTAATTTATCACAAAATAAAATTCAAAATGCTCGAATTAACCCTTAGTTCATTCATCACATTCTATGTGTGTGACCCAATAAATTCATATTATATTGGTAGTGAGTGTCAATCCCATCATAGGCCCACAAGTCATAAGTGGCCTCTAGGAAGACATTATGACTATCCAAATAATATGAATATCGATAATTCGATTTTAACCTAATAGAACATGTTAAAATCCCTTTGTCACATGATATCTTATTTGAACATAAATCATGGTCCATGTCAAACTTATATAGTCCAAACATATAATTTCTTGATCACTAAGTAGAGTGATAATATCAAATGATATTGATTGTTCCATCAATTCATTTGAGTACGGCCATACATTCTCAGTCCTGCTTATCGAAGGGCCCAATAGATATCTTTCTCATAAGAGAGGGACAAATTCCTTCTTGATTATTCATTATCCTCTGCATGATTCTCATTATGTCCAATCATAATCTTTATAATTATTTGATTAAAGATAATGTTTGATTGTATCAAAACATAATGTTCGCCATGTAAGATACTATGATAATCTCAGGTCTAAGGATCGATAACATAACTATTATGAGATCACTAATGATATTAACCCATGAGTATCTCATTGAGGATCTATCTAGTACTTTATTCTCTAATAAGTACTTATAAGTTTAATTTATATAACCATATATAATCATCCTATGATTATCAACAAAACTTATACTAGTCTTTATTTATCATTAATCTATTATAAATGACTAGAGATAGTCAAAATAACATTAAATTATTATTTACAAACATTATTATAATGTAACATGCCAACAATACAATAGCATAAAGAAAATCCAATTTTATAAAATGAAATATGAGAGAAGATTTGAGTTGCATATCCAGGTTTGGAAACTTATTCTTCATGCATGTATGTGGATATCAATGTTTATGCTTGGATTACTTAATTTTAATGGTAATTTATTAGTTTTTTTTAAGGTTAATGAGAGATTTAAGTAGGAAAAATCATGTTTTTGAATGTTGAGGAAAAACTAGGTGTGGTTCTTGTGAACCAGGCTACTTATTTTGTCTATAGTTAGTATTGTAGACCTCGGATTGAGGTGATTCAAAACTCTGGGTAAACTAGATTCAATTATCTAAAATTCATTAGAAGGAGTTGTGGCTTGATTTTATTGTTAAGGAACTCAGAAAATTCGTACAAGTGAACTGTTTGAGTGTATAGGCAGTTTTGAACAGTTACCAATGTTTTAACCATAACTCCTTGTATTTAACTCATAATTGAGTGAGGTTTGATTCTATGTAAACTTGATAGAATGATAAACAATTTTTTAGAAGGAACCTAGAGTTAAATATGCATATAACACATCTAAATATTTACATGAAAATTTAAGAGAGCTGTTGATTTCGATTCAAGAACATATTATAGTAATTCGGGCATAGGTCATGGTAGAGGAGTCAAAATGATATGATATAAAATTCGGGATAAACTATACATATAGTATCAGATTTATTGTGAAGAAATGTATATCTGATTTTACACTCATTTTATTCTACAAATTTTCAAATTGACATTAAAAATATGTCTTTGGGTTAGTTTGAGTTAATAGGAGTATTTTGCTTATAACTTGAGTTTTAGAACTTAAAAATATGGTAATTCTAATTTGAATTGAATCCAAACTTCCATATCTACATTTTATATGCAGAAAACAAATTCTAAATCTGTCTCTAAATATGTTTAAATTTAGTTTGAAAATCGGAATTAACTGCTGCGCTGTTACTGGAGCAACCTTCTGGAATTTCAAAATATCTTGAGTTATAGATATGATAATGAGATGATTTTTAATGTTTCAAAAACTAAAAATATAGAGGAATAATTTTATAGAAGATCATTTCTTCTAAAATTGTCGTTTACTACATCTAATTTAGTGTGCAAACTAGTCACTAAAATCTGTCCATGAAATTTTTAAATGCCATCTCATATAATTAATTTGAAGAGTACTTAAATAACTTTGATAAATTATTTAAGAACTCAATTACCATGTTGTTTAAAAAGGCATATAATTAGATATATTTATGATTCTAATAGGCTTTAAAAGAGAAACTAAAGATATGTAGACTAATTTAACATTTAAGAATTGGTTTACAGTATGTTACAAGTATATAAAGAAATGTAAATACTTTAATGTAAAAATAATTATGAACTTAAAGGAACTTGTAGATATATATATATATATATATATATATATATATATATATATATATATATATATATATATATATATATATATATATATATATATTTAGTACATGCACAATCATAATGAATATTACTTTTTGGCAATAGTATAGTTATGATTGTATGCTTATACTCTTATGTTATTATGAGATTGTAACGGCCTCAACATCGGGTTGGCCGTGAACAGTATTTTTCGATAGTGAATAGTATTTTTTGGGCTGAAAAGTATATCCAAAAATCAAAAATATTTATTGGATCATTAGAAAGTATTGGTCATGATCAGTCCGAAGTTAAAATTTGAAGTGAAATAGAAGTCAAATGGGCCTCGAAAAGTAAAAAATATGAAAAAAGTAGCGAGCCAATTTTCCTGGTAAGGAAGGTGACTTGATTTTGTGTAATTTTTAAAAAATAGTAAATGAACTCCAAATATTGTCAAATTTTGCATACTTATCTTAAATTTCGTATATAATATTTTGGTGATAAGAATTAAATTTTTTGGTGATATCAGTAGTTGTCGAGTTGGACCAATAATTTTAAAACGGACCAATAATGAATTTCGATTGAGCCAAAAATTTGTATTCCACCTATTTTTGATGTGATAAAAATTATGGAATCGATTTTAAAATGAATAAGAGTCTTGAAAGTGAGAGAAAAAGTTTTGGGGCCTAAAGTGATAAAATTATGGTTATATATATATATATATGAAAAAAAGAGGCGGTAGAAATTTCTGGACAAAAAGGATGGTGGCCACAAAGATGGTAAGAAGATGAGAAGGACTAAAGAAATAAAAAAAAGAGGTGAGATGAAAAAAAGAAAGAAAGAGAAAAAAAAGGAAAGGCTCTAGAACTTTTGGGCCACAGACCTTGAAAAATTAAAAGAAATAGAATGGAATGAGTAAAGAAAGAAAGAAATAAATAAATAAAAAGGAGCAGATGGCGACGACACAAGGTAGGGACGATGCAAGCCCACCTCACGAAGGTCGCACCTCACGCCGATCACCACTACCAATCAACTCCCGAAGATGAGATGAGTCTTTAGGTACCCATCACTCCTCCTCGTTCACTGGCAATGGGTAGATCGGTCGTGGAGAAGGAAAAAATTTTCGACTTCGATTTCGATCAAACCAGTCGGCGATGGGGCGCGTGACCACCGAAAATGAAGTATAGATATCCTAATCTATGAGATGGCAGTGTTGGATTGTCATCGGCGAGTCTCTGATGAGCCTTCAATGACGCTCCGATGATCGATCCGGCAAACAAATTATTAAGCAAATTGAAGCGAATTTGATCATTAAGGTATGTAACTACGAAATCTTTTAATTTTCCCTTAATTTGTTAAATTTTTCCTTTAAATTTATTATGAAAAAATATTGAATTATTGAATAAAATTGAAATTAATGTTATGATTGTTCAATTAACTTTTAGTTAAGCCTAATATAGTGTATAAATTGAGTTAAGAAAATTTATTAAGAAATTTTCTTTATAAATCAAAAATTCCCTCTAAAAGAAAATGAATTATTGTATTGTAAATTAATGAAATTGAATCCTAATTTGATAGAGAACATGAAATAATATATCCATAAATTGTTATGGAATTTATAGGAATTTATATAAATATTTTAAAATATTTATTGAATGATGTAATTGATAAAATAGTGAATTTTATTGATTATGTTATAAAATAATAATAAGCATAAAATGAATTACCTATAAATTTTTATAGAAATTTTAGAGACTTTTTAAGTATATGTATATATGTATATGATGAATTATGGTAAAATAATTCATAAAATAAGCAAAAATAATCATAATTAAAGAATAATGTTCACATAAATTTGTAGAAAATTTATGTGATTTATAGGAATAATCTAAAAAGTAAATGTGGAACATGCTTAATTGAAATATCAAATTATTGAGAAATAATTTAATAAGAAATTTAAAAGTTGGTAAATTAATGTAATTTAATTTACAATTCGCATAAAGAAAATGAAAAGATTAAACGATAAATTTTCAAAAAATAAAAAATATAGTGAATAAATTAACCGTAGTGAATTATTACCAAATAATTCATAATTTGGATAAAAATGGTGAATTATTATAAATAATTCACAGTACATATAAAAGTAAGTGATTTGAAAAGTTATATGTCCGAAAAGAATTAAACATTCAGATTGAATTATTGTAAAATAATTCACAAAAAGTGATTGGCAATACAAAGTAATTGAAAAGAGAAAGTAAACAAAAAGAAAAGGTTACTGTATAGTTAAAAGCACTAAAAAGTGTGTGATTGACAAAATATTTTGTGATAAGAAAAATGAAAAAAATTAAATTTATTGAAAGTTTGAAAATCATTCCAAAATTTTTTGATTGTTTTTGCCCTTAGCAATAGTCAGGTAGTGATATTCTTATTCAGGATATAATTGGCTAACCATAAGGACACCTTATACTGCGGTGCAAGTCATGGTGACATGCTTTGCTATGGGTAGGATTTTTGATCTTCATAGCTTCAGTGTAAAGTGAAAGTGAAAGTGAAAGTGCATCTTTTTTTTGCTCTGTGAGACTTGATCTTCAGGGATCATTTCTCAACCTGTTCAGTGAGACCTTTGGGTCCATGTTCCACATATTCTATATGAGAGCCTATCCTATTGCACTAGGGGCATCTTGATGAGAATAAATTAAAAATGCAAAAGTGAATTGAAAGAAAAAAATTATAAATGGAAAATTGACCTGACTGAAAGAAATTAGAAAGATTAGGATTAAAATTGAAATTTTTCCCCAAAAAAGAAAAGGTGAAATTAATGAGCGAAAAGAAAAGAAATGTTTTATAATGATAAAACAATAAATATTGATTGAAAATATTTAAAAATAATCTTTGTAAAGAAATGAGAGAAATGAATGTTACTTAAAAAGATCAATAAGATTTTAATTGGTATTTTATTTACCAATTATTGTTAAAAACTGAAATTTTTTGAAAATAATACTGATTATGTAATGAAAGTTAAAAGAAATCGATCATATCATAGTTAAATTTGAAATTATACTTAATAGTAAAATTCCGAAGGTAAAAGCTAACTAAAAAGTAAAAAAATCCAAAGAAAAGTGATATTCCAGTTAAAAGTGAAACAATTAGAATTCTAAACTAAGAATGAAAAAAAACTATTGTAAAAGAAAGAAAATAAAATGTATTGGCAAAGTGTTCCAAAAGATTTGTATCATTTTGCATAAGTGTTATAAGCTTTAGTAATTGTAAAATGTTATGTAGTGAAAAAAAAGTAAGTAAAATGGAAAGGATAAAATATATGTCTAAAATGGAATTTATAGCACATAAAAAGTAACTCTGAAATCAAGAAAGGAATTGAATAATAAACCTAGTACTGCCTTTTAAAGGGGCAACTAATAATGTAAAGTGTTAACGAACTGATTAATGTAATGAAATGTTCAGGCAAAGAAAATTGCTATACAGGTTTAATGTAAACTGCTAAAAGAAAAATGTATGACAAAGTTAAGCCAGGATAATGTTGTGATTGAACTGTAAAAGAAAAGCATTGGAAAGTAAAAGATAAAGTATAGAATTAAAGCAAAAAGATTATCAAATTGTTGGTAAATAATGGGAAAATTCTAGGATTAGTAGTCACCACTGAGCATTTTTAGTGCTTAGCAGGTAGTGTTTACTGCGTGCAGGTTCTGAAGTATTGTGGGAGCTTGGTACACAAAGAAGCAAAAATTGAAGATGAAGAAGAAGAGTCGGTTATAATTATTTTTAGTATTTATGGCATGTATATACTTAGATAGTAAGAGTATGAAACTGAAATGTATTCAAGTTAATGTTTGTTAAATGATAAATATTGTTATGTCTGGATTATGTCAGTAAATAATTTATAAATAACTATCATTGATATGTGATCGGTTGTCTAAACTGTATATTGCTATTGCTATGATTATTTTGCCTCTGAGAGGCTGGATGGATTGTTTGAATTCTTTAGGAGGCTAGTAAATTCTAATCGTAGTGCTGCCAAAATTTCCTAAATTGAATAGTAATAATAAATTGTATTAAAGTCATTTAGCAGTGATTGAAGTTTGAAAAAAAAAATTTACCGTTTACCGCTAAATTTCGCATCGAAAAATATTGTTCTAATAAGGATGTTACATTTGGTGGTATCAGAGCAAAGGTTTAAGCGGTTCTAAGATTGGAGTGGGTTAAGTGATAGGTTTGTTTGTATATACATGCCAATTATCGATGGATAAGTGTTAGGAATCTGACGTGTATGTGCTTTCCCCCTTTGTTTTAAAGTGAAAAGTTGATATTTGACTGAGATTGCCAAGTTTGAAAGGATTGATTTTGTAGAGAAATGATAGTAGTGAGTGAGAATGAAAGTATTTCTGCTTGAGACCTTTTGGAGGCTAAAGTAGGAAAATGAAGTGTTGACTGAAACTGAGTGTAAATGTGAGAGTTTAAGAGTCTATGTGGATGAGAAGCAGTTCAAATAAGGAAAAAGTAAAGAATGTGTCAGAAAGTTAAAAACGAATTGTATATTGAGTTCAAATAAATTGTATACGATATAGAGATACCTTGACTGGATTGACATGGTTTAAAATGTTATTGAGTAAATTATTATGATAATAAGTTGATGTTGTTTAAGATGCTCTATATACTTGTCAGTGATTCCTTTACAGGCATGGGGATTTGATTGCACATTTCATAGTATTGGGATAGGCTATGACATCTTCATTATATGAGAATACGCAACAATATTTTATTGCATACACGAACTCATACATTAATTGCATGGCATTTCACATTGTTTGATAGCATCTAATTTGCATCATATCATATGTATAGGCTCCACTTGATAGGAAAAACTGATAGAAGATATGATGAGCATAGGAACAATCTGATATCAAGAAAAGAAATAGTGTAATGAAGTAAAAAGGAATAGTATACTTAAGATTTTTATGGCCATTATATGTCATTGGTCATGTCGAATAAATTTGTCAATGCATTGACCGCCTTTGTGAATTGATAGAAAGGATCTTTGACCTTTCCTTAGATCCATTTTAGTGGATTTGAGTAATTTCCTTCTGGTATGTTCAGAGGCACAAAAAAGAATGTGATAAGTACTTGAAAAATTTTCTACGGGTATTGAAAGAAAAGCAACTATCTGCTCATTTTAGTGAATGTAACCTTTGGTTAAATGTATAGTTCCTGGATAAGCTAGGTACTACAGAAAAGTTAACAAAGTGGCTGAAACCCTCAGCATAGGAATCCGTATTTGATAAGGTGAATGCATTTAAATGAATATGTATGACTGAATAATGAGTAAGAATGATTAATGATAATATTTTCGGTTCTTCAAGCCATGAATATCAATTTAAGTTTGGCTCCAGATGGGAGCATTCTTAGTTAAGTTATAAGTGAAACCAATATTGTATATCTAATAAAAAAATGGTTCAGAAAGAGAATGTTTGTGTGATAGTTATTGCGAATAAGTTAAAAGATTCTTACTGAAGCCCACTAAAATAGTAATACATATTATCCTGGAAAACATCAGATGTACCAAGATTACAAGCTTAATATTGAATGTCAGGTTGAAAAGTGTAATGTGACAGATATCGTAAGTGAATGTTTGATGTGTCAGCAAATGAAAGCATAGTATTAGATTCCTTCGGGAATTTGCCTTGACTTATAATGATATTTGACTAGAAATGGGACAATGTGATAAGAGATTTTGTTATCGGATTGTCTGTGTTTTAAAGAGAAAAGATGTTATATAAGAGATTAGCGATAATCTCAATATTAGCATAGTGATTCACCCTTATACTGATGGTCAGTCGGAGTGGATAATTTAGATAATAAAAGAATGATTGTGAAAAGTACTTGCTCTTAGTATAGTTTGTATACGACAAGAATATCAAGTTTAATAGGAATCTGACTCTTATTGAGGCATTATAAAAAAAGAAATGTCGAGTCCTTTATGTCAGATTTGATTAAGTGTAAGGAAGTCAGTACGAGTTAATTTGATTTGAAATATGAAAGGAATCTGCACACAGGGTTATATGACCTGTGGAAAGAGAATGATAAAGATTTTTGATATTGAGATTGGTTAGCTTAAAAGAAAGTGGGTTTCATTAGCAAAGATGCTTCGAAACCATTGAATGATATCCTCTACTTTTCAATATAGGTAAATTTTGAGGACGAAATTTCTTTTAGTAGGGGAGAATTGTAATAGCCTTAACACCGGATTAGCCGTGAACAGTATTTTCATATAGTAAATAGTATTTTTAGGCCGAATAGTACATCCAAAAATCAAAAATATTTTATTGGACCATCGGAAAGTATTGGTCATGGTGAGTCCGGAGTTAAAATTTGAAGTGAAACAGAGGTCAAATGGGCCTCGAAAAGTAAAAAATATGAAAAAGATAGCAAGTCAATTTTCCTGATAGGGAAGGTGACTTAATTTAGTGTAATTTTAAAAAAATAGTAAATGAACTCCAAATATTGTCATATTTTGCATACTTATCTTAAATTTCATATAGAATATTTTGGTGATAAGAATTGAATTTTTCTATGATATCAGTAGTTGTCGAGTCAGACTAATAAATTTAAAACAAATCGATAATGAATTTTGATTGAGACGAAAATTTGTATCTCACCTATTTTTGATGTGATAAAAATTATGGAATCGATTTTAAAATGAATAGGAGTCTTGAAAGTGAAAAAAAAGTTTCAGGGGCCAAAATGATAAAATTATGGTTATATATATATATGAAAAAAAGAGGCGGTAGAAATTTTGGGACAAAATGGGTGGTGGCCACAAAGATGGTAAAAAGATGAAAAGGACTACAGAAATAAAAGAAGAGGTGAGACGAAAAAAAAGAAAGAAAGAAAGAGAAAAAAATGAAATGAAATGAAAAAAAAAGGAAAGGCCCCAGAACTTTCGGGCCACAGACCTTGAAAAAATGAAAAGAAAAAGAATGGAATGAGTAAAGAAAGAAAGAAAGAAATGAAAGAAAAAAAGGAGGAGATGGCGACGACGCAAGGTAGGGACAATGCAAGCCCACCTCACACCGGCCGTACCTCATGCCGATCACCACCATCGATCAACTCCCGATGATGAGATGAGTCTTCCATTACCCATCACTCCTCCTCGTTCGCCGGCGATGGGTAGATAGGTCGTGAAGAAGGCAAAATTTTTCGACTTCGATTTCAATCAAACCAGCCGGCAATTGGGCACATGACCACTGAAAGTGAAGTCAAGAGATCCTAATCTATGAGATGGCAGTATCGGATTGTCATCGGTGAGTCTCCGATGAGCCTCTGGTGAGAAAATTATTAAGCAAATCAAAGTGAATTTGATCATTAAGGTATATGACTACGAAATCTTTTAATTTTTCCTTTAAATTTATCAAGAAAAAATATTAAATTATTGAATAAAATTGAAATTAATGTTATGATTGTTCAATTAAATTTTAGTTAAGCCTAATATAGTGTATAAATTGAGTTAAAAAAATTTATTACAAAATTTTCTTTATGAATCAAAAATTCCTTCTTAAAGGAAATGAATTATTGTCTTGTAAATTAATGAAATTAAGTCCTAATTTGATAGAGAAGATGAAATAATACATCTATAAATTGTTACGGAATTTATATGAATTTATATAAATATTTTGGAATATTTATTAAATGATGTAATTGATAAAATAGTGAATTTTGTGGATTATGTTATAAAATGATAATAAGCATAAAATAAATTGCCTATAAATTTTTATAGAAATTTTAAAGACTTTTTAAGTATATGTATATATGTATATGATGAATTATGGTAAAATAATTCATAAAATAAGCAAAAATAATCATAATTAAAGAGCAGTGTTCACATAAATTTTTATGGAATTTATGTGATTTATAGAAATAATTTAGAAAGTAAATGTGGAACATGCTTAATTTAAATATCGAATTATTGAGAAATAATTCAATAAGCAATTTAAAAGTTGGTAAATTAATGTAATTTAATTTACAATTCGTATAAAGAAAATGAAAAGATTAAACGATAAATTTTTAGAAAATAATAATATAGTGAATAAATTAACCGTAGTGAATTATTACCAAATAATTCATAATTTGGATAAAAATGGTGAATTATTATAAATAATTCACAACACATATAAAAGTAAGTGATTTGAAATGTTATATGTCCGAAAAGTATTAAACGTTCAGATTGAATTATTGTAAAATAATTCACAAAAAGTGATTGACAATACAAAGTAATTGAAAAGAGTAAGTAAACAAAAAGAAAAAGTTACTGTATAGTCAAGAGCACTAAAAAGTGTGCGATTGACAAAATATTTTGTGATAAGAAAAAATGAAAAAAAAATTAAATTTATTGAAAGTTTGAATATCATTTCGAAAGTTTTTGATTGTTTTTGCCCTTAGCAACAGTCAGATTGTAATATTCTTATTCAGGATATAATTGGCTAGCCATAGGGACACCTTATACCGCGGTGCAAGTCATGACGACTTGCTTTGCTATGGGTAGGATCTTTGATCTCCATAGCTTCAGTGTAAAGTGAAAGTGAAAGTGAAAGTGCATTTGTTTTCTGCTCTGTGAGACTAGATCTTCTGGGATCATTTCTCTATCTGTTCAGTGGGACCTTTGGGTCCATGTTCCGCATATCCTATCTGAGAGCCTGTCCTATTGCACTAGGGGCATCTTGATGGTTATAAATTAAAAATGCAAAAGTGAATTGAAAGAAAAAAAATTATAAAAAATTGACCTGACTTAAAGAAATTGTAAAGGTTGGGATTAAAATTGAAATTTTTCCTTGAAAAAGAAAAGGTGAAATTAATGGGCAAAAAGAAAAGAACTATTTTATAATGATATAACAGTGAATATTGATTGAAAATATTATAAAATAAGTTTTGTAAAGAAAAGAGAGAAATGAATGTTACTTGAAAAGTTCAATAATATTTTAATTGGTATTTTATTTACCAATTATTGTTAAAAACTGAAAAATTTTTAAAATAATACTGATTATGTAATGAAAGTTAAACGAAATCGACCATATCATAGTTAAATTTGAAATTATACTTAATAGTAAAATTCCGAAGGTAAAAGCTAACTAAAAAGTAAAAAGATCCAAAGAAAAGTGATATTCCAGTTAAAAGTGAAACAGTTAGAATTCTAAACTAAGAATGAAAAAAAAACTATTGTAAAAGAAAGAAAATAAAATGTATTGACAAAGTGTTCCGAAAGATTTGTATCATTTTGCATAAGTGTTATAAGCTTTAGTAATTGTAAAATGTTATGTAGTGAAAAAAAAAAGTAAGTAAAATGGACAGGATAAAATATATGTCTAAAATGGAATTTATAGCACATAAAAAGTAACTCTGAAATCAAGAAAGGAATTGAATAATGAACTGAGTACTGCCTTCTAAAGGGGAAACTAATAATGTAAAGTGTTAACGAACTGATTAATGTAATGAAATATTCAGGCAAAGAAAATTGTTAAAAAGGTTTTATATGAACTGCTAAAAGAAAAATATATGACAAAGTTAATTTAGGATAATGTTGTGATTGAACTGTAAAAGAAAAGCATTGGAAAGTAAAAAATAAAGTATAGAATTAAAGCAAAAAGATTATTAAATTGTTGGTAAATAATGGGAAAATTCTAGGATTAGTAGTCACCACTGAGCATTTCTAGTGCTTAACACGTAGTGTTTACTGCATGCAGGTTCTAAAGTATTGTGGGAGCTCAGTACACAAAGAAGCAGAAATTGAAGAAGAAGAAGAAGAAGAAGAGTCGGTTATAATTATTTTTAGTATATGTGGCATGTATATACTTAGATAGTGAGAGTATGGAACTGAAATGTATTCAAGTTAATGTTTGTTAACTGATAAATATTGTTATGTCTGGATTATGTCAGTAAATGATTTATAAATGGCTATCATTGATATGTGATAGGTTGTCTAAACTGTATATTGCTATCTGATATGATTGTTTTGCCTCTGAGAGACTAGATGGATTGTTTGAATTTTTTAGGAGGCTAGTAAATTCTAGTCGTAGTATTGCCAAAATTTCATAAATTGAATAGTAATAATAAATTGTATTAAAGTCGTTTAGTAGTGATTGAAGTTTGAAAAAAAAATTCCATTTACCACTAAATTTCGCATCGAAAAATATTGTTCTGATAAGGATGTTATAATAGTTCTATGTGCTTACATGTATTTGCATATTCACATGTGTATTTAAAATTGTATATCAATATGTCTATATATATATATATATATATATATATATATATACACACACACATGTATCTATATGTGTGTATATATATGAACAAAATATGAACACATAAGGATTAAGTGATAACCTTGGGAAAACGGTATGTGTATATTCAATATTATCTTTATTGAATATAATAATTTGATCATATATGTTCAACACACCAATTTAAGCTTGATAAATAATGATGTGTTGTAAATATAAGATGTATAATATTGTTATACAATGGATGATACATATATATTTTTATGAAATAATAATAATGTATATACATGTTGTTTCCATATCATTAAAGTGGTGAAAATATCACACAAAAAGGGATAGTAAAGCATGTATTCATGCATATGATTATCATAATACAAATGTGAAATGGTTACATGATTTATAGGGATTACAAGTACAAAATAATAATACTTAACTGTGCCCAAGATAACATGTTTATAGAAAATTTATACGTGTACAGATCTATGACACCATGCTCATATATATATATATATATGAATATATGTGTATGAACATCAATATGTATATGATAAGAAAAGAGCAAAGTACAAAACAACAATACCTAATAGTGCATATGGTCACATGTTTACAGAAAGTTACATATAAGCATGTATATGATTGGTAGAGTAAAGATAAAGTAAAGAGATTATGTTGCCTGCATTGAGTCTAGGATGTGAATAGATAGGCATGCCTATAAGGGTACATTGCAGTTGCTTCTGAACAATTTTGGCCTGTTTAGGTCCACTTGAAATTAAAAGTTACAGTGACCCTGTTTGGATTTAAAAGTTAGAGTTGATTTAAACAACCCCGCATGGGTTGTAGCCGACCCCATTTGGGTTCGCTTGATCAGTCTAAGTTATTTGTTTGATCCCATTATGTCCGCTTTACCGATTTATCATACAGTTTTATCCTTATAAGGGATCACCGTTTAATACCTCCGGGTATCTTATTTGTACCTTCGGGTGCCATATTTATAATCAATAGTTTTGTACCTTTGGGTGTTACCGTATAACCCGTTATCCACCTCTTTAGAATAGTGTAGGCTTTACACCAAAGTTAAGAAAAGTTTGATGTTTAACTCAAGTTTCTTGAAGCATGTCAATTCCTAAATTGACTTTATAATATATTTTATATATGAAATTCTTTTTTTTTTATCACATATGAAAACTATGAAATTAAAAGAGTTTGCAATATACGTTTATGCACATTTATTGCATATAAAAAAATTGTATGTACAGAGTTATATGAATGAACCAATGCATCACTAATATCTAGTTATGGACTATATTAAAGATAGTATGTTCCCTATAGTAATATGTTGCTTGATTGAGCTAGTTAAATGACTTGCATGATTCGTCATATATGAAAGCTATGTAAATGTTTTTTTTCAATATAAGTGTTTTATTTGCAATGAAATATAAAAGTTATGTATAGGTATTCATGTCGGTGATTGCTTTTCAATTAACACACTGGGTTATAAGTTTTCCTTATAGCTACTCGTTCTTGCTTTTTACTAGGACATGATGTACAATGTCTTTTATGCAACATAAAATATTTACGGATCTATAAGTTATAAACTCAATATGATACTGGTATGTGAGATAAAAGTAAATTAGTAATTCAATGTTTGCATTAGTACATTAAGTATCACAAATACATCCTAGATCGATAAATGATGAACTTTCATAGTACTAATGCTCTATCTTTCTCATGAATACACATATATTATTATTGATCATATGCTTATATTTGAATATATATTCCTAGTATATGTCAAAGTGTGTGGTATATGTAAGGTATGACTTAGTGTAAATAGGGGTATATCATTCAATGAATGAATTGTAGGTCTAAAAGATAAATATGCTTATATGATTAAATGTTGTGTATATAATGCACCAATGTAGAATTTACTATCATTAAGTCATTCGGGTATCATATGTGGACTCTTGTTTATTAATTTTGAATTGGTATATCTTTCATTTGAATATAAGGTATACTTGTAGTTTATGATGTATGCTTGTTGGCGACCACTATGAGTGGTCGTTTGTCATATTTTGTGTTCCCACTAAGCTTTATAGCTTAGCATGGATGTTTCATCTGTGTAGGTTGCAAGGATAGGATTTTCTCGCAGGACTAATATCTGCAACAGGTTGGCCAACACAAGCCTTAAAAGATTGAAAAGTAAAGTCTCATTTTTGTTCTTTTATTTTGTGGATATGAAAATTTTTAATTATGATGGAATTTTTGTATATGTACAAATGTCTTATTTGAGGAAACATTGTAATGTATTGAGGACTCTTAAGTTTACATGATATGGTTTTAATTTCTTCTATAAGTTATCTAATAAGAAATGTTTTCGAATTTAGAACATAGTAAAATATGTATTATGATACAAGATTTAGTGGTAACAGCCAAGTATAGAATTTAGGTGCTACAGGTAGGGCTCAATGCCAAAGCCAAAAGACTATCTCGAGAGTGCCTTTTCTTCTACAAGCTCAGCCAGTTTAAAAGATACTAATAAGGGAAAGTTAGATTAGAGAAGATAAACTATGAAAGGAGATAACTTATGGCATAACACCCTATGCATGAAGACAACTGGAGGGACGTTGGATGGGAAAAGAGAAAAATATGAGAAAACTATGCCCCCAGGTAACAAAAGCCCAGCTTAGCCTTAAAAGAAAAGCGTTTGAAGATGAAGAAGGCTCTAAAAGCATGCACTCTCACTTCTAAGATAGAGTACATTTCCCGATCAAAAGATCGAAGAAAATCATGGAAATTTCAATCGAAAGATAGATGAAAATCATTGTTTGTCCAAATTAAAACATCGAAGAAAATGTCATTGTCCCGATCAAAAGATTGAAGAAAACTATCATTGCTTATATATCGATGTACACATTACATAATGTAATAAAATAAGTTTGTTGGAAGATTCTGCAAACATCTCACACTCGAGGCATGATGGAATTTGGAAAGAAAAAGAAGATTGACCACGGCTTAAGAAGGGGAGAGTAAAAATCAATAGAAATGGAAAAACGCACTAACCTATAGGCAATGCTATGACAAAGCAATCAAAAGGCCCTATGGAGGAGCAAAGCAAGTGGTAGAAACAAAAGGAATAAGCATAAACAACCAATTATATTTATAGTATAAAGAGATACATGACAATTACAATGAAAAAGCCAAAAACAATCAACGGTCATAACAAAAAAAGAAGGACCATAAATACCGAAGAAAATACAGAAAGTAATCGGTTGTAGCTATTCACCAAAAGGTGCGATCAAATGATGATCTTCAAAAGAAGCTAGGCTATCTTTGAGTCTGAGTAAGTCCCGATCCAAAACTCAAAAATCTAAAGAAAAACGTAACAGATTATAGAGTGTTCGATTGGATTGAAGGGACCTTGATTTCACTAATCCACTGGCACACTATAGAATCTACATATTTAGCTTATCCCACATCGTATTGGTGCTCATCTATCCTGAAAACTGATAAGCAAAACTCAGTATTAACAACATAAATCTCGAAAGAGAAAAATGATCAGAGTGACTCAATCTCTCTAAAGATAAGTGTCATTCGATCACCGTTACTTCTTTACAAGTTTTTTGCAATATCTTTTTACTTGAAATCGTCAAAAATGCCAAATGCATAAAAAGACTAGATATAGAACATTTAAGGAACTAAATTTATTCAAAGTACATAGATAACATTCTTTTTGTCCGAAAAAACACACGGCCTCTGAGCTTTTTGCTCCCCCTCTTAAGAAAAAGAGAAGAAGAAGAAAAAGCAAAAGACTATAAGAAAGAAAAAATAGGACTACAGGGAGAAAAGAGGACAAAAGCCTCACCGTTGCCTCGACCACTACCTCCACAATGAGACCACCTCTCATTATAGCCCTCTGCAAACAGGTCAGCATCCAAAAAAATGGAGAAGAAAACACAAACATATATCCCCTATCATGATCAATTGAAAGTTTAAGGCTGAAAGGGAAATACAGCAAAGGTAGGAGGCTGTATGGCTCGCTAGCGCAAGCCATATCCAGACAAGTCAAAGGTCCCTTTTTTTCATTCATCTTCCTAAAATGAAAAAGTTAACCACAAAATGTAGAGGGTTTGGAGGTCTTATGGTAAAATTTAATGGCCAGAAAGCAATATAAGAAATCACAAGAGGAAATAGGAAAAGATAACATAAGAATAAAAGCAGAAGGAAGCCCCTTTTATAGATGCCTCCAAACACCTTGTAAAGGCATTAATAAAACCACCATGTGTCAAAGCTCATTAAGGCATGATCAAAAATCGAAGCGTCAAATGGGAAAATCAACCATCAAAGCATAGAAAATGAAGCGACCACTATTAAATCAGGAGAAGTGAAACTACGCCTGGAAATGTTAGAATGACTTATTGATGAAAAAAATCATTAGGGGATTGATGTGCATGAAATAGGCGTTAGTGTGATTAAAATCTTATCGCTATAATGCAAACTCTCTTTGGAAAACATGCACTAAAGCATCGGCTAACTGATAATCTTATTAGGTAACTTCACTTCCCCCTTGACCATTATCATTAAAAAAAAATTTATGCCTACAATAATTGCAAAGTAGAGCGATAAAAGATGGCTTGAAAAGTCATGACTTTTGATCTTTGCAAAAATGATCGACCCTCCATAAAGGGTACAACATAGTCCAACCGACTATCAGTAAGAAAAGAAACAAATAGAGCTAGCGACGATCAGCAATGCCTTACGTTCGCAACACTCTGATAGATAGGTTAGAGAAAGCAAACCCTAAAAAATAATCCATGATTATAAAAATGAAAAGTATTTTACATGATAAAATTTCAGGAATATTTTAGCCTCTTAAGGCTGATGATTCATTAATTCTGATCAACGAGTTATCCCGATCGATGTATTAATTTCAGCCTCTCAAGGCTGATGATTCACTAATTTCAATCGAACAATTCATCCCGATCGATATATCCATTCTAGCCTCTCAAGGTTGATGATTCATTAACTCTGATCGACGATTTATCCTGATTGATGTATCAATTCCAGCCTCTCAAGGTTGATGATTCACTAATTTTGATCAACAATTTATTCTAATCTATACATCAATTCCAGCCTCTCAAGGCTAACGATTCACTAATTTTGATCGATGATTTATCCCGATCGATATATCAATTCTAGCCTCTCAAGGCTGATGATTCACTAATTTTGATCGATGATTTATCTTGATCGATGTATCAATTCTAGCCTCTCAAGGCTGATGATTCATTAATTCTAATCAATGCTTCATCTCGATCGATGATCTATTCCAACCTCTTAAGGCTAAGAATTTATTAATTCCAATCAATGCTTCATCTCGATTGATTCTATCCTCTCAAGGCTAATGATCCATTAAATTCGATCGACGATTTATCCCAGTCGACACATTAATTCCAGCCTTTCAAGGCTGATAACTCATTTAACTCTGATCGACGATCCGTACTGATCGACTTACTTATCCTACTGATTATGGAATCCTGTCGTTAGCAATATCAAACAAACTAGCACAGGTGCAGCGTCGCCACTTTGATTGTTCATTGAACTGATCAATAGGGAACAAGTGATAACACCTGAATATATAAAAGGTTGAAGGCCCAACGACTCCAAAAGGGGCCTCAAATAAAGGCCCATGAAAGTCCCATTAATTAAGGGACAAAACACAATGATTGAGGCTATCCGATTGGATTTAACCTCTCCCTGATAGACAGAGGTCATCTGACACACACCACCATCCAATCGTTGTTACCTACAAGAGTAGGCCATACCTGCCACAGAGTCAAACAATTGTTTGACACATTGCTCAAAGCCTCCCAAGCTCTATAAATAACATTTTCCTTTCTAAAAAGGACACAATCTTCTTTCTTTAAATAATGCAAATTCTCTCTCTCTAAAGATCTTTCTTGCCCTTCAATGACTTAGGCATTAGAGTGTCAAAGTCTGAGACAACCAGGCTAAACATCTTTTTTGCAAGTTCCACCAATAACATTTTGATCGGGATCGGCACTACTTTACCAAGCCAATCCTCTTGTTCACATTGACACGGAGATACCCCATCTCCATAAAATTTTGTGATTTATCAATTCTGTTTCTTGGTTACTGATTCAAAATAATATGATCAATTTTACCGGCAACTCACGCAAGAGATTCTAGTTGCCGTGATTTCTATTAATTACCATTTGGCGCTAGAGCATAAAAGGATGGATTTACTGCTTTGAAGTTAATAGATAGCATAAATTTCGAGAATTTCTTTCACAGGTTGATTTTGTATGGTGCTTTTGTGGTCAGTGATAGTGCTGAAGAAAACACGAAAACTTGAACATCATCGGATTAAATTTGTAAAATCTCCATAGATTCTGGGTTTCCTTATAATCTATCAAAATAAACATCAAATGGTTTCAGCTCCTTCTTCTTCGGGTCATATATGTAATGGCCCAAATACCGGGTTAGTTGGAAATAGTATTTTCCTATAGTGAATAGTGATACCGGGGTGAATAGTACTTTTTGAAGTCAAAAAATATTTTATTTGATCATTGGAAAGCACATGTCAGCAAGAACCTGTGGTTCGAATTTGGAATCAAAATGAGGTCAAATGAGTCTCCAAAACCTGAAAATAAAAAAATTTCATAGTTTCGGTTCAAATAGAGTATGGGTTGACTAAGATTTGATCAAAACTTTAAAAATAGTAGATGACCTCTAAAAACTACTAGAACTTTTAGATCTACATTAAATGATATATATAATCATATGGTAATGAAAAATTAAATTTTCGATAATTTTGAAAAATTGGGTTATCGGATTGGTAAAAGTGAATCAAACCGAAAAACAGTCTCTGATTGACTCAAAAATATTCGTAGAGTTTAATGAATATATTTTGAGGATTATGAAAGTATTTTTAGGAAGGTTTGAACATAAGAAGTAAGAGAAAAATAATAATTTTAGTTTAAATAGTAACCGATTGACCGTAGATTTGATTGAGGCTTTAAAAATAGTAAAAGATCTCTAAAAATTATAGATTATTCAATTTAGGCTCTAATTAGTATTTATAATTATTTTACGATGAAAAATTAATTTTACGATAATACCAAAAATTGCCTAATCGGACCAATTTTAGTGAACTAGATGAGAAACGGACTCCGATTGAGCTAAAATTTTTTATGGAGGTTATATTATATATTTTATGAATTAAAAAATTAATTTGAAGTGAATTTGAGTTTTGAAAGTGAGAGAAATAATTTTTGGATGCATAATGAGCTTAAAGTAGAAATTGGGCTTAAAGTAGTTGGGCCACTTTGGTTGGACCAGGTCTAACACATCAGCCATCCATAAATAGCCTAAATATCTGAATTTTTCAAAGACATCCACAGCCATCTCCTCTTCTCCCATCTTTCTTCTTTTTGGCCAAGTGAATGATTTGCATTTTACTTAATTTATTCATCTCTTCTCCAATTCTCTTTTTAAAGTTAAGTGCCCTAAGTAAATTGAAAAGTATACTAAAGTAATGGTAGCTTAGTTTGATATAAAACTTTATGGCATTCGAAGTCCTAATTGCATGCAAGTTTTTAACCCTATAAATAGCTAAATCAATTATTTATTCAGGTATTATTTTTCTTATTTTTATGAGATTCTCTCTATTTTCATTATTTCTCTATAATTTTTCATATTCGTAAAAACTGACTTGACCGTCGAAGTTGTCGTAAATCTCTACAGGTCTTTTACTATTTTTTGCAAGTAACAAACTTGGAACGAAATGTTTTCAAGAATATTATCAATATTTATTAGAAATCAAATTTAATTACTCAAACAAAGAAAAAATAATTCTAAGTTATTTAACATGCTCTTTCAAACTATGTTATACTCATTCATCAATTTCCATTAACCTTTTATAACATATGTTAATGAATGAAATTAGAGTTTTAACTATTCCCAACAAATTTTCACAAGTCAAGTTATATTATTTTTATTCAAACTATGTTTTTTTATGTTGTTTACAATTCAATTTCGATTCCGAGATCTTCCTTCTGTAATCAATCAAATGGCTAGTTCATTGAAAGCATCAGGCATAATTATAAACAATTGCAAAAGTAAAAAAAAAAACTAATTAGATTAATCCAAAAAAGTAAGAATTCAAGTTACATTAAAAATAATCCTCTAAGAGATTTAGTTTATGCTAATTATGTTCCAAAATACAAAATAACAAATTGAATTTAATAACATAATTACAACAAACTTGAAATTTGAATTGAGTTAAGAATCTTAGTGCTTGAAACTTCAAATTTGTAAAATTTCTTCTCAATCTCCAAATATTACGTTCTTTTCTAATTTGAGATGAAGGGGCCCTTTTATATGAGAGAAGCATCATGATCTAAATAGGAAAACTCTAGATTTTGTTTTGGGAAAAAGAAAACAGAACTGGATAGGAAAAATAAACCACAAATAAGATTATCTTTTTAAATCCTATTGTCGTACCCTCAGGTGGTGATTTTTTCCTAGTGTTACCACCTCAGATGGTGAAATCTTCTGCCTACTTAAATGTCAGTCTCAAGTGGTGGAATCCCATGGTTGTCCTCTTTTTTCACTTTTCACTTCTGTTAAACTCTTAAAGTTTTCAGCACGAATTTTATACTTTCAAATGACCCTCAACTCCATTAATCATTGAATATTAATAACATTAAATCTAAAAATACCAAGATTAAAACAGTTAACCAACATTATGATTAAAAACTAAAATTGAAATTGAAAAGATAATATAACTTAACTACAAAACTATTGTCCTGCCTTAAAAATTTGACTTAAAAATGATTTAAATTAGCTATATAAAACCTACTAACACATTGCATCTCAAATCTGGAAGAGAGGCATCTATCTCATTTATTTGGTAAACTTTATATTCTAATTAGTAATTACCATTCCAAATTTTAGTTTAATTCATTTTCCTTCTATTGATGGAGAGAGGGAGGCAGTACATAAACAAAAACAAAAAGAATGAAAAGAATAGGGTTAAGAACTTTTATATAAATAAATTTATAAAATGGTACAAAATGGCATAATTTTACTAATAGTATAATTGGTTCACTTTTAGCAATTTTTGGGGGATAATTTTAAAAATAGTGCATTTTGTACAATTATTTGGGATATTGGGGTATTTTGCAAATTAATTGGGGAAATGGGGTGTTTACCTCATTTCCGCTGCTTTTTTGGACGGAAATGGCAGAAAATCACGAGATGGCAGGGTCTTCATTTCTGCTGGAGTCTTGGGCGAAAGTGGCAGGAACAGCAGTCGTATGGCAGGTGTCCATTTCCGCTGAAATCTTGGACGGAAATGGCAAAGAATCATGTTTATATAATTGCGAGTATATGACTATAGATTTATAAATAAATTGGCACCTCATGCAATCTCTTGTTGTATCTGCTACGCTACAGCACGTAGGCATAGCACGTGAACAAATTGACTTTTGCCTTGCAAACAATTATTTATTTATTTTTAATTCGCTTAATATATAATAAAACACCAAACTTATCAAGTTTTGCCAACCCCATTCCTACTTTTTTTTTTTAATTCCATTAGTCTGAACTAACATAATTTGTGATGTGAGCTTTGTTATTTATTTATATTTACTTTAAGTGCGTAAAAATGTAATAATCTAATTCGGTAAAATATATTCTAATGACAATTTTAATATATTATTTTACGCTGATTAAATTATAATGTAAATGCTAAATTTTGCTAATCCAGGTATAAATTTATGTTTTTTCATATATATAAATATATATATTAAGCTTTTTAAATTTTAACGTACCATTCGGAAATCTTATATATGTTTATTAATTATCAATCCGAAGAAAAGCTTTCCATGAACCTCTAATCCAAACTTCCTCAACACCTACGTACCTCAAAACTTAGCACATTAAGCACGACAAAGGCCAATTTTTTTTTTTTATTTTTTGGCAACTGCCAAAGGCCAAGTTGTATTGCATGATATTAATTAGTATTTTTTATATTTGTCAAAAGATATAATAATTAAAGTATTTTTTATATTTTTCCCAAAATTATTTTTTTTACATTGAGATACTATTCAATATCAATAATGGCAAGAAAAAGGGGAAGATAGATAATAATAAATAAGTGATAGTACATAATGGTAGGGACATATGTGCCTAATAATAAGACAAAAGAAACCACACAGAAATAACTACACAAATCAAACAACAAATCCTTTATTCTTTTATCGAAATTCAATTTTATTTTTTTTTGGGGAAATTATCAAAATTTCAAATTTCAACGGTGTGGGGATGAATGTTTTGTTACTCTACACCTATACTGCTCACAATTAAAACAGCTGGGCCACTGACTGCGGCGTCCCTAATCTATTGCAGTTATATACTAATTTTGTTAGGTACACGAAATTCCAATGTGGAGTCACGAGATAGCATGAGGTGCCAATTTAACAGTCATATACTCGCAATTATATAAACATGATTCTTTGCCATTTCCGCCCAAGATTCCAGCGGAAATGGACACCTGCCAGATGACTGTTGTTCTTGCCACTTCCGTCCAAGACTCCAGCGGAAATGAAGACCCTGCCATCTCGTGATTTTCTGCTATTTCCGCCCAAAAAAGCAGCGGAAATGAGGTAAACACCCCATTTCCCCAATTAGTTTGCAAAATACCCCAATATCCCAAATAATTGTACAAAATGCACTATTTTTAAAATTATCCCAATTTTTGGATACCAAAATCAAACCGAACTAATATAACTAAATTTTTATTTCAAAATCTAACCAAATATACTAAGTTAATTACAGTTCAATTTAGTTTTTGATTTCGGTTTTTCTCAGTTTTAACTATAACTCAAAATCATATTTAAAAAAGTGACTCGATCTAAAAATAAATCCAAAAAATGTGACTCAAAAAATTTAAAATTGAAAATACTAACCCAAAATGACTTATATTCAAACCCACTCGATTCGATTGCTAGATCTACATAATTGTTAAAATCTCTTTTATCATATTTTTATATGCTAATTATATACATATATAATGATATTATTTTTTTTATTAAAGGTTAATTTTAATTAACTAGAAAGATAAAAATGCCATAATGCAACCATCATTAGCTTTTTCTGTTTGAGTGCTTAATTTTTCTTATTGACTTAACATCCAATTATCATCTCTCAGTACTTTAGGTACCGGTGGACTAGATTAATCATTATAATATTACATCAAAGTGTAAATTTGTCAGTGCAATTTTACTTTTAACACTTCAAGAAATTTTATTTTTTTAATAATCTCTTAACACCTACCACTTAAAGAAGCAGCCACGTGGCACAAAAAGGGTCAAATTTCTTCTAATTTCAAAAATAAAGGGTAAAATTACAACAACTGAAACATTACGTATAAAATGATAAAATAATCCATTTTATCAATGCATACAATTTTCCACAGTAAGCCTTATTGTTATACCCCATGGCAAAACGTCAGAAAAATTTTGCATCTTGAAATTTTAGACCATCCGCATCAAAAGAAACGACCAAAACGTATGATATATTATATAAACCCCATGTCTGACGCATCATTGGAGACTTAGATATAATTCCTACTATAATGGGTGTTTCTCTTTCGAATCTCACGTGAGAGGTCAAATACTAATAAAAATAATTAAATAAATCTTAACTAATATTATATTTAAATAGTATATATTAATACTAATTAACATTAATTAAATAAATCATAATTAAGAAAATTGATTATACAATATGAAAAAATTTATTTAAATTAACGGACAATAATAAAAATTACAAAACGTTGAAAGAAAAAATTAGATGACTAACTACGATTTTGCTGGTATGGTGAAAATGCAAAATGGCTATGTTTTTAGCCGTTAAAAATTCAATATTATGATCATGTTTGATTAACTGAATTGCACATAAAATGATATAATATAGTATAAGTTAATACAAATACAGTATTTAAAAGATTTTCTAAAAAATTAATGTGTGAATAATATAATACACTATAAGTCTTATTATCCCACATATACTGTATAAAATAATATATCACAAACTCTTGAGTTTGTATAATACGATAAATATCGTATTAATACTAATTACTACCTTACTATCATCGCTGTTGCCATCACCATCGCCACCACACCCCTGCTGCCGCCACTAAAACTACCACCATTATTGCCATTACTACCGCCCCCATCACCACACCGCCGCTACTCCAGCTGGCATCGACACCACCACTACCACTTTTGTCATCACCACGGCTGCCCCCACCACCACGCCGCCTCTACCACCACCGTTACCGACACCACTACAACTATTGCCATTGTCGCCGCTACCACTATAACCTCCGTCGCCGTCGCCCCCACCACCATACTGCAGCCACACACCTGCCACCCTTGCCAACACCACTACCACCGCCCTTACCACCACATCGTTGCTGCTGCCACTACCACCATCACCCTATTGCCGCCACAAACGTTGCCCCAACCACCACTGTCATCACCATCGCCAACGCCACCACACCACCGCCACCACCATTACCACACTACGGCTAAATCTTTAAACTTATAATATTTAATATATGACTTAATAGCTATTATATAAAAAGGCCGAATGTGCAAATCGCCTTCTAAAATTTGGCAAAAATTATAATTTAGTTCCTAAAGTTTCATTTAGTGTAATGTCACTCCTAAAGTTTGAAAATTGAAGCAATGTCGCCCTTAAAATGATACATGTCCAATTTTTGAGTGATGCGTGTCAAATTTTTGAGCATCAGTTGTTATTTTAGGGGCCAAATTGCCCCAATTTTAAAAAATTAAGGGTGACATTGCACCAAATGAAACTTTATGATCTAAATTGCACTTTTTGTCAAATTTTAGGGATCGATTGTACCTTTAGCCATATAAAAATTATATTATAATTGATAAATTCTGTCGTTTTATGCTTAAATATTTTGTCAAATTCGTTTTTTAGATTTTTTCATTTTTTATCTAATTTTGATTTTAGAAATATTGGTCTTTCTAATAATATATAGTCATTTCTTATTAAATTTTTTCATTTTTTAATAAAAAAATTGATGTATTAAAATTTATATTTTATAATTATAATTTTTTTTATCTAAATTAGTTAAAAATAATAATTTGATTGTATCTATTTTTAATTTTTTTAAAAAATAATATATTACTATGCACCAAATACAATATACAATATTACAGGCTAATACAATTCTATACTAAATATTGTATAATATAATACAAGTTAATGCTATATAAGCTAATGCTATAAGATTTATATTATATAGATTAATACTATACAGGTTAATATAATACAGTGAACCAAACTTGACCTATACGTGAAGAATGATGCCCTGTTAAAATTTACAATTATACAATTTTTATTTTTAAATGCCATATGTCAATTGGTGAGAGTTAGAGAGATGAACTACAATGCATTGAAGACACTGCATCATGACTGGAGATGCGTGGGGGAGAAGCTAATTCAGATGCTGCAAATGGTGGGACTTTTTTCTAATTTTAGTGTGTTTTAAAAAATTAATTTGAGGATTGGGGTGTTTTTCAAACTATTTATAAAAATGGAATGTTTTTTCATTTTTGCAACCCTTAGTTGCAAAAATTGACTGGGCCCCACTCTCTCTCTCTCTCTCTCTCTCTCTCTCGTTGATCCATTATGCAACCGTCCCCCTCTCTTATCCTACCTTTTTTTTATACCTTAATTTAAAATTTTAATGCTATATTATTAATTATAATTTTTATTATTTTAATAATATATAATTATTTATTTTATGTTTAAAATGGATATAATAGAATAATTATAAAAAAAATTATTTTTAACTACAATAATTAATATTTTTCAATTTAAATAAAAAATAACCAACTAAAATTATAAAATAGAAGAGCATATTAAACATCGTTTATACTCTGAAAAAAAAAGAAATTAATTAAAGACCGTGAAATCAAATTCAATATTAGTTAATTTCCTTCTAAGTCTCCAATTAAAATTAATTAATTATGCACCTATCAAATACTAATATCATATTTCATTTCATTATCTTCAATTAATTTCTTTTTCTATTTCAAAGTATAAATGATTTTTAATATGCTCTTTTATTTCATAATTTTAATTGATTATTTCTTTATTTAAATTAAAAAATGTTAATTATTGTAGTTAAAAAATAATTTCTTATAATTATTCTATTATATCCATTTTAAACATAAAATAAATAATTAAATATTATTAAAATAATAAAAAAATATAGTTAATAATATATGTATTAAAATTTCTATAGAAAATGGTTGTGAAAATGAAAAAACACTCAATTTTTTCAAATAATTTTAAAAACACTCAAATTTTCAAATTAATTTTTAAAAATACACTAAAATTAAAAGAGTCCCGCAAATAGTCTTAAGACTAGAGGTGTTCGTCGGGTGGGTTCGGGTGAATCCTACCCGAATAACCCGAACCCCAAGATTTTTCATATATTCCAACCCTACCATACCCTACGAATAGTTTGGGTCCCGACCCGAATAACCCGCACAATTTCGGGCTCCGTCCGAATAATCCGAATTTATTTTTCTTTTTTATTTTAAATTATTTAAAATAAAATTCGGATCGGTTTGGGTCGGGCTACCCAGTTATTAAAATGCCGCATTTTGGGGTGGAGAATTTTATTTTTCGGGTTGTTCAGATTAATGAGAGTTTAACCGATCCGATCCGACCCGAACCCGAACAAACATAAAATCTCTAACCCTACCCGAATTGTTTGTTCGATGCGGATTGTTCAGGTAGGATCGGGTTTTGAACACCCCTACTTTAGACTATCCACATTAGGAGAAATGCACCTAAATCCTGATGTGGGTCCACATCTACCACGTAGACACCGCATCATTGGAGACTAAAAGAGAAAATTTCTATTTCAATGGGTATCAATCTTTTGAGTCCCTTATGAAGGCACGCATACTATTAAAAATAATTAAATAAATATTAACTAATATTATATTTATATAACATATATTGATAATAATTAACATTAATTAAATGGATCATAATTAAGAAAAGAAGTTATAAAATACGAAAATTTAAATTAGTGGATAATAATAAAAATTACGTGACATTGAAAGAAAAAAAAAATCATGACTAATGATAATTTAGCAAGTAACGTAAAAATGCCATATATGTTCCACCAATAACGAAAGTATGGTGCCATGGGGTGTGAAATGGATATGCATTTTGATTGGGTGGATAATACATCATCGAAAAATGTGAATGAAAATTAGTTTAATGCTTAGGGATTTTGTCAATTTAGACCCTGGGTTGAATTTTGTGTGTAAGAATCAGAAATTATTGGAATAAAATTGATTTGGATTCGCGCTGCAAATGGTTCAAAGACATTTGGTTCAAAGACATTTTCATCAAAATCATTCACATAGTTGCATTAATTGAGAGTTTATTCCGTCCTCTTAGTTTTGTAAATTTAAATTTCAATAGTTTCCATTATTTTTCATGCAGAAATTTAAATCAAAGACATAAACAGCGGACCAACAATTAAAAAAATAATAATAAGAGCAGTGACTAATCTATCAATGAATTAGTTATTCTAATCAAATTTATTTTGCATGTCATCTATACTGGTCAAATTCAACAATGGTACAAATTAAGGAACAGATTCATAAAATAAAAAAAAAAGATTAAATCAGTAAATGAAGCAATACTTTGAACTATTTTGATAACATGGCCAATTTTAACAAAAGCAGATTGACATTTTTTTAAGAAAGTAAATTGATATAAGAAATATCCGCCCTGCAATATGAAACTAAATTAAAGGATAAATATTTCAAAAAGTCTCATCCATCTAAAGCTAGAGATAGCACCAGAATTTGTGAAAGATTCAGAGTAGGAAAAAAAGATTTAAAATATTTTTTTTTTATAATTGGCCTAAGGTGTAATTTTATCATTAAAATTATTAATAAAAAGTACAATTTTATTTTTAATATTTATTGGTATAATCTTAGTCTCCATATTTTAAAATTAGAAGAAATTTATCTTTTTTTATATCATGTATCTACTTGTTTAAGTGTCATGTATTAAAAAACTATTAAAAAAATGGTACAATTTTTGCAAGTTGCACTTAATGTTCCAATTAGTTGAAAGACAAATTTGCAACTTGCCTTTTATAATTATTTATTCTTATGATGTTTGGTTAATACTTGACAATCTCAAGATTGTCGAAATGAGAGAGAGATTGGCTGATTGAGATGGAACACCTTAGAGAGTCTGAAATAAGAATATCCCGATCGGACTCAGCGTGTAAACTCTGATACTTAAGTTAGTATTTTGTTTAAAATCTCTTGTGGAAAGTTAAAGTAAAGAAGAAAAAATGTTTTTTCTTTTCTACATGTGGACCTTAGATTTTGAGGGTTTAGGTAACTTATATGGGATGTGACCTATTATGATAAACTTACTAGAGTAGTTTGGTAGGTACTTGATGATGGTGTCAATTTCTTTGACACAGCCAAAATCTTTGTCAAACCGATCGGATTGGAACATTTTGATAGGATTGACATGGACACTCGCACGTGTTGGTGGGACTTCCATCATGGAGTTAAACTTGAATCCTATTTTGGGTCTTATGGGCTTTGTATAAATTCAAGAATTATCATTTGTCCCCCTACCTTAATCCAATCGATCATCAGCATGATTGTAGATTAGTGGTAATTCGCTTTATCTGGAGAAGATTTTATTTGTTATTATTGTTGTTTTTTTCTTTTTTCTTCTTTTCTCTCTCTCGTTTTTTAGAGACTTTTTGTGCTAAAAAAGGGATAGGACAAAATGTCTATCAGGGTAAAGGACATTTCATCACAGGTCGTATTAATGACTCTTCATCAATCGTGGCGTCCGTTTGGTTTGCTCAATTGGGAGTTTACATGTGGGTGGAGGAGGTTTTTCGAGGTTAGGGTTTTGTATGTGGGCTAATTTATGTTTTTACCCCAATAAATGATTGTTACTTCCCTCCTCTTTTACCCTTTTCAATGAAACTGTTTATTTTTCTTTTTTTCGTCTACTGTAATTTTGCGATTTTCCTTTGGAGTTTCGAAAATTTGCCCTCAACCCCTTGTTGAGTAAGTTTTCCTTGTACTTAATTTGAATGCATTGCATTGAGACTTATAGCGACTCTGAGAATTTTTTGTCTCTTTTATCATTTTCCTCTTTTTCTAGTGAGGTTGCTCTTATTCCTTTAAAACATCTTAGGTACTCGTTTTTTAGCCATTTCCTTTGAAAATGGCTATCGATAATGAGAGTGAGTTAGATGTTTCTTGGATGGTCGTTATGGCTTATCCGACATCAATGTTGATCGAAGAGGGCCCTTTTGGAGATCCTCCTGAGTGGTTTATTAGTTTTCAAGTTAGTTTGGCTTCCAGTATGGAATTTTCTTTTTCTCTTTTTCAAATTGAGGCTTTAGAGGGGGTATGGGTTGGCTCCCAACTAAATAAACCCAAATGATTAGAGGATTATAGCTAGTTTTAAGGCGGTTTGTAGGAATTTGAGTATTGCTCCATTGTTAGCATTATTCATGCATTTTTTCTATATATATGGTCAGAACAGGTTATCTGACTTTTATTTTACAAGTAGACTAGGGAGGAGGCTTCTTGCTCTTCTTAATTCTTTGAAGGGCTATAAGGACAAATTCTTTTAGATTGAATGAAAAAAAGGGGTTTTGGAGTGAATCTCCACCAATTGTATAAGACAAAGATGTTAGGAGATTTATCGAAGGACCTTGATATGTATACACCCAATAAAAAGGTCCTTACAGAATTTGTCAAGAGTTATAGGGGAGACCTTCCTTCCTTAGATTTTTTGTTAGGGGAAGGACTTGTCAGTTCTTCCACCATTTCTATTCGATGTGTTTCGGTTGGTATTTTAAGGTTTTATCAACCTTTAGAGATTGAGGCTGAATGTGAGCCCTCTCCTTTTGTTTTGTATGATTTTGTATTTTTTTTTTGAGTTCTTAACTATCATTTGTTTTGCAGCTTTGATGGATCCCAAAATAGCTACAGAGACTAAGAGGATAGTGGCAGAGCATAAGCGAGCTTGAGATGCTCAGAGGAAGAAGCAATTTGTCTGGCCTTCTAGGGTTTGGAATTTGAGGAGAAAATATAATGTTTCTTCCCAATTGGTTGGGTTTGAATGTGCTTTGATAATTGGGTTGTACTTGTTTCGACCGAACCTCCTTCTTTTGAGGAGCTTATCGCATCTCCCTTAATTAAGAGTATGAATGCATTGGTAGGAACCACTTCTTTGGATGCTTTTAATCGCGCTATTTCTATGATCGTTAGGGCTTTTGTCGATGCTTCTTCCTATGAGTTACTGTTCCCTTAGTTGATTCTTTAAATTTGAAGGGCTTTTTGTCTTGTAGGCTTGGCTCTAACTTTTCCTTTAAGGATAGCAAGGTACTGGATATTACTAGATATTTCTTTATATCTGACAAGGATATGAGGGAAATGAGACCGGTTCATTTGCCATCGAAAGAGTTTAATGATTTTTTTTTGTTGTTTTGCTACTATAAGTTTGTTCTCTCTTTTCTCTTCCCCCCGCCACCCCTTCTTTTTTTAAATATATATTTTCTCTCTTTCTTAGGCCACTAGGAGAGACCTCCATCTTTACTATGAAAATTTAGAATGGAAGGATAAACATCAACAAGCCATTCAATCAGAGAGGGAAAAGTTAATAGAGATTAATGCTTTAAAAAAAGTTGACCTTCAGTCACTCCGATCGGATCATGCCATGCTAGTAACAAGTCTTTCAACTCAAATCGAGAAACTTAAGGCCAATATGGCTTCCTTAGAATTTGCCAATGCTGTTGCTTTGAGATCTTATGAGGGGGAGCATTCTACACAAAAGAATCAATTTGTAAAGCATATGGCTCAGGTTCAAGGTAGCCTCCTTTTGCAAGTTATATTTATTTATGAGTAACATTGTCTAAGTTTTGATTTTATTTTCCTAAAAGATCTGACCTCTTAGCCCCAACCATTTTTAAGAGAGGGTGATGCAAGGACCAAAGGTAATGTTGATGATGGTGATGCAATTGATCAAGAAGAGGCTGGGGTTAAAGTCGTTTCTATCCAGGGGTCTTTAGAGATAGAATGGGATGCTCTATAATGATTTGTGTTTGGAATTTTTTATTATTATGTGTGTGTGTGTATCTATACACACACATTTTCTGTATATTTCTTTTAATAGTGTTATTGTATTTTAAAGTGAAATTTCTTGCAACAGGAATTTACTTGTTATTTCATTTTTTGATAACTTGGTCAGGAAAAAGCGTTACATCTTACATTTTAAATCATATAATTTTTCAGAACTTCTACATTTCATGACTTGGGAATGTCTATTATGTCCATATCTTTGAGCCTGTAAGTGCTCTTACTTAAAATTTTGGAGATTTAGTAGGGTCCCTCCTAGTTAGGCATGAGTTTTCCCACTCCTACATTTCCCAATCCTATGTTGGCTTTTCTGAGTACTAGATCACCTATATTAAATGTTCTTTCTTTGACTTTACTATTTTAGTGTCAGGCTATCCTTTGTTTATAGGCTATTATCTTATCGTAGGTGTCCTTTGGTTTTTCTTCTATCAAGTATAGGTTTTGTTTCCTTTTTTATCCATTATTTCAATCGAAAAAAAAGTTTGTCTATATTAAAGGATGCCAATTTTGACTTATAAGGCCTCTACTTATACCCTAGGAGATTTACTATGTAATATATGATGCATGTGTTTAGTTAATGGCATGGACTAATGTGGTTGTCTAGTTCATGTTATTGTAAGTTGGGACCTAAAGGAAATTATTTGCCAAAATATGGGCAAAATGATCATTTTATATTAAGTCCTACATGTGCATAATTGAGAGAGAATACAATATTGGGGACTCAATTGAAATAAAGAAGTTAAGGTTTATGGTAAGAATAAGAATTGAAGAGAAGTAAGGGGGTTAAATGCAATTAATTTGAGTTAACAAAGTGGACCATTGAATTGTTGACATTTAGCCTCTCTAGAGTCTTCATAAAAAATGAAGAAAACTCTAGGGATTTAAGAATGAAGTAGCTAGCCAATTCAAGGGAAAAAATATAGCCACTTCTCTCCCTAAATTACCCCTAAATGACCCATAAAATAACCCTAAAAGAGAACTCAACTTGATTCTTAAGATGAGAGAGAAATTAGGGTTAATGTTCTAAGGTACAAGCTCTCTTTTCTTCTCTTCTATCTTTGCTTATTATGATGGGCCGATATATATGTTTATATATGTGATTTTCTGCATAAAAGGAGAATCAAGTAGGCAAAAGGAGAAGGAAGTGCAAAAAGAGTGAAATGAGTGCTATTTTAGCTTGAAAAAGGTATGGGAACTTCTCATGATCTTCATTGTGTATGCTTGAAGTGATGACATGATAAATGAGTTATTAGGTGCTAGAAAAAAGTATTAACATGGAAATTAAGTCTAAAGATGCTTGGGAACTGAATTAGGCAAGTTTTTATTGAAATCACAAAATCTGTCTTAGGACTCAACTGACCAATACAGACTATTTTGGTTATAATTTGAGCTATAAGAACCCAAATTAAGTAACTATAGTTGGAATAGAAACTAGACTCATAGATATTGATTTCATATGGAGAAGTAAAAAACTGAATCCCTTTGTAAGATGTGAAATTTGAGTTTAAACTTTGACTGTGTCTGCTGCCCTGTCATTGAGAGCAGTTTGATTTGTTTTGTAAATATCTAAAGATTTACATGTCCTTATGGAATTAATTTTAATGGTTTAGAAACTAGAAACACAGAGGAACAACTTTGTAGAAGATCATTTTGCCTGAAAAGGTCATTTATTATGTCTAAATAGAGGTGCAAGTTAAATTTTTAAATCAGTCGGTAGAATTTTAGGAACAAGGGAAATTTCAAATGGCCAATCACTCATTGTCATGCTCGTGACTCTTGTCTTACTTGCGATAGTAGGCTTTTGTCCCTTATTTTTGCCTTTTTCCCAATTTTCTATCACATTAAACAACCCTCATATGTTGTGCTCATAATAAAACATAGTATAGTTTAAAACACAAACATATGGGAGCTATAAATGCAAATATATATGACCTTATATCAAAGTATGTATATGAGTATGCATGGTCTATAATATTCCCGTTAGATCATGTATATGTACATTAGCATTTACATTATTGAAATTATATGTTGATAGCAAAGTTACACTACCATAATTACCTATAAACATTTACATGTATAACCATGCAATGTGATGCAATATGATAAATTGGATACAATAGATGAAATGACATATAAAATGATCAATGCCTGGACATAAAACTTGGTGGTTGATAGCTAGCCATACTTATAGGGTTATAGATGCAGTTGGTACAGTTTTGACCCCATTTAGGTCACAGCATGTCCCTATTGGGACCATAGTCATGACCTTATTTGGGTCCACATGTTTGACACCTTCGGGCATTTATATTTATATGCTTGATACCTACGGATATCCACAGCACTCATTATCCACTCCTACAGAACTTAGGTAGGCATTCACAGGTTATGATAAACAATAAATATTTGGTGTTAAACAATGACATGCTATATATGACTAACCTTGTACTATAAATCCAAGACACAGTAATGTCTTATAACTGATTGTGATATATTGTTAATGACATGAATGAATTCTATTATTATTGCATGTTGTGTGCGTGCATGAGAATGACCACTGTGAGTAGTTGTTCACATATTTATTGTTCCCCACTAAGTTGTATAGCTTAGCACGAGTGTTCATTTGTGTAGGTACTTAAGATAGGCCTTCCCAGCAAGGACAAAGCCAGCACCAGCCTAGGGAAAGGTCAAAGTATGAAGATGATGATGTTTTAGGGTTATGTTTTGTTATTGTATTATATATGTATATTTTGCTAAGAAAATATAATGTAAAGGTACAATGTAAAGAGAAAGACATTATTATAACTATGATGTATAATGAGCTTTACCTTATATAGCTTATTCCTATGCATGAACATGATTATGATTTATAAAGAATTATATGATGTGTTAACAAATGAGATATAATATGCATTGTTGTATGAAAGATAACACACTAAGTAACAGGAACTAGGAAAATGCTATAGCAGTCCTTACATCTTTGGTATTAGAGTATGGTTTCGACGATTTTGGCTGATAGAAGTTTAGGAAAATGCATATGCATGTATAAAATTTTATTGGTGTTGGCTTAATGTCAGTGTCCTTATGCTTCTTTAGATAGTAGCTTTTGGAGGGAAGTCGAGAAGCGATAGAAAAGACTGCGAAAAGTAACTTACCTATGAGGTTAAATCCCTCAAATCCTGAATCTTCAGCATCTATTCGGGGTAATAAACCTATTGCTCCACCTAGGAAAGCATTGTTGAAGATTTCACAAGATATGGCCTAGATTTTACAGAGAATGATAGCACCAAAGGTTCCTATTACGAAAGTTAGAAAACATGGAGCAGAGAAAATTTTGGGCGTAATATGAAAGGAATAAAAAAGGCAAAACTTTGGTTAGAAAAGATAGAACGATTCTTTATGGAGATTCAATGCTCAACCAACCAAAAAGTGACTTGTATTGTGTCCTTACTTTAAGGAACAACTTATGATTGGTGGAATTTAGTGTTGAAACAACCCCAGTTGCCCAACCATCTAACTTGGGAGTTCTTCGAATCAGAGTTCAAAAGGAGATATATAAATGAAACATATAAAAATGAAAGATTGAGACAATTTCTAAATTTGAAGTAGAAGGGCTTGATAGTAGCCGAGTATGAGACAGAGTTTAGCCATCTAAGTAAGCATGTACCTAAATCTATATTAACGGGAGCTTTTGAGTGCCGACAATTCGAGGATGGTTTAAATGACCGTGTCTAAGAATGCTTGATTGGGCCCACTTCCTTACAATAGGTTAACTACCATCAACTTGTACAGGTAGTGAATTAGCTAAAAATGAAAGAGAAGAAAGAAGAAAAAGCTTTGTTAGAGGTGGTTCATCAACAAGAAAGAGACCGAGAGTTACACAAGTAAATCAACCAGTAGAATCTGGTAACCACCCTACTTCCAGGGGTAGACAATAAATAGCATTTACTTCAGCTAGATTAGGTAAGGAAGCCTCAATAGAGTAGGGCAAAGGACAACCACCTAAATGCACCTACTACTATAGGAGACATTGGGGAACCTATAAGATGTTGACAGACACTTGTTTTAGATATGGTAGCATTGAACACTTTATGGTCTACTACCCGACGAAGCAAGAATAGGGGTCCATATAGTAGAGTAACAAAGAAGCCTCTAATGCACCTCTTGTAGGTAGAGGATGTGGAAGAGATAGAGGCAGATCCAGTCAGTTAAGAAGACAGTCTAGGCACATTTTTGAGATTGTGGATCGTCCTTTTGCTCTTACACCTCCTATTCGAGCCTATGCCATGAAAGCAAGAGAAGATGTTGATACTCCAAAAATCATAGTTGGCACTTTTTCTCTCTCCGATGCTATAATGGCCTCAATACTGGATCAGTCGTGAATAGTAAATTAGACAGTTTTGGGTCAATTGACAAATTTAACTGGTTATCATTGTTGTTTATATAAAGGAATTGGTAGTTAAGGAGTTTAATTGGTTGAAAAAAAATTTTTGACTTACCGCTTTAGTCAACAGTCAAAGTTATAGTATAGGTGTTATAAATGCTGATGTATATGTGCTTATAGATCCGGATTCTACTCACTCATATATATGTAATGGGGATCTGGGTAAAAACATGTATGCTATAAATCAATTGAACTTTGATATATGTGTGACTAGCCCCTTGGATCATAGTGTGTGTGTAAATAGAGTGTGTAAAGATTGCCCTATCAGGATACAAGAGAGAATTTCTAGCTGATTTAATTGTATTGCCCTTTCATGAATTTGATATAATATTGGGCATCGACTAGTTGACTAAACACCAAGCAATAGTGAATTATAGTGCTAAGCCTGTGGTATTAAAAAATGCCGAGGGTAAAGAAATAGTGGTGTAGGGGATCAGGTCTAAACCCTTAGTAAATGTCATATTGGTTATGAAAGTAAGGTGGTTTCTTAGGAAGGGATGTGAGGCATTCTTAGCTTTGGTACTTGATTCTAAGAGAGAGACACTAAATCTCTAAGATATACATGTAGTCAAAGAATTTCTATATGTGTTTTCAAAGGAATTACCTAATCTTCCACCTGAGAGAGAAGCAGCATTATCTATCGAAATCCTACTTTGAATGGCTCCCATTTCTAGGGCACCATACAAAATGGCACCATCAAAGCTAAATGAATTGAAAGCTCAATTGCAAGAGCTGTTAGATAAAGGCTTTATTAGGCCTAGTATGTCATCTTAGGGCAAGCCATTATTGTTCGTCAAAAAGAAAGATGACATCTTGAGGATGTGTATAGATTATAGGCAGCTCAACAAGGTAACAATGAAGAACAGATACCCTTTGCCTCGAATGGAAGATTTATTTGATCAATTGAAAGGTTTCAATGTGTTCTCTAAGATTGATCTACGATCATGATATTATCAATTATGGGTAAAAGATGTAGACATTCCAAAAACTACCTTTCGAACTCGATATGGGCATTATGAATTTTTTGTGATGCCTTTTGGGTTAACAAATGCCCTAGCAACTTTTATGGATATGATGAATAGGGTATTTAGACCCTATTTAGACTAGTTTATAGGGATGCTCACAGGGTGGGGTGAGGCGAGAGCGGGGAAGCGGTCCCTGCTCCATGCTATATCAGGGATTCCCCATCCTCACCCCTGCTTGGAACATGGGAAAAAAAATCCACCTATCCCCGCCCCACGGAGATCCCTGTTCCCCGATGGCAATTCCCCAACCTCAATGAATCCCAAACTCGAATTAAATATATCCTATAAATTTTATTTCATTTAAAAAAAATTCACATAAAATTTAAATACAAATTTTAATAATTAATAACTTAAGGCATATTATTTTTTCAGTTAAAAATAATTGTAATGTTTATATGCACAACAGGTATATTATATTATATATAATTAATTAAGTAGTTATATTATAGCAACCCAACTTCATCCTCCATAAATTTCTTTTTATTTATCTATATGTGCAAATTAATTAAAGAAATAAATGCAGAATGTTCAAGTCAATAATGAAACAACAACCATCAACTCATTGAGCAAGAAAAGAATAAACACCAAATTCATCTTTCGCAAGTAAAATTGTCTTTTCAAACAAATTTGGACCGTCCTAATACAACTGCATGTTTTATTTATAATTTAAACTTTAACAACCATATAGATTATGCTTGTTCATAATTGCAGAACCTTCAAAATTAGGTAGCAAATAAATTAAAGAATTGAAAACAGACTGTACTACATATCTCAACAAAATAATAAAATAAAAGGGTCATAGGCATAATAATGAAAATGCTTAAGAATAAGATAAAAGTCAAAACAAAAGAGTAAGATCGATGAAAGCTTCCTTCACAAAGTTTCTTTCACTTACAGTGGAAAGATGAAAAAAACTAGATCTAAAAAATAGATTAAAAATAGATCTAAAAACAGATGAAGAAACTAGATCTAAAAAACAGATATAAATTTTTGCCATTCATTAACATCGTTGTCATTTCTGTCATTTCTCGCTAACCACCATTGCCTCCAATTGAACCCATCTCTAACAATGGATTAGAAAGTCATTGTCGAAATAAAAATTTTGGACATTTTTCGAATTAAAAAAAGGAAAAAAAGAAAATTTTATGAAAATTATTAGTATAGTATAAAGAGTAAAAGAGAGGAGCACATTACCCAACGATCTTCTTTATTTGCTTTGCTTGGCTTGGCGGTAGAGAGGAGCAAGAAAGAGTAAAAGAGAAAATAAATAAAAGGAAAAATGAAGTAGGATTTTGACAGTGATACCCCTATTTATACAAATGGTATAAGTGTAAATAATAAAAAAAAATCAAGGCATAAGTGTGTGTGTGTGTGTGTGTATAACAACAGGGCGGGGATCCTCGCAGGGCAGATACCCCATTCCCCACCTCTACCCCAAAATTAAAGTTGGGGATTTTTTTTATCCCCATCCCCACGGGGGAAAAATTTAAGGATTCCCTGCCCCGTTCGGGTCGGGTCTTTACCGGGGTCAAGGATTCCCTATCCTATGATCATCCCTACTAGTTTGTAGTAGTATTTATTGATGATATATTTGTATATTCTTGGAATGAAGCTAAAAATGCAGAACATTTGAGAATTATGTTGCAAACCTTGCAAAAGAAATAGTTATATGCCAAGTTGGGTAACTGTGATTTCTGGATTAAAGAAGTCTTATTCATTAGGTATATTGTGTCATCACAAGGCATGCGGGTGGATCCTAAAAAGGTCGAGGCTATAGTTAATAGGAAACCACCTCGAAACATGCCGGAAGTGAGAAGTTTCTTAGGTTTGGTAGGTTATTATCATAGATTTGTGAAGGGATTTTCGGTTATTGCCTCTTTACTCACTAAATTGATTCGAAAAGGTGTCAAATTAGAGTGGAAAAATTGATGTCACACAAGCTTTGAATAGTTAAAGAAAAGGTTAAAAAAAGTCCCAGTCCTTATGTAGCCAATATCGGGTAAAGAGTATTTTATGTACAGTGATGCTTTTAAGAATGGATTGGATTGTGTATTGATGCAAGATGGTAAGGTAGTGGCACTAAGGTAGTTAAAACTTCAGGAATAGAACTATCCCACTAATGACTTGGAATTAGCAGCAGTGGTTTTTGCTTTAAAACTATGGTGCCATTATTTGTATGGAGAGAGATGTAGAATCTACACAGATCATAAAAGTCTTAAATACTTGTTTACACAGAGAGACCTCAATCTAAGACAGCGCAGATGGTTGGAATTATTCAAGGACTATAGTTGCATAATTGATTACCACTCAGGCAAAGAAAATGTGATAGTTGATGCATTGAGTCAAAAAATTATGGCGACCTTGATGTTACAGCAATGCAAATGGAGATTTGCATCATATGGGGCCTTGATAGCTCAATTAAAAGCTCGCCCCAATATAAGGCAAGCAATACTCGATGCTCAGAGAGGTGATGAAAAACTATAGCAAATAGCTCAATCAATACATAAAGAAGGCCCATCAAAATACTCAATAGGAGATGATGGTGGTGTATATCACCGAAATAGATTGTGCGTGACAGATGACAAAGAGCTGAAGAAAACCTTATTGCAAGAAGCACATAACATAGTTCTCACCATACATCCTGGTGGCAACAAGATGTACCAAGACTTGAAGAAATTTTATTAGTGGCTAGAAATGAAGAGAGATGTAACTGAGTATGTTTCTAAATGCCTGACTTGTCAACAAGTAAAGGCAGAGCACCAATTTTTTTCGAGATTGTTGAATCCTACTATGATTCTATAGTGAAAATGGGACAACATCACTATGGATTTTATTTCTAGTTTACCCTTCACCAAAGGAAATATGATGCAGTGTGGGTGATTATGGACATGTTGACTGAGATAACTCATTTCATACCAATCTGGTAAGATTACTCAATGGATAAATTAGCAGAACTGTAAGTGAAAGAAATTGTTCGGTTTCATGGAATCCCAGTCTCAGTAATTTTTGATTGGGATTCGAGATTCACTTCTAGGTTCTGAAAGAGCTTACAATGGGCTTTGGGCACAAAGTTCCACCACAGTATTACATTTCACCCACAGACGGATGGACAAACCAAGAGAATTGTACAAGTGTTAGAAGATAAGTTCAGAGGATGTGTCCTAAATTTTCCTGGAGGCTGGAATAAATGGCATATAACATTGGTTATCAAACTAACATTGGCATGCCACCTTACCAGGTGTTATATGGTTGCCAGTGCAGAACTCCATTCTGTTGGATAGAATTAATCGAGAGTAAAATAATCATCCAAATATTATCAAAGATACCAAACAGAAGCTCCAAATTGTTAAGCAAAGATTAAAAGAAGCAAGCAACTGCCAGAATTCATATGTAGATTTAAAAAGAAAGGATATCAAGTACCAAGTCGGAGACAAAGTGTTTCTGAAGGTATCACCATGGATAAAATTATTTGTTAGTGTAAGCTCTAGCCCCAATACATTATAATAAAACACTTTAGTTAATAAAATGAGGCATTTGTTTTATCTATTGTATTCTTGTGCATATCAATTGATAGAACTATCCAAGAATGATGTTTCAGTTTAAGTTATCATGTGTGAGACACATGGTTGTAAGACATTGAAACAATAGAGACTTCATTCTAAATATCCCTAGTCAGTCATTATTATGGGAATAATAATGAATTAAGACTAGTATGCTCTCTCTGATAAGTTGAGTTATGTCTTACGGATCATAAGGACAAGAGTGTCAATCAGAGATCATAGATACATGTTAAAAAACATGGTATTTGGATTCGATCCGTTCATGAGAATACTACATGGTACAAGTCATAAGTGTTTCTCATATATAAGTTTTGTATCGGAGTTCTTAGACCTAAAATCTTTATGAAACTCTTTATGAATTAGTGTGTACTTTGACATACACCTAATGTGCTCGTAACAGAGTGACAAGTATTGTTATGCATTGATTCATGTTAGAGAGCATGAGAGAAGTGAAGGGATTACCCCTCTAACATGATATTAATGTACGAGACATGATTGGAGTTTTCTTAAGATGGTAGCCCATTTGATCCAAGAGTCATATACGAGACATGATTGGAGTTTTCTTACCTAAGTAACTTAACTTGTTAGGTGTACAAGCTCAGCTTGACTAATAAGTTGTTGTGAAAAATGGATCTTGGCTAACATTAAATCACTAATGCGAATTATTTAAAGGGATATTAATTCGGTTTGTGGGATTATAATAAGACCTCATTTAATCATGCTAAATTTTATTGTAGATTGAAAATGGCATCTTCAAATAACAATTTCTCATTGCAATCAGTCCTTTAAAAGGACAAATTGAATGGCACCAATTTCATAGTCTGGTCTCGAAACTTAAGAATAGTTCTTAAGCAAGAGAAAAAGTCGTATGTTTTGGATGCACCCTTGCCTGAAGAACCTGGTAGGAACGCCTTTGCGGTTCAAAAGTAAACTTTTGAGACCAAGAAGAGTGACTCCAATGATGTGACCTGTCTGATGCTGGCCACTATGGTGCCTGACTTGCAAAAGCAATTCATGGACCAAGAGGCTTATGCGATCATGGTGCACCTCAAGGAGATGTTCCAAGAGCAAGCTCATCACGAGAGGTTCGTGACAATAAAGGCCTTAATTTCTTGTAAGATGGCTGCGGGTACTCCTATTAGTACTCATGTACTCAAGATGAAAGGGTATCTTGATACTTTTGAGAAGGTTGAGGTACAAGTGCAAAAGGAATTGGCCACTAACTTGATCTTAGGATCATTGACTGATGATTATGATCCATTTGTGATGAATTATAACATGCATGCAATGAACAAGTCAGTCACTGAGCTTCATGGGATGCTTAAGAATGCTGAAGAGAACATTCGAAAGACCAATCCCGTATTGATGGTTTAAGGAGGCATTAAGAAGGGACCCGCTAAGGGAAAGGCAAAACCCAAGAATGACCTAGCTCGGTTCAAGTTAAGTGGGAGTGCACCTCAGGCCCAATCCGAGCCCAAGGCGCAGAAGCTTAAAAAGAGTGAGAGCACTTGCTTCCACTGCAACAAAATAGGGCATTGGAGGAAGAATTGCATTCTCTTCAAGGAAGAACAAAAGAAGAATGGAGCCAAGGCGTCTAGTTCTGGTATTTTTGTTGTTGAAATTAACCTTTCTATTTCTACCACTTGGGTATTGGATACCGGTTGTGGTTCTCACATTTGTTCAAATGTACAGGGGCTAAGAAATAGAAGGTTACTTTGGAAGAATGAAGTGGACCTCCGTGTGGGGAATGGAGCACGAGTTGTTGCCATAGAGATAGGCGACTGTCAACTCACTTTACCATCCGGACTTTGTTTAGTTTTGAAAAATTGTTATTATGTGCCTGCTATGAGCAGAAATATTATTTCAGTTTCTTGTTTGGATTTGGATGAATTTGATTTTGTTATTAAAAATGGCAATGCTCATATTCATCTCTAAGGCATTTCATATGGCAATGCCATGTTGCAAAATGGCCTTTATATCCTTGATCTACAAAACAAAGAGTCCATATACAATATTAATACAAATAGGGTTAAATCAAACGAATTGAACCCTACTTACTTCTGGCATTGTCGTTTAGGGCATGCAAACGAAAAATGCATTTCAAGACTCCACAAAACTGGAGTGCTTGGGTCATTCGACTTAAAGTCTTATGACACATGCGAGCCATGTTTGCATGGAAAAATGACAAAGAGTCCTTTTAATAAGAAAGGTGAGAAGACTAATAACTTATTGGAACTAATACATACCGATGTATGTGGACCTTTAAGTACACAAGCTAGAGGTGGTTTTAGCTACTTCATAACGTTCACAGATGACTTCAGTAGATATGACTACGTCTATCTAATGAAGTACAAGTCTGAAACTTTTGAGAAATTTAAAGAGTTTAAGAACGAAGTAGAAAACCAACTTGGCAGAAGTATAAAAGCCATTCGATCAAGTCGAGGTGGCGAATACTTAAGCCAAGAGTTTGATAGTCATCTAAAGGAGTGTGGTATTATTTCACAGCTAACTCCTCTCGGAATGCCACAATGGAATGGTGTGTTTGAAAGGAGAAATCGAACTCTGCTGGACATGGTTCGATCTATGATGAGTTAAGCTAATATTCCTGTCTCTATTTGGGGTTATGCATTAGAAACTGCTGCGTTTCTACTAAACCGTACTCCAACTAAAGCAGTTAAGAAGACAGCATACAAAGTATGGACTGGGAAAGAACTCAATATGTTGTTTCTTAGGATTTGGGGTTGTGAAGCACATGTTAAGAAATTAACATCTGACAAACTAGAGTCCAAATCCACTGTCTGCTTGTTTGTGGGTTATCCCAAAGAAACAAAGGGATACTACTTTTACTCACAAGCCGAGAACAAAGTATTTGTTGCTCGCAAGGCTATTTTCTTTGAAAAGGAGTTCTTTCATAAGAAAGATAGTGGGAGCAAAGTAGAACTTGGAGAAATTCAAGCGCCACAAACTCCTATAGATGATGAGTTGGAAATGGGATCAAGTTCACAACCAGTTATGGAACAAGAACCTAGAAGGTCCGGTAGGGTACGTCAGGTGATTGAGAGATATGGATTTCTAATCATTGACAGTGACACTATTGAGTTAGTAGTTCGTGAGGATCCTACTACCTACTGAAAAGCTATTGAGAGCCCAGACTCAGAAAATTGGCTTGAAACCATGAAATTCGAGATGCAATCAATGTACGATAACCAAGTTTAGACCTTGGTTGATCCACCGGAAGGTGCTAAGGTAATTGAATGTAAGTGGCTATTTAAACTCAAAGCTGATAAGACCTACAAAGGTAGATTAGTAGCAAAAGGATTTCGACAAACTCATGGTGTAGACTATGATGAAACCTTTTCACCTATAGTCATGCTCAAGTCCATTAGGATCTTGCTTGCCATAGCTGCATATCATGATTATGAGATATGGCAAATGGATGTCAAAACTGATTTCCTCAACGAAAATTTACTAGAGGATGTGTATATGACACAACCTGAAGGTTTTGTCAATCCCAAGCATCCTAGGAAGGTTTGCAAGTTTTAAAAATCCATTTATGGATTAAAGCAAGCATCCCAAAGTTGGAACCTTCGTTTTGATGAGGCAGTCAAAGAATTTGACTTAGTAGTATTTCTGGTCCTATATGTGGATGACATCCTTCTCATTGGGAATGACATTCCAACATTGCAAAAGGTTAAGCAATAGTTTGGGAAATGTTTCTCAATGAAAGACTTAGGTGAAGCCGAGACAATACTTGGTATTCGAATCTATAGAGATAGATCGAATCGGCTTTTGGGACTAAGTCAAGAAAAGTACATAGACAAAGTACTAAAGTGTTTTAGTATAGGAGACTCAAAGAAAGGGTACATACCTTTGGCTTTGGGAGTTCTTTTGACTAAAGAACAGTGCCCTAAAACCAAAGAGGAAAGGGACAACATGAGTAAAATCCCATATGCATTTGTTATTGGATCTATCATATACACTATGTTATGTATTAGGTTGGATGTTGCTCATGCACTGAGTATAACTAGTAGGTTTCAATAAGACCCTAGTGAGAAGCACTGGTCTGCTGTAAAAGGGATTCTAAAGTACATGCGAAGGACTAAGGATCACTTCTTGGTGTATGGTGGTCAAGAAGAGCTCCTCATACAAGGTTATGCCAATGCTGCTTTTCAGACCAGCACTCAGGACTCAAGATCGCAATCTAGATTTGTTTTTATTTTGAACGGTGGTACTGTCAGCTGGAAAAGCTCAAAGAAAGAGACTGTTACTGACTCAACTATAGAATCTAAGTATATTGCAGCAAATGAGGCTTTAAAAGAGGCTGTTTGGATTAGAAATTTCATTTCTGGATTAAGAGTGGTCCCAAGCATCCTAGATCCATTAGAAATTTTTTGTGACAACAACGGGGCCATTGCACAGGCCAAAGAGCCCCGGTCACACCAGAAATCCAAAAACATACTCAGGAGGTACCACCTGATCAGAGAGAGATCATTGATCGTGGGGACATCAAGGTTAGCAAGATAGCAAGTAAAGACAATGTAGCAGATCCTTTGATGAAACAGTTGCATCCAAATCTGCACGAAGCTCATTTGAGAGCGTTCGGTCTTAGGGCTATGCCCAATTGGGACTAGTGCTAGTGGGAGATTGTTAGTGTAAGCCCTAGACCCAATACATTGTAATAAAACACTTTAGTTAATAAAATGAGGCATTTGTTTTATCTATTATATTCCTATGCATATCAATTGATAGAACTATCCAAGAATGATGTTTTAGTTTAAGTTATGATTTGTGAGGCACATGGTTGTAAGACCTTAAAACAATAGAAACTTCATTCTAAATATCCCTAGTCAGTCATTGTTATGGAAATAACAACGAATTAAGACTAGTATGCTCTCTCTGATAAGTTGAGTTATGTCTTACGGATCATAAGGACAAGAGTGTCAATCAGAGATCATAGATACATGTTAAAGAATATGGTATCTGGATTCGATCCGTTCATGAGAACACTATATGGTACAAGTCATAAGTGTTTCTAATATGCAAGTTTTGTATCGGAGTGCTTAGACCTAAAATCTTTATGAAACTCTTTATGAATTAGTGTGTACTTTGACATATACTTAACGTGCTCGTAACAGAGTGACAAGTATGGTATGCTTGGGTATGCATTGATTCATGTTAGAGAGCATGAGAGAAGTGAAGGGATTACCCCTCTCAATAAGAGAGAAAATATCATCGGCCACTTGATCAGTGAACTGAGAAGTGTATGGCCATACCGAGATGAAATAATGAGTAATCATTATTTATCTGAAAGTTCAGTGTCACTAGAATATCAAGAAAGGAATTAATATATATAAGGATGACTAGTTTCATACCTTATATTAATTCTGATATTTATGGGTAAGGGACTATGAAAAATTGCATTAGGTCACTAAATGCCATATGCATTTTCATTTAATTTGGAATGCTATAATATATTGCTAGAAAATATATATAGCCTTTGAATTAATTCATTAATTCATTGCCAACATTAAATGGACCTATAGGATCGCACACAAAGCATTGGACTTAAAATATTTAAATAACGTATTGGGCATTAATTTAGGCTTTTAATTAAAGTCAAATTAATGTGTGTAATGGGTATTAAAATTGCTATTGGACCTTGGTCCATGAGAGAGAGAAATTCAGCCCACAAGGTTTAATTTCAATTAGTTAATTATCTTGTATTAATTTAATTAATTGAGTATTAAAGCCTAAAGGAATTTTAATCAAATTAAATCACTTTAATATGGGATGGAGTGAACAAAATTCCAAGATAAAATTCAAGGGAATTTCGGCACATGTATAATTCTTTAATTATGTGATAAATTAGATTAAAATGTCTTATGTTTTATTTCAAATTAATTTGAATTTTAAATTCAAAGGAGTTTGAATCAATATATATTACTTATTTTAAAGAAGTGATTAAGGCTAAATTAACTATCTTGAGGTAGTGGATTTAAGAATTATCACTTACAAAATTACGTGATATATATTGAATGAAAAAATAAATAAAAACCCTAAGTGTGTGGAGTGAACTTGTTCTCTCTCTCACAAAATTTTCTTTGGCCAACTTTAACAAGGAGAAAGGATTCTTCCTCATTCTCTTGTGTTCTTGGGTAGCAATAGTACCTAAAAGAAGTGCAAGATCAAATCTTCTAGCTTCAATCCATTGCCATTACACAATACTTAAATAGAGAGCTAGCAATCTCGGTTTTAAGCTTTGCTTGCAATTGTGTGTGTGAACATAGAAAGGAATGGTGTAAATGTTGTTCCTTTGGCATTGGTGGTGAAGATCTAAGGCTGACATATCCCTCTTGATTTCTGGTCATCATCAAAATCAAATCTTAAAGTTCATCTAAAGTTGTAAGTTTTAAAATCCTAAAATTGCATGTTTTGATTCTTGTTACGGAATTGTTTGGCATGTATGATCGAATTTTGTTGTTTTTCCACTGCATGATTATCATGTGCATACCATGTCATATTCCATCAGTATTAAGGTTTGGAAAGCAAGGGAAACTCAATATAAGGTTTATAGGTCCTTATGAAATTGTAAAACGAATTGGACCTGTAGCCTATAGATTGGCTTTCCTATTGAAATTATCAAAGATGAATGATGTTTTTCATGTTTTTATGCTCCGACAATATCAATCTGATGAGTCTCATATAGTACTGGTATAAGATATAAAGGTCCAATCTAATTACACCTATGATGAAGAACCAAAGGAAATCCTTGCCAGGGAAATTAGATAGTTGCAGAACAAATAAATTCCTCTAGTTAGATTACTGTGGCAGCATCATGGCATGCAGGAAGCCACATGGGAGCCCGAGTCAATAATGCAAACATATTATCCACACTTATTCAAAATAGGTATGAATTTCAAAGAGGAAATTTTTTAAGGGAAAGAGAGTTGTGAGGCCCCTACTTATACCCTAGGAGATTTACTAAGTAATGTGTGATGCATGTATTTAATTAATGATATGACCTAATGTACTTGTCTAGTTCATATTATTGTAAGTTGGGACTTAGAGGGAATTGTTTGCTAAGAGAGAGGCAAAATGGTCATTTTATATTAAGTCCTACATATGCATAATTGAGAGAGAATATAGTATTGGGGACTCAATTGAAATAATAAAGTGTAATTTTTGTGGTAATAACAAGAATTAAAGAGAAGTAAAGGGATTAAATGCAATTAATTTAAGTCAACAAAGTGGACCAATGAATTGGTGACATTTAGCTTCTCTATAGTGTTCATGAAACATGAAGAAAACTTGAGGGATTTAAGGAGGAAGTGGTTGTCCAATTCAGGGGCATAAATACAACCACTTTTCTCCCTAAATAACCCATAAAATAACCCCAAAAGAGAATTCAACTTGATTCTTGAGAGGAGAGAGAAATTAGGATTAGTGTTCTAAGGTACAAGCTCTCTCTTCTTCTCTATCATCTTTGCTTATTATAATGGGGAGATATATATGTTTGTACATGCGATTTTCTTTGTAAAAGGAGAATCAGGTAGGAGAAAGGAGAAGGAAGTGTAAAAAGAGTGAAAGGAGTGCTATTTTGGCTTGAAAACGGTATGGGAACTTCTTATGATCTTGATTGTGTATGCTTGAAGTGATGACATGAGAAATGAGTTATTAGGTTCTAGAACAAAGTATTAAGATGGAATTTAAGTCTAAGGATGCTTGGGAACTAAATTAGGCAAGTTATTTTTTAAATCACAAAAATCTGTCTTAGAACTCAACTGACCAATCTAGACTTTTTTGGTTATAAATTGAGCTACAGGAACCCAAATTGAGTAATTATTGTGAGCCCCCTACTTATATCCTAGGATATTTACCTTGTAATGTATGATGCATGTGTTTAATGGATGGTATAATTTATATATGTTTGCCCAGTTCATGTATTATAGATTTGGACCTAGAGGGAATTATTTGCCAAGAGAAGGGCAAAATGGTCATCTCATATTAAGTTCTACATGTGAATAATTGAGAGAGAGTAGGATTTTAGGGACTCAATTTAAATAAGAAAGTGTAATTTTGTGGTAGGAACAAGGATTTAAGAGAAATTAAGGGACTTAATGCAAACCTATTTGGGTCAACAAGGCAACCTATGGGAGAGTGATACTAGCCACTCTAGATACTTCATGACAATTGAAGAAAAAGCCAAGAAATTCTTAAGGGAGTGTCCGGCCATTCAAGGTCAGAAACCCACCCATTCCTCTAATTATCTCCTAAATACTCCCGAAATAAACCCTAAAGAAAGAGTGGCTTGTTGCTTGAAAGGAGAGAGAGTTTAGGGTTAAAGCACTAAGGTATAAGCTTTCTTTTCCCATATTCTACCTTTATTTCTATGTTGTGAAGGTTTATATGATTATATATGTATGATTTTTTGTGTAAAAGGAGAATCAAGTAAGAGAAAGGACAAAGAAGTGCAAGGGGAGTGAAAATGAGTGTTATTTTGGCTTAACACGGTATAGGAACTTTCCATGAGTTTGATTGAGTTTTTAACATGATATATAAGTTACTAGGTGCTAAAAAAATATTTAGCATGGAAATTAGGTTCATGAATGCTTGAGAACCGAATTAGGTAAGTTATTATTAAAATCACAAAATCTGAAGTGACCAACTTGGACTATTTTGGAAATAAATTGAGCTATAGGAACTCAAATCAGGTAATTCTAGTTGTAATAGAAACTATACTCATAAACCTTTAATTCAAATGCAGAAGTCAAAAATTGAATCCTTTTGTAACCTAATGAAAATCAAGCTTGAACTTTGACTGTGTCTGCTGCCCTATCAATGGGAGCATTTTTTGTTGTTTTGTGAATATCTGAAGATTTAAAGATCCAAATAGAGTGATTTTTAATGTTTTGAAAACAAGAGACATAGGTTAACAACTTTGTAGAGGACCACTTTGGCTGAAAATGACATTTTTTAGGTCAAAAACTGGATAGAACTTGTAGCTAAGAAACTATCTCTAGATGAGACAAGTCTCATAGTTATCAAAAAATAACTAATGACCGTGACCCTTGTCAAAAACCATAGGTCACGATCATCAGATATTATCTAATGATTCTAAGGTAATTCACTTTTAGTACAGAACTAAAATACAGCCTATCTCACAGTTACTAGGTTTTGGCTGGTAATCGTGACCCCCTATGTTAGTTATAAGTCAAGACCATTAGGTATTACCTAATGACCATGAGATAATTCACTGTTTATTATAGAATTGAAATTACTTCTACCTCATGGTCATCAAGTAAGGGCTAGTAACTGTGACCCTCCCCTGTTTCACTCTCACTTGGCTTTTTGATTTCTTAAAGCTTGTCAAACTTATTTAACCTTACTAAACCACCTTGTAATGATATTGTACATGAAGTATAGACAAATTTACATAATGGTAATTATCTTAACCTCTCATTAATGAAACTTCATAATGTGATTAAATGTACATGTTATAAAAAGAGAGAATAACATAAAAAAGAATGAATGTAATGCCTACGATAGAACTTGATGGTGGATAGATAGGCATGCCTATAGGGTTACAGTTGTAGTTGCCACAGTTTACCCCATTTAGGTCTAGAGTCTATCCCTATTGAGACCATAGTCATGGCCCCGTGTGGGTCTATATGTTTAATACCTATGGCTATTCATAGTTATATATATTTGATACCTATAGGTATCCACAACACCCGTTATCCACTCCTACAAAACTTAGGTAGGCATTCACAGGGCATGGTAAATGGTAAATACTTGATATTGAATAATGACATACTATATATATGTGTGTGTATGTGTAACTGGCTTTGTACTACAGATCAAATATGCAGTGATATTCTATAACCGATTGTGACATACTGTTAAATGACATAAATTAATATTATTATTATATATTATGTGTGCATAGGGATGATTGCTGTGAGTGGTTGTTCTCATATTCATTGTTATTCACTAATCTGTAAAGCTTAGCATGGGTGTTTATCCATGTAGGTACCCAAGATAGGCCCTTCCAGCAAGGACAAAGACAACAATAGTAAAGCCAACAACAGCATAAGGAAGCCAAATATGATGATAATGTGATAGGACTATGTTTTGTCATTGTAAATTTTATATGTAGTTTTGCTAAAAGAATTGTACTGTACAAGCACAATGTAAAAGAAATTATATTATTATAACCATGATGTGTATGGAAACTCACCCTATACATAGGTATAGCCTATTCTTATGCATGAAATTGATTATGAATTCTAGATAATTACATGATATGTTAACGAATGAAACATCATATACACCATTATATGAAAGATGATACTCTAATTAACAGGAACCAGGAAAGGATTAGATTAGTCCTTACGATTCTAGTTGGAATAGAAACTAGAATCATAGGCCTTGATTTCATATGAAGAATTTAAAAACTGAATCCCATTGTAAGATGATGAAATTCGAGCTTGAACTTTCACAGTGTCTGTTGCATGTCATTAGGAGTAGTCTACCTTATTTTGTGAATATCCGTAGCTTTATATGTCCAAATTGAATAATTTTTAATGTTTTAAAAGCTAGAAATGTAGAGGAACAACTTTTTAAAAGATCATTTTGCTTAAAAAAAAGTCATTTAATATGTCTAAATTGAGGTGCAAGTTAAAATTTTGAACCAATTGGCAGAATTTTGGCAACGGGGAAAATTTCAATTGGCTAATCACTCACTGTCGCTCTCGTGACTTTTGTCACACTCATGTTAGTAGGCTTTATCCCTTATTTTTTCTTTTTCTTACCCTTTTGTATCACATTAGACTGCTCCCATTGTGTTATGCTCATAATAGAACATAATATACTTTAAAACACAAGCATATAGGAGTTATAAATACAAATATATATGAATTTATACCAAAGTATGTATATGAGTATACATGATCTATAATATTCCCATTAGATAATGCATATATACATAAGCATTTACATTATTGAAATTATATGTTGATAGAAAAGTTAGACTATCATGATTACCTATGAACATTTACATGTATAACCATGCAATGTGACGCAATATGATAAATTGGATACAATATATGAAATAATATATAAAATGATCAATGCCTGGGTAATGGCCTAAACATCGGGTCAGCCGTGAATAGTACTTTTCGGCAGTAAATAGTATTTTTCGGGACCGAAAGAACACCCGAAAATCAAAAATATTTTATCGGACCATTGAAAAGGAATAGTCATAGTGAGCCTAGGGTTGAAATTTGAAGTGAATTTGAGGTTAAATAGACCTCAAAAAGTAAAAAATAAGAAAAAAGTAGCGAGTCAATTTCCCTGGTAGAGAAGGGGACTTAATTTTGCATAAATAATAAAAAATAGTAAATGAACTCCAAATATTGCCAGATTTTGTGTGCCTACATGAATTTTTATGTAGAATATTTTGGTAATGAGAATGGAATTTTTTGGTGACACCAGCAGTTCTCGAATCGGACTGATAACGGATTCTGATTGAGCCAAAAAATTATGTACTACCTATTTTTGATGTTTTAAGAATGATGGAAACAAAATTGAAGTAATTTGAAGTTTGGAAGAGAGAGAAATTGAATTAGGCTTTAAAAAGTCCTAAATGGGCCTTAATGTTTAAGTGGGCAAAGCCTACTCATTTAAACCCAATTTTGGCCCATCAAGAGAGTATATATAGGGCTAAAAATCTGGAGAATTGCTCCAGAAAACTCCAGCCTCTTCTCCTTCTATGGTGGCTGAACCATTATCTCGTTCCCTCTCTCCTTGATTTCTTCTCCTTTCACTCTAAATCTCTCATAAACCCTAACATAAAAGATGAAGTGCTCTCTCTCCAAGTCACCCTAGTAGCCTCAATCAAGTGATTTGAGTAAGGGAAGGCAAGGAATCAAGTGAAGAAAGGAAAAGAGGTAAGATGGAACTTAAAAATTTAAGTGATTTTAATTGGTTTTTTTAACGTGTTCTTTTAGTTTTTAGGGTGTAGAAGCTAATTATGAGCTTGGATTTTTCATTTGAGGACAAGAAATGGAGGTTAGGAAGGCTTGAAGAATTCGGCCAAGGGTGATTTGTTGAAGGATGAAGTTTTGCTTTGTATTAAGTGAAGAAAAGTGAAGCTTAAGGAAGCTAAAGCATGGAGAAAGGTAAGTAACTACAAAATCCTTTAGTTTTCCTATTAATATGAATTTTTCTTAATTATGTAATTAAGGTAAAAATATGTAAAATTGTTAATTGATGTAATTATGTTAGGGTAATTGTAAGTGGACTAGAGATAAGGTAAATGGAAAGTGAAAATGAAAGAAATAAAATTTTTAAGAAGAAAAATGTTGGTGACCGAATTATCTAGGTAGAGAAAATAGTGAGAAAAATGCATGAAATTAATGTATGTTAGCTTAAAATAATAATAGCCATGATAATTAATGTCTATGAATTTTTAGAGAATATTTGAAATTAATTTGAGAATTTTTAAGATTATGTATGGTGCATGTATTGAATGAAAATTGTGATTTATAGTGAATTAAGTGACTATTTTGATAAAAATGATAATGACCAATAAAGAATGAATAAATCAATTTTATTGGAATTTATTGGGATTTTATTAAAATTTTTATGTGAATATGTATAATGAAAATAATTGAAATAGTAATGCATAATTGTATAAAAATGACTAAAGTGATGAATTAATATGAAATTAAATTAATGTCAACGGCAAGAAGTAAAAATGTCAACCGATGAATTATTCGAAATAATTATTAAGACTTAAAAATAATAAGAATAATGAATTATCAGTAAATAATTCATAAAATGAATGAAAATGATGAAAAATAAATTGATAAGTAAATAAAAAGAAAGATAAAATGAAGTTTTAAATGGAAAAAGGACTCAAATAAAAGAAAATAAAAGTTTTGGGGCAAAATGGTAATTTTGTCAAAGTAGGTAATTAATGAGTGAAATTAAGTAAGAAATAGTTAATAAGGGAAAAATGATAATTTCAGAGACCTAACTGTGTCAAAAGATAAAGTTTCCATAGTGTGGGGACTAAAATGTAGTTTTACCCGAAAATGGTAAATTAAAGAATAAACAATGAATAATGGAAGAAATTATATAGTAAAAATGAAAATAAATGATTATAATGGCAAAATTGTAATTATGTATTTGACATAAATAATTCTATAGAAAAAGTCAAATTATGTATTTTTGAGACATAAAATAATAAATTATATTAATAGAATTCCTAATTGCGTAAAAAGTGGTAATATAAAGGTGTGACTAATTTATCAAAATAAATTGATAAATTAGTCAATAAAAAGCAGTAAAAGAGTGAAAGAGTATAAAATATTTCGCTGACGAAATAAAAGTCGGTTAAGCGAATAATTAAAAAGTTTTGGACAAAAAGAAAAAGAAAGTGTAAAAAGATCAAGTTTAGAAGTATTGAAAAATAATTCGCAAAGAATTATACAAAGAGAATAAAAGAAAATTGTGAATTATAATGCCATAATTTATTATTTGTATAAAAGACTGAAAAGTTTAAGTATCTGGGTGAATTATCGAAGAATAATTCACAAATGTGACTGAAAAAGAGAAAGTAAATAAAAGGACAAAAAGTTATTGAATAGTGAAAGGAACAAAAGAGTGTATTTTATCAGAATAAAGTGTAGTAATAAATAAAAGAAAAAATTAAAGATTTTTAAATATTAAAAAAAATGTTTACAAATGTGATTGATTATTTTGCCCTTAGCAATAAACAGGTATTATTATTCTTATTTTGGATATAATTGGCTAGCCATAGGGACACTTCTGTACCGCAGTGCATGTCATGACGACTTGCTTTGCTATGGGTGGAATCTTTGATCTCCATAGCTTTAGTGAAAGTGAAAGTGTATCTGTTTTCTACTCTGTGAGACTTGATCTTTCGATATCATTTCTCTATCTGTTCAGTGGGACCTTCGGGTCCAGTCCCGAGTATCCTTTTTGAGAATCCTGTTATATTGCACTATGGACACATCGAAATGAATAAATAAGTATTTTTTAATTGAATTGAATATGAAAAGTTATAATGAAAAATTTTTCATTTGAAAGAAAATGCAAAGTTGAAATAAATCTATAAATATTTCTGAAAAAGTATAATTAATAAGAAAAAAAAGAAAGGTTTTATAAGAATAAAATATTAAATCAATGTTTAGTTAAGCTTTTATAAGGATTTAAAATGTATTTTGTTTTACTTGAAAAAGATAAATTTAATTAATTGGTATTTCTTGTACCAATTACTATTGTGAAAAGTGACAAATTTAGAAAATAATATTAATTTCCTACTTAAAGTTAAAAAAGTGATGATATTGACATGAAGTGAAACTTAATGCTTAGGTAACATCTTTCTGAAAGAAAAGTTAATTGAAGAGTAAAACAATAGAAAGTCACATAATTGGCCAATGAGGAAAAAGTAAAAGACATATGTCTCAATAAATATTTGAACATAAGTAATGTATAAATGAAGGAAAGAGAATTTGACTGCAAAATGTCCCGAAATAACTATATCACTTTGCAATACAGCTTAAAAGCATTTAAATAAGTGATGTATTTATTAGTTAAAAGTTAAAGCAAAATAAAAAAATTAATAGCGAGAAGCGTAATTATAATGCAGATTGAATAAGCGAATAGTAAATCAAGAATTAAAAATAGTTTATTTTGGTACTAGAAAAGACACGAGTACCAATACACGTTGTTAAAGGAAACGATAATTAAATCGCTGTGGCTAAAAAATAAAACGAAAGTAATGATAAAAGTAAAAGTTATAGTAAAAATTAACGTAAAGGTAAAGGTAAATTCGATAGCGATCCACCTAAGAAGATACTGTAAAATAAAGTTGAAAGTTTGGAAACAAAGAACAATGATTGTCAAAATAAGAGTTAATAACATGATTATTGATAACCGAAATAAAAGAAAATGTTTAATGAAATAAGAATAGTAGTAGCATAAATTACGAAATTATGCTTTATCTTGGGAAATTCTTGGATTAGTAGTCACCACTGGGCATATTTAATGCTCAGCACGTAGTGTTTACTGCGTGCAGGTTTTAAAGTGTTGCGATAGCACAGTACACGGTGGGTCCAAATTGGAACAGAAGATTTTTGTATTAGTTGGTGTAAACTTTTGGCATGTATATACTTAGACTATTAAGGTAAAATATTGAATTGTAATTTGATTATATTTTTAATTGTCAATGAATGAGTGGCTAGTGCAAATTTTTGGTATGATGTTTGGTGTTTGTTTTAATTATTTATAAGACTATTGTTTGATTCTGGAATTAATGAAGAAGTATTTTAAGTGTTTCGTATTGTTCGAAAAAAAAAACGTATCGGTTTCGGCTATGTTTTGCTTCGGAAAAGACTGTTCTGAGAAGGGTGTGATATTTTGTGGTATCAAAGCAAAGGTTTAAGTGATTCTAAGATCGAAGTGGGATAAGGTTAAGTGATAGGTTTGTCTGTATATACATGCCAATTATAAGTAGATAAGTGTTAAATAATCTGAAGGGTACTTGCTCCCCTATCTGTGTTGAAGTGAAAGAGTTTACATTTGATTGAGATTGTTAAGTGTGAAAGGATTGATTCTACACGGTAAAAATGGTAGTGAATGAGAATGGAAGTATTGCAGCTTGAGATCTCATAGGAGTCAAAGTAAGGAAAAGAAAAGTTGACTGACATTAAGTGAAAATGTGAGAGTTTAAGTATCTATATGGATGAGAAATAGTTAAAAGAAGCACAAAATAAAGAGTGTGATAGAAATTAAATGGAATTGTATTTTCAGTACAAATAAATTGTACAGGATAAGGAGATATTTTGATCGGATTGCCTTGGTTTAAGAATGCTAGTGACCAAATTAGTATAATTTAAGGTTGTTTAAGATGCTCTATATATATCTGTCAGTGATTTTCCTTATAGGAGTGGGGATTTGATTGTATTTCTCATAGTTCTGGGATGGGCTATGATATCTGCATTATATGAGGATACTTGACAGTATTTTATTTGCATACATGAAATTATACATTCATTGCATGGCATTTCATATTATTTGACAGCATCTGATATGCATTATACCATATGTTTAGGCCCCATTTGATAGGATGAAACTGACAAGAGATATGATGAGTATAGGGACAACTTAAGAATAAGATAAGAAATAGTGTGCTTAAGATTGTTTTCCATTTTTGATGTGGTCATTGTGAGATATTGTTCATGTCAATAAATTTGTTAGCATACCGACCCTTTTGATGAATTGATAGAAAGGATAAGTATAAGTGGTTAATGATAATATTCTTGGTTTCCTAGCTGTGAGAGCCAGTTTAAGTTTGGTTTCAGTTGGTGCGTGTTTAACTGAAAATAAGTGAAACTGATTTTTTACAGCAGGTAAGGACAATAATTCTGAAAGAGAATGTTCATATAGTAGTCGTTGTGGGTAAATCAAAAGATTCTTACTGAAGTTCATCAAGATAGTAATGCCTAACATCATCAGGTATGCCCGGATTATAAGCTTAATTTTGAAAGCCAGATTAAAAGTGTAATGTGACAGATATAAATAAATGTTAAATGGGTTGAGGTAGAGAAGCAGAGCATTAGAATTATTTGAGAATTGCTCTAACTTATAATGATATTTATTTATAAATGGAACAATGAGGTTAAAGGATCTGTCATTGGGTTGTTTAAGTGTCAGAGTAGATTTTGTAATAATCTCAGTATTTGGCATAGTGATTCACCCTTGACTAATGATCAGTCCGAGGGGCTAATTCCGATATTGAAAGAAGGAATATAGTAAAGTATATGGGACTATGAAAAATGGTTATCTATAGTAGGATCTAACTTTTGTTAAGACAATATTGAAAAGAGAATGTTAAATCCTTCTTGCTAGACTTAATTGAATGCAAAAGGGTCAGCAAGCCTTGATTGGATCCAAGATATGAAAAGAATCTACATTCAGGATAATATGTTTAGAAAATGGAAACTAATAAAGATTGGTTAGCTTCAAACATAAGTGAGTCCCATTGACGAAGACATGTTTGGAACCATTAAATGTAGATGCAAGTTTGATAAAAATGATGGAATGGTATCCTCTACTCTATGATATAAGTAAATTTCGAGGACGAATTTTCTTTAGAAGGGGAGAATTATAATGGCCTCAACACCGGGTCAGTCGTGAATAGTGCTTTCTAGCAATGAATAGTGTTTCTTAGGCCCGAAAGGACACTAGAAAGTCAAAAATTTTTTATTGGACCATTGGAAAGGACTAGTCATGGTGAGCCTAGGGTTGAAATTTGAAGTGAATTTAAGGTCAAATAGACCTCCCAAAGTCAAAAATACAAAAAAGATAGTGAGTTAATTTTCCTAATAGGGAAGGAGACTTGATTTTGCATAAATAATTAAAAATAGTAAACGAACTCCAAATATTGCTAGATTTTTCTTGCCTACATGAATTTTTATGTAGAATATTTTGGTAATGAGAATGAAATTTTTTGGTGATACCGGCAGTTGTCGAATCGAACCGATAACGGACTCCGATTGAGCAAAAAATTTAAGTACTACCTATTTTTTATGCTTTAAGAATGATGAAATCAAAATTGAAGTGATTTGAAGTTTGAAAGAGAGAGAAATTGAATTAGGCTTTAAAAAGGCCTAAATGGGCCTTAATGTTTAAGTGGGCAAAGCCCACTCATTTAATCCCAATTTGGCCCATCAAGAGAGTATATATAGGGCTAAAAATTTGGAGAATTGCTCCAGAAAACTCCAGCCTCTTCTCCCTCTATGGTGGTTGAACCATCATCTACTTCCCTCTCTCTTTGATTTCTTCTCCTTTCACTCTAAATCTCTCATAAACCCTAACATAAAAGATGAAGTGCTTTCTCTCCAGGTCACCCTAGTAGCCTCAATCAAGTGATTTGAGTAAGGGAAGGCAATGAATCAAGTGAAGAAAGGAAAAGAGGTAAGATGGAACTTAAAAATTTAAGTGATTTTAATTGGTTTTTTTAATGTGTTCTTTTAGTTTTTAGGGTGTAGAAGCTAATTATGAGCTTGGATTTTTCATTTGAGGACAAGAAATGGAGGTTAGGAAGGCTTGAAGAATTCAGCCAAGGGTGATTTTGTTGAAGGATGAAGTTTTGCTTTGTATTAAGTGAAGAAAAGTGAAGCTTAAGGAAGCTAAAGCATGGAGAAAGGTAAGTGACTACAAAATCCTTTAGTTTCCCTATTAATATGAATTTTTCTTAATTATGTAATTAAGGTAAAAATATGTAAAATTATTAATTGATGTAATTATGTTAGGGTAATTGTAATTGGACTAGAAATAAGGTAAATAGAAAGTGAAAAATGAAAGAAATAAAATTTTTAAAAAGAAAAATGTTGGTGGCTGAATTATCTAGGTAGAGAAAATAGTGAGAAAAATGCATGAAATTAATGTATGTTAGCTTAAAATAATAATAGACATGATAATTGATGTCTATGAATTTTTAGAGATTATTTGAAATTAATTTGGGAATTTTTAAGATTATGTATGGTGTATTTATTGAATGAAAATTGTGATTTATAGTGAATTAAGTGACTATTTTGATGAAAAATGATAATGATCAATAAAGAATGCATAAATAAATTTTATTGGAATTTATTGAATTTATTGAAATTTTATTAGAATTTTCATGTGAATATGTATAATGAAAATAATTGAAATAGTAATACATAATTATATAAAAATGACTAAAGTGATGAATTAATATGAAATTAAATTAATGTCAACGACAAGAAGTAAAAAAGTCAACCGATGAATTTTTTGAAATAATTATTAAGTCGTGAAAATAATAAGAATAATGAATTATCAGTAAATAATTCATAAAATGATGAAAAATAAATTGATAAGTAAATAAAAAGAAAGATAAAATGAAGTTTTAAATGGAAAAAGGACTCAAATGAAAGAAAATAAAAGTTTTGAAAAAAAAATGATAATTTTGACAAAGTAGGTAATTAATGAGTGAAATTAAGTAAGAAATAGTTAACAAGCGCAAAATGGTAATTTCGGAGACCTAACTGTGTCAAAAGATAAAGTTTCTATGATATTGGGACTAAAATATAGTTTTACTCGAAAATGGTAAATTAAAGAATAAACAATGAATAATGAAAGAAATTGTATAATAAAAATGAAAATAAATTATTATAATGGTAAAATTATAATTATGTATTTGACAAATAATTCTATAGAAAAATCAAATTATATATTTTTGAGACATAAAATAATAAATTATATTAATAGAATTCTTAATTGCGTAAATAGTGATAATATAAAGGTGTGACTAATTTATCAAAATAAATTAGTCAATAAAAAACAGTAAAAGAGTGAAAGAGTATAAAATATTTCGCTGACGAAATAAAAATCGATTAAGCGAATAATTAAAAAGTTTTGGACAAAAAGAAAAATAAAGTGTAAAAAGATCAAGTTTAAAAGTATTGAAAAATAATTCGCAAAGAATTATACAAAAAGAATAAAAAAAATTGTGAATTATAATGCCATAATTCATTATTTATAATCTGTATAAAAGACTGAAAAGTTTAAGTATCTGAGTGAATTATTGAAGAATAATTCACAAAAGTGACTGGAAAAGAGAAAGTGAATAAAAGGACAAAAAGTTATTGAATAGTGAAAGGCACAAAAGAGTGCATTTGATCAGAATAAAATGTAGTAATAAATAAAAGAAAGAAATTAAAGATTTTTAAATATAAAAAAAAAACATTTACAAATGTGATTGATTATTTTGCCTTTAGCAATAAGTATGTATTATTATTCTTGTTCTGGATATAATTAGCTAGTCATAGGGATACCTCTGTACCGCGGTGCAAGTCATGGCGACTTGCTTTGCTATGGGTGGGATCTTTGATCTCCATAGCTTTAGTGAAAGTGAAAATGTATCTATTTTTTGTTCTGTGAGACTTGATATTTCGATATCATTTTTTTATCTGTTCAGTGGGACCTTCGGGTTCAGCCCCGAGTATCATTTTTGAGAATCCTATTATATTGCCCTAGGGCACATCGAAATGAATAAATAAGTACTGTTTAATTGAATTGAATATGAAAAGTTATAATGAAAAATATTTTGTTTGAAAGAAAATGCAAAGTTGAAATAAATCTGTAAAGATTTCTGAAAAAGTGTAATTAATAAGAAAAAGAAAAAGAAATGTTTTATAAGAATAAAATATTAAATCAATGTTTAGTTAAGCTTTTATAAGGATTTAAAATGTATTTTATTTTACTTAAAAAAGATAAATTTAATTAATTGATATTTCTTGTACCAATTACTATTGTGAAAAGTGACAAGTTTAGAAAATAATATTAATTTCCTGCTTAAAGTTAAAAAAGTGATGATATTGACATGAAGTGAAACTTAATGCTTATGTAACATCTTTCTGAAAGAAAAGTTAATTGAAGAGTAAAATAATAAAAAGTCACATAATTGGCCAATGAGGAAAAAGTAAAAGACATATGTCTCAATAAATATTTGAACATAAGTAATGTATAAATGAAGGAAAGAGAATTTGACTGTAAAATGTCTTGAAATAACTATATCATTTTGCAATACAACTTAAAAGCCTTTAAATAAGTAATGTATTTATTAGTTAAAAGTTAAAGCAAAATAAAATAATTAATAGCGAGAAGCGTAATTATAATCCAAATTGAATAAGCGAACAGTAAATAAAGAATTAGAAATAGTTTATTTTGGTACTAGTAAATACACGAGTACCAATACACATTGTTAAAGGAAACGATAATTAAATCGTTGTGGCTAAAAGATAAAATGGAAGTAATGATAAAAGTAAAAGTTATAACGTAAAGGTAAAGGTAAATCCGATAGCGATCCACCTAAGAAGATACTGTAAAGTAAAGTTGAAAGTTTGGAAAGAAAAGAACAATGATTATCAAAATCAGAGTTAATAACATGATTATTGATAACCGAAATAAAAGAAAATATTTAATGAAATAAGAATAGTAGTAGCATAAATTATGAAATTATGCTTTATGTTGGGAAATTCTTGGATTAGTAGTCACCACTGGGCATATTTAATGCTCAGCACGTAGTATTTACTACGTGCAAGTTTTGAAGTATTACAGGAGCATAGTACACGGTGGGTCCAAATTGGAAGAGAAGATTTTTATATCAGTTGGTGTAAGCTTTTGGCATGTATATACTTAGACTATTAAGGTAAAAGATTGAATTGTAATTTGATTAAATTTTTAATTGTCAATGAATGAGTGGCTAGTGCAAATTTTTGGTATGATGTTTGGTATTTTTTTTAATTATTTATAAGACTGTTGTTTGATTCTGGAATTAATGAAAAAGTATTTTAAGTGTTTCGTATTGTTCGGGGAAAAAAACGTACCGATTTTGGCTAAGTTTCACTTGGGAAAAGACTGTTCCGAGAAGGGTGTGACAGCCTGCACATAGAACTTGGTGGTGGATAGATAGACATACCTATAGGATTACAGATGTAACTGCCACAGTCTTGATCTCGTCTGGGTCAATAGTATATTCCCATTGGGACCACAATCTTGACCCCATTTAGGTTCATATGTTTAATACCTTCAAGTATTTATATTTATATGTTTGATACCTATAGGTATTCATAGCACCCGTTATCCACTCCTACAAAACTTAGGCAGGCATTCACAGGGTATGATAAACAATAAATACTTGGTGTTAAACAATGACATGCTATATATGACTAACCTTGTACTGTAAATCCAAGACATAGTAATGTCTTATAACTAATTGTGATATATTGTTAATGACATAAATGAATTCTATTATTATTGTATATTGTGTGTGTGTATGAGAATGACCACTATGAGTGGTTGTTTATATATTTATTATTCCCCACTAAGCTGTATAGTTTAGCATATGTGTTAATCTGTGTCGGTACTTAAGATAAGCCTTCCGAGTAGGGACAAAGCCAACAATAGTAAAGCCAGCACCAACCTAGGGAAAGGTCAAAGTATGAAAATGATGATGTTTTAGGGCTATGTTTTGTTATTGTAAATTATATATGTATATTTTGCTAAGAAAATGTAATGTAAATGTACGATGTAAAGAGAAAGACATTATTATAACTATGATGTTTGAAGAGCTTCACCTTATATAGCTTATTCTTATGTACAAACATAAATACTCTTTACAGAGAATTATATGATGTGTCAACAAATGAGATATAATATGCATTATTGTATGAAAGATAACACACTAAGTAACAAGAAAGAAGAAAATGCTAGAGTAGTCCTTACATGACTAATATGAATGCTTCCATTCCATAAACAAGGGAGAAAGGGGTTTGCATCATTCCAGCTCTTGGGGAGGTTTGATAGGACCGTATCTCTTCAATGCAGTTTCCTTTTACTTCTCCCAACCTTTTTTCATCCCTTTTAGGATTTTTCTGTTAGAAACTTTAGTCATCTCATTGCTCTGAGGATGGGTAACTAAGGTAAATCTCAGGTAGATTTTTAAGCTAGAGCAAAAAGATCTAAACATCGTGCTGTCGAACTATTTATTGTTGTTAGTGATGAATACCTTTGGTAGGCCATATCTGCAGATTATCTCTTTCTATGCAAAGTTTCTCACTTTTTTGATGGTTATTATGGCCAATAGTTTAACCTCTATCCATTTAGAGAAATGGTTGACTGCTACGACTAAGAATTTTATTTGTCTTTTGCCTTGGAGAAATGGCCCTAATATGTCCAATCCCCATTAATCGAATGGCCATGATATGCCGATTGGCTATTGTTCGGATGTTGGATGCCTAATTATCCTTCCATGTACTAGGCATTGTTGACCTACTCTTGAGTATTGCTAAAAATGCTAGGCCAAAAGTATCCGGTTTGTAAGACTTTTTCGGTGATTGCTCTCCTAGCCTTATAGGCACCACAAATCACCTCATAAATTTCCCTTATTATGTAGTCCCATCTTTCTTTGAAATGCATTTTAGCGAGGGGTGGTTGAACACTTTTTTGTATAATTCTTCTCCGATTATGAAGTAATTGAAGGACATTCTTAGCTTGAGCTTCATCACTAAGTAGTTCACTTGTCTATAAATACCGAACGATTGGGGTCATCCAAGTTTCCTTTTTTGTTCTATGTCCATTAATTTGGTCTTGTTAAGGGAAGATTCGAGCATGTTTGTTATTGTGACATCTTCTTCCATTGTCTTTGCATCAGAGGTTGCGATCTTTGCTAGTTGACTTGTCGATCGGGTTTCCCTTCTCGAAACTTTTTTGAGGGTCCATATTATGCTCGTGGTTTCTAGCGCCTAAAGTTTTTCCTTCACTTGTGCTAGGTATTTTTTCATATTTTCTTCCTTTGCTTCAAAATTTCCTAGTACTTGGTGGTTATAACTTATGAGTCACTTTTGATTGTTAGATTTTTCAGGCTGGATAACTTTGATGACCTTTAGCCCTTGCAATAATGCTTCGTATTCTAGGACATTGTTGGACATTTCAAAACTTAATTTGATTGTGTGCTTGACATTTATCGTGAGGGGACCTTTGATTATAATGCTTATTCCTCCATTTTTACTATTAGAGGCTCCATTGACTATTATTTCCCAGACAATTTTCTTGGTTTCTTTGACTTTCCCTTCTACTATGAATTTTGCTACAAAGTCTACAAGAGCTTGTGCTTTTATTGCTTTATTGTGCTCATATCTTATGTCGAAAGATTTCAATCTTATTACCCATCCTACCATTTTTTCTTCCAAGTCCACTACAAAAAAAATACAGAATAGAGATGAAAATTAGCAAGGACAATAAAATTTATTGTTAAATGCACCATTTAGGGACAATATTGCGACGAAAAATAATTTTTGTCGCAAATATTGTTAGGGGCTAGTGGGAAAAAAGATTTTGCGACAATTTAACGATAAATAATTTATGTTGTAGCTAATTTTTGGCACCAAAATTTTGGCGCAAAAAATAGAGACGACATTGCGAGCACAAAACCCTCACTAAATCTTAATTCATGGCTAAAATAATTTATGAACCATTTAGCGAGGACTTAATCCTCACTAATTTTGCAAGAAACAAATCCTCGCTAACGGTCAAATGGTTTTGCATTTGGTTTATTTTGCTAGGACTAAAATCCTCACTAAATTGGCGAGGACAATTCCCTCGCCAAATCGTGAATCACATGCCATTTGGTTTATGAAGGATTTGGCGAGGACAATTCCCTCGCAAAATCATGAATCACATGCCATTTGGTTTATGAAGGATTTGGTGAGAACATTGTCCTCGCTAATTTTGCTAGGACTAAAATCCTCACTAAATTGGCGAGGACAATTCCCTTGCCAAACCGTGAATCACATGTCATTTCGTTTATGAAGGATTTGGCGAGGACAATAATATTTGTTAGGACTAAAATCCTCGCTAAATTGACGAGGTTAATTCCCTCGCCAAACCGTGAATCACATGCCATTTGGTTTATGAAGGATTTGACGAGGACATTGTCCTCACTAATTTTGCTAGGACTAAAATCCTCGCTAAATTGGTGAGGGTACCATGAATCACATGCCATTTGGTTTATGAAGGAATGTCCTCGCTAATTTTGCTAAGATTAAAATCCTCGCCAAACCATGAATCACATGCCATTTGGTTTATGAAGGAATGTCCTCGCTAATTTTGCTAGGACTAAAATCCTCGCTTAATTGGCGAGAATAATTCCCTCTCAAAAATTAAATAAACTATATTATTATTAATTTAATTAACTAAATTAAATTAAATTATTATTTTTATATTTAATAATATTAATTATTATTAATTATATAATAAAAACTTACATGAACTAAATTATTGTTATTGAAATTAACTAAATTAAATTATTATATTTATATTCATTTATTAATATTAATTCTTATTAATTATATAATACAAGAAATAAATTTCAAGAATATAATTTAGCTTGGATTACTATCCTCACTAATTTAGCTTGGATTCTGGTCCTCGCTAATGGTTTGTAAAGTGGTGTGAGTTTTAACCATTTAGCAAGGAAATAGCCCTCACTAATTTAGCTTGAAATGTAGTCCTCGCCAATTTAGCGAGGACATATCCCTCGTTATTCCCTTGCTGATACTTAATTCATGTTGCATTAGTTTGGACTATTGTCCTCACCAATTTAGTGAGGAAATGTCCCTCGCTGACATTTAGCTACACATGAAGTCCTTGCTAATTTAATTAAGCATCTAGCAAGGAAAAATTCCATGCTAATTTTAGCTAGGTAATTAACCCTAGCTAATCATCTGAAATGCCTAATTCTATTTTAGCAGGATTAGTAGGCGCCAATGAAATGAAAAATTAAAGTGGTGTGAATTTCAAAATATCAAATTAACCTTTCTCCCCCAAAATGCCCAATCCAAACGAAAAACCAAAAAGCTCTTTTAGTATCATAATCTACATTAGATTTAGGATCCTCATTTCTCAACGGGTGTAGGTAGATGGAGATGGATTTTGTTTCGCCATTTGTCTTATAATTGGTGAGTTCCTTTTTTTTCCCTTTCCCTTTTTGAAAAGATGTGTTTTTGCATTTTGTTTTGCCATTTGTCTTATATCTGCCTTATAGGTTTACGTTTTTTGGGTTTTAAATTCTTTGCCTTTGTATTATCCTTCGATCAAAGCAGTAATGATCTTTTCATAGGACTCTCTATTTTTCAATTTTTTATTTATCGTGCAAAATTCTTATTTGCAATTTCACTTACTTCTTCTTCTGTATGTAGTCTTCACTTTCAATTTTTGTTTCTTTAGAACTGGTTATATGTGTTCATTTCCCCTTCATTGTTTCTTCCTTTTATCAGGAGTTGGCTCAATAATTGGAGCAGGAGTTTATATTCTTGTTGGAACAGTTGCTAGAGAGCATTCTGGTCCAGCTCTCACGATTTCTTTTCTAATAGTTGGAATTGCTATTGCTCTTTCTGCCTTTTGCTATGCAAAACTTGCAAGTCATTGTCCATCTGCTGGCAGTGCCTATCACTATTCCTACATATGTTTTGGAGAAGGGTAAGGTGTCTCCTAAACAAAATATTGAAGTTGAATGGTGTATTCTCTCTTATTTTGTTATTTCTTTCAATACCAGAGGATCTTTTATTGAAAAGAACCACCATGCTTCTTACTTTGGTTCTATATGTGTGTATTTGTATTTATTATTCTTTGTGTATAACTTAGATCATAGCTGTTTTTTTTATTTGAAAAACAATACAAGAAAAATGCAATTTAGCAACAGAAAATACCAATTTTTTGTTGCTAAAAACAAATAGCAATGGAAATTAGCAACATAAAATTTTGTTGCTAATCCGGCGGTTGCTATTTTTAGCAAAGGAATTAAAATTAATTTGCTAAATTTAGCAACGAAAATCATATTCTGTTGCTAAATTCAACCAACTCATTTTTGGTTAATTGGTAAATTTTAGCAACGGAATTCAACTTTTCATTGCTAAAATTAGCAATGAAATTCATCTTTTCGTTGCTGAATTTAGCAACGGAATTCATCTTTTCGTTGCTGAATTTAGCAACGGAATTCAACTTTTTATTGCTGAATTTAGCAACAGAATTCAACTTTCCTTAGACAAGAACCACAATTTGGACTTCTCTTTGTGTAAAAGACCTGCATAATTTGTGAGTGTTGAAATGCCAAGTCGAATTATCTTCTGCCCAAAGATAAGCATACAATATTCCTTCTCACAAGAACCATCACACATGGAGTATTGAATTGTGAAAACCCAGCAAAATGACTAATAGAATTATTCAATTCCTCAGGACAATTATTAAGTGAAAATACCATTAAGTAAAAAGTTGTAATGATCACATACAATTTTAGAGTACTTGATTGTCCAACATCAATTGGTAAAAGTATTCAAATTGAACATACTTGGATGCCCACTCTAGTAATAGTTTTCTACATTATCACTGATCCTTTAGAAGGTCTAGAAACGTATAATATCTATCTATAATCTTACATCAAACTTCAAGTGTGTCTCTATATCTATCTTCACTAGTGCACACAAAAATATGCAGAACAAAAAGCAATTAAGAAAAAATAAATTGAAATTTCCAGTCCCAACTGCATAAAATAGCACTATTTTGAATAATTGCACACAATAATCTCTGTGCCTATTTTTCAATAAAACAATTTAATTATCGCATAACCTAACAATTTCAAATTGGACCATAACGCTTAATGATGGGAAATATCTAAAACAATGCATGAACTGCAATTGAAGTGATACAGTTCTGTCATTGGACCCATCTTAACCCAGGATCTTGACTTAGCATGTTTCTAATATTTGTATTTGTAATTACTGTAGTTACAATGATGTACATAATTTTGTAATTCTTTCTTCATAACAATCAACACAAAAATTAGTTAGTTATATTATTGAAAAACAGTATCACCGAACTAGAATACTTACACATTAAATTAATAACCAAACCTTTTTTCAGTAAAGATCATCATCTAGTAGTGTAATTCATACCTGCATTATTACCCAATCATTGCTTAGACAAATCTATATAAATATCATTTCAATGAATATCCTAGTAGTGTAATTCATACCTGCAATTATAGCGCCAGACAATAAAAAAACCAAATCTAAGCACCCAGTCTTGAGCCTATAACAAACACCAAAGATGAGTTAGACTAAGAAGATGCACCAGTAACAACCTTAGCATAAACCTAAGTAGAAAAGAACAGAAAAAACCATCACCCTTATAAACCCCTAGTAAGAGAAGCCAAACTAGATTACCAAAAGCTTTAGCACCCACTCTAGCAAGTGAAAGGAGAGCAACAAGCAAAACCAGAAGCAATGATAGCAAACTACAAAACCAAACTCAAAAAGCCAAAAAAACAACAAGTGCAAACAGATACCGATTCACTCTCGAAGGAATGGTCAACAAAGAACAAAGAAATCAACAACCAGCTGCTAGTTTGTAGATGAATCCTTTTAGCAGTAAAACAAACCAACTGAATAGCCAGCCAAAGAAAAGGAGACGTAAGAAAGAAAAACATTGCCCTAGAGCAAGATCAGAAAAATAGACCTAATGAGATAGAGGAAGACAGTCAAAAAAGAGCCAAACAGAAACTAGAATGGCAGCAAATCACTTTTCATATTTCAATTAAAAATGAGATAAATTCCTTTTACATTCTTAAATATAACAAATAAACATGTAATCTAACTTAATTTTAGGTAAATTTCCCAAATAAATGATAAGAAAATTAAGAAAATTTAATTCCTAACCCTCAATGTTACTAAAATTTTCTTAGCTTTTAGATCTAAAAATTGATATTGTTACCTCCTGGCTGCCGATCATAGAGGAGAAGACCAGTGAAGCTCCGATCATGCGATAAACTAGGTCATGCCAAGAAAGAGGCTGCTGGTGTCGACGTCATGTGGAGAGGGAGGGAAAAGCCACTACCAGCAACAGCAAATGGGCAAAATGGGCAACAAACAGAGGCTAGATGGTGGTGGATGGAGAGAAGAAAACCGATTAGAGAGCGTGAGATAGAAAGGGGGATTGTTGAGGCACAAAAAGAGAGGACAACGCAAAAAGTGGGCCAATTTATACCTAGAGTTAGGTGAAATAGCAATGGAAAATTTTTGGTTGCTAAATAGCAACGAAAATTAATTTTCGTTGCTAATTTAGCAAAGGAAATTAAATTATGTTGCTAAATTAGCAACGAAAACTCATTTTCGTTGGTAATTTTGGCGGTACTTGAGGGAGGAAAAATTTGGGGTAAAATATAGCAACGAAAATGAATTTTCATTGCTAAATTAGCAACGAAATACCAATTTCGTTGCTATATTTTACCCCAAATTTTCCCTCCCTCAACTACCGCCATATTTAGCAACGGAAATGAGTTTCTGTTGCTAATTTTCATTGCTAAATAATGGCTCTAAAATCTCCCTCCCTTTTTAGCAACTGAGTACAACCATTTGTATTCCATTGCTAAATCAATAAAACCTCAACCAATTAATATTTTCATTGCTAAATAGCAATGGAATTTGATTTTCGTTGCTAAAATAGCAACGGAAACAATTTCGTTGCTATTTTTTCGTTGCTATTTTGTTGTTTCCTTGTAGTGAAATAAACTCATATTTTATTGGGTAAATAGAAAAATAAACTCTAAATTGGTTAATATTGGATGAACAATAAAATTATAAACTATGAATTATCAAGGAACATGGATTGTTACCTAGTTTTCGACAGTATTTAGCAAAATTGTTCAAGTTGTTTTTATGGAATTGAATCTTGTCTTGTTGTTGTGTTTTTCCTTGGTTAGCAGTGCTTTATTTTCTATGTCATATATGGGTTTCAATAGATGAATTGGTGGCTTATAGGGTAATGCAGTTAGCTAAAAAAAGGAGTTGTTAATTTGTTTACTATATCTGAACTGAATGGTTAAAAGTAACATTAAGATAGGTGGATTTGGTTTAAAGATGTGAATTTTGTTTTAGAGTGGGAACAGGGTTTTTAAACTGTATAAAATTGATTCTTGATGGTGGTCATTAGGAATGGGTTGCGTTCTATTTGTCAATGACTATTAGTTGTTATAAGCTTAACAGGGTTAAGTGGTGCAAGTTGTCACTTTTCATTGAATTGGTAAGTTAAATGATTTTGTTACTAAATTCTCAAATTGATTATAATAAATGATGTTTGGAATATTATCTGGTACTTTGGATGAAACTTGGTTTAAAGAACTTAATATGAGTCTTTAGCATCGTGAACTTAATTATTGAGTTTGGTAACATTATTTTGAGTGCATGAATAAAATATGTTAGGATAAATGCCTTTATGCTGTAAGGTTTTGTCATAATTTGATATAATTTTGCTTTTATTTTTCAATGCAAATGTTATTTAGCTTTTTCTTATAATTATTTGATGATTGATGATTCTTTGATTTGGTGTTAGTTTTATTTTTCAAACTTCTGCTTATTAGAGATTCAGGTGTTGGTAAATCTTGTCTACTTCTTAGGTTTGCTGTAAGTTTCTATAGCTTATAGTTGAGCGGTATTTAAGAGTTGCTATTTTTACTTTCAGGTACCCCTGCGGATTGCTCTACAGGATCTGAAATAAATGTTTATAGTGCAATATGATTTTTGATTACAAGATAAAATGAAGTTTAAAATATTTACAAAATGTTCAAAATTATTTTGCTTATGACTTTAATAAATGAGGATTTTGTACACTGTGGATTTATTGTTACTTTTGACATTACTATATATATATATATATATATATATATATATATATATATATATATATATATATATATATATATATATATATATATATATATATATAACCATCAGGAATAAGTCAATATTATCTTTTCATGCATTGTCCTATTGATTTTCTTTCTTTTTCCTTCATTTAACTTGTATAAGTAATTATGTGAGGATTTGTAATATGTATCATAATTTTCCTCAGCCAATGACATTTTTTTATATGATATTATGTCTTTTTGTAGGCTGACCAAGATTTGTCCTATTTTACTACTTTTTTGAAGATGAAGTTATAGGGTTGCAGCATTATTTACCTGAAAGTGACATAATGTTTACTTTGGCTATCAATTTTCTTTGTTAGTGTATTTTGTCCAGATGGGACAGGGAAGATCAATGAGCAAATTTACCATTTCAATGTCTCAACTGTAATAATTTTATTAATGTTATTATTTTATTTTCTTCTACTAATTGTTAAGTGTTTCTTGTGTAATTGGATCTTATTGGATTGTTTCACGCAACATCCAAAAATAGTTTGATTGGTGAGGTTTTAATTGATCTTACTAATTCAGCAGGTACTAGCATTTTGAAAATGCCAACAGAATTCTTTCATAGCTCAAAGTAAAAGCATGTATAGCTGTACTGTCAGCTTATAGAATCTTAAATGTGTAAGTGCATGTTGCTCTACATCTAAGAAGAATTCCCATCATTGAATAGGCTTTTATTTATTTCTTCTAATTTCTAGGGTTTATATTGGTTTCTTTACGGGTTATTTGTTGTAGATGTTTTGTTCCTTAGATAAGGCCACGCTTTTTTATATTTTTGTAGATTTTCCTCTGAGTCTTGTAGCTTTTTGATCGGGAAAAGTTTGTTATTTGGGTTGTGTTGCTGTAATTTTGTGGGTTATGGGGTTTTCTTGAGTTGCAGGTTTTATTTTCCTGATGTTGGTATGTTATTACTACCAAGGATGGTCAGTTTGGAAATTATAATGCTTTTTTTGGAAATTAAAATTGTGATCCTCTGAAAATTTGTAGGTTCTAGATACTAAGGCTATGTTTGGTAACACGTAATGCGATGTAATGTAATGAACAATGTAATGGATTAAAAAATGTAATGTAATGTAATGTAATTATGATTACATTACTATGTTTGGTTACGTTAGTAATGTAATGTAATTGTGAATACTTTCTTATGTTTGGTTGGATTATATACATGTATTTGAATGTAATTATATTTATTATTATCAAATTAATTTTTATATAATTATTTTATATGTTTATTATATTATAAAAATATAATAAATCCCAACTTAATAAAAGCATAATTTAAAATATATATATATATATATTTACGGCTACATAAAATAAACAAAAATATCACAAAAAATATCACCAAATTTTCACTGGTTATATACAACTTAATAAGATTATGATACAACGGTGTGCTTATTGCACTCTATTTTTGCATATATAGTCCTATGTTAAAAGTGCCACTGAGTGCACTCTACACAGACAAATTTGGTAAGTACAATTATACTAGAATGGTCCTATTATATATATCTTGACCTAACCACAGGCCACCATGGAAGGAGACAAAGGGCGCCACCACTTTGACAAAAGAGCCCATATTATTGGGTGGAAATGGGAGCATTCTAAAATTCTAGAAAATCAGGATTGTATATATCTTGTACACTTACCAATTCTAGAAAGTGCACTTACCAATTTTATCTTATACTCCATCACCACTAAGAATCGAATTCCCTTCCAACTGGGCATTCTTTATCACTTCCTCAGATGAACCATCCCTCAAGCTAAGTAGTTTTTTTTTCCTTTGGGCTACAACATTATTACAACCATCAAAATTCAATAAAATAAGACAATGATTAGAAGTAAGCTTTGGTAAATGACTCATAACCGAGCTTGGGTAAAATAGTTTCAAAACACTGCTACAAAGGAAATGGTTTAGACGTTCTTGAATATTGTCTTCTCCCATTCTCCCATTATTCCCAGTAAAGGAACAGATAAAAAAACCCAGATCCTTCAATCCATAATCATTAATAGTTTCCTTAAATTCCTTTAAGTTGCAACTCACCCTTTCATTCCCACCTTGCTTCTCTTCTAAACACATAATATAGTTGAAATCCCCAAAACAAAGTCATGAAAAACTGTCATCCACCTGTAATTCTCTAATAAATTCCCACGAGAAATGATTGTTCATAGCCTCCCACCAACCGTAGATACCCAAACCTCACTGTTTCTTCTATCTTGAGCATATAGCTTAGGATCTCTATTTCGAATTCTTGAATTTCCTAATAATCTTGCTAACATGCCCTGTTTCTAAAATTCTACCTACACTGGACATGCTCCTGGAGTTCATGTTTCTCTCCCCATAAAACGAAACAATGGCTTTCAACATGCCATCGGGGCATATTATCAAACAACAAACATGCATTATTTTAAAAAATTAACTGACAACAATAAGGTGAATTGGATGATGGAAAAGGCAGGATTTAAGCCTAAGTATTGAAAACAATGAGTTCACCAAACTTAGCTTCAAACTGGAATATTAAAAAAGGCTACCAGCACTAGTTCACAATCCTATCAAAGTAAACAATTAAAATCAATACATAAGCAAATAGTGGGAAAGAAATTAAAATCAATAGAAGAAAGGAACAATTACCAAACGAAGAAAGAAATCAACGACACCAACTTACCAATTTTTAAGTATAAAAGAGCAATTAAACCTAACCTTCAGCAAAATTGATGGATATGTTAGAGGGATCATCTTCGAACATCAGTAATTTCAACGGAGCAAATCTTCGTGAGGTAGTCTTCAAACTTCTTATCCAACGATGGGGAAAGACAGACAAGAAGAGGGCGCAAAACAGAAAAGAAAAGGAAAGACATAGAAGAGCGATGGAGAGCGAAAAGAACAGTGCAAGAACAAGAGGATGACAGACAATCATTTAGAAGAGTGGAAAGAAGATGTAATGAGGAATACATGCAAAATTTAGGGATTAGTGATTACATTAGTAGATGCATTCACAAGTCCCTCTGTATATATCGTTACATTACATTATTAAAATTTTTAGTTAACAAACACAGGATTAATTACAGAATTAATTACATTACATTACATTACTGCCTACCAAACATAGCCTAATTGTTTCTTTCTCAATATATATGCTATGTTCATAAAAAGGAGAACTTAGTGACTTTTGGAATGGATTCTTACCATATTATTTTCTTAACACTAGGAACACACTCTATCATTGGACCATATATTATTTTCATAAACTGTGAAATTCATAACTTGATAGCCTTTTAATATTATCATAAACTGTGTGATAACATAACGTGAAATTTTTTTAGGTATACATGAAATTCAATTTAAGTTTAAGTGTTGTCTATTAAAAATAAAAAAAATAGAAGTGGTCTTATTATTCTATTAAATGTATAGTGGCTTTGGAAGGTTTCTTCAATTATGTTTTATTCAATCATTATATCTTTGAATTCTCAATTGGATTATATCATTGCCATTATCAATATCGAATTAATTTAATTTAATATTTATTTTAGTGTTTGTTTAAAACCTAGTTCTTATTTTTCTAGTCTTGCATCAATTTATAACTAAATAGTACTAATTATAATATGTATGATAACCTTTGTTCGCCCTTGCTTTTAATAGTGTTGGAAGCAATCATGCACCCAGAAAACCATTTACCTTTATAATATATTATTTAATATATGACTTTTTATTTATTTTCTTTTTATTGCCACAATTTCTATTTCTAATGTCCAAATTGCCTAATTATGACAAAGAGAGACTAATTACATTTGTTTAAAAGTTAGACAATAAATAATTGATCGATTATGGTTTAGTTTAAATTGAACCAAAAGGCTTGTTTAATTTTTTTTTCTAGAAGTATATAGTATAATTTATCAATGTGCTTTTTATATTCATTCTGAATTTAAATTTAAATCTTTGCTATATTTACTTAAAAAAACTATTACGCTTAATTATATTTGTAAAGGTTTGATGCAGGTACCTTTGAGAGTTTAAGGTGTTATTTATTTAGTTGGCAATAAAGATTCGAAGGTTTCTTTGCCTACATGTGGCTGTGAGTATCTAAACAGACCTGGCACCATTCTAGAACTACAAAGGTATGCATTACTTTCCCTTTTTTTCAAATAACTTTTAGAATCTAAGCTTGCAATCTGCTAGCAGACAAGTAGAGTAAATTGGCTATATTCATGCTTTTACTCAGTTTTTATTGTGAATGTTGATGTTGTTATGAGGTTTATTTCCTACTAAGGAATTCAGAAATTTTTGCTGCTCAACTTTAGGTATTTTAACAAATTGGCCCTTACAATATTAAACTGAGTTGATAATGAAGCCAGTTGAGAGTTGAGACATGGCATGCATTGGAACGTGGACATTCAGGGGATAACTTATGTGAAACTTTTCCTAATTGTTAGCTGGAATCCCCATGAAGTCATAGTGTTATTGCATTGAACATCATTGAATCTTTTTATTGCTCATTTCTTTAATTTTGTTACTTTGTACAGGCCTTGCTTAGTGCTATAATAAAGCGCATACGAGGATTTGTCAAATTAAGAATAACTTTAATTAGGCTATAATAAACATTTTATGAACTGTTTATGACTTTTCATTATTACTGTTATATATGAATGTATCATTTTAGATATATTATTAGCAATGTTATATACTTGTAAATAACAATTTATTCATTAATATATATTTTTTATATTAAATATTGAGTAAATATAAATTTGTTATTTTTTAGTTTATTGTTTAAATAATGAAATTTTCATATTAAATTAATAAAAATAAGTTTATATCAACATTTAGCGAAGATAAATCTCATGTTTGTAACAAAAATCATTCTAGTTGAATTTAACAAAGATATCAATCCTCGCTAATTTTGTGAGGACTAAGTCCTCACTATCTTTTGCGAGGATTTAATCCTCGCTAAATTTTGTGAGGCCTTAGTCCTTGCAAAAGTTAGTGAGGGCTAATTCCTCGCAAAATTCCAAGTCCTCGCTAATTTCCTTGCAAAAAATAGCGAGGACTGATATCCTCGCAAAATTAGTAAGGACTTAGTCCTCGTAAAAATTAGCGAGGACTCAGCTAGGATGACTTTTGTTACAAAATTTTTGTCCTCGCTAAACTGATTTAGCGATGAAAAATCATCATTTAGCGAGGACTTTTGTAAAGTCCTCGCTATTTTGTGTTTTTCTTGTAGTGGTCGGGCATCTGTAATATATTTTATAGCGTTGGTTCGATCGTATATACCTCAAAATATTGTCTTAGTTTTTTGGTGCACATTATTAGGGTGATGATCAACTGCTCGATCAGATTCTTCTCTAATTCTGTTTTCTTCAGCATTTGGCTGACATAATAAATAAGCAGTTGCTGGTTTCCCTCTTTTTGCACCAGGACAACTGATATTGCCTCTCCTAAAGTGGAAAGGTATAAGTATATCTTCTATTCCTAGATTGATTAGCTTAACAATGACAGATTTGCTAGAAAAATTTTCAATTCCTCAAAGGCCGTTTGGCAATCCTTGTCCCATGCGAATGTGTTTGCTTTCCTTAATTTCTTAAAAAACAAAGGGTGCATCATTTGGCTGAGGATGAGATGAACCTTCATAGGGCTGTTATCCTTCCATTTAACTTTTGGATATCTTTCACATTGGCTGGGGTTGCATATCTAGGATGGCTTTGAATTTTTTTTTGGGATTGGTTTCAATACCCCTTTTTGACACTATAAATTTCAACCTAAAAATTTTTCTGATGGTACTCCGAAAGTGCATTTTTCAGGATTTAGCTTCATTCGAAATTGGTTGAGGGTGGTGAATACTTTGCTCAAATCTACCGCGTGTTCTTTTGGGATTTTGCATTTTATAACCATATCGTCTACATATACCTCTATATTTTTGCCAATATGCTCTTTAAATATCTTGTTCATTAGTTGTTGATAGGTGGCTTCAGTATTCTTTAGTCCGAATGGCATGACTTTATAATAAAAAATGCCATCATTTGTGATAAATCTGGTTTTTTCTTGGTTGAGTAACCACATCAAGATCTGATGATATCCAACATAGGCATCTAATAAGGAGTAAATGGCATGGCAGGCTATGGCATCAATAAACTAGTTTATATTAGGTAAGGGATAGCTGTCTTTAAGACAAGCTTTATTTAGATTGGTGAAGTTTATGTACATACGTAACTTTTCAATTTTCTTCTTGACAAAAATGACATTGGCCAGCCATTTAGGGCATATAACTTCCCTAATTGTTCCAGCCTTTAGTAGTCGGTTAATTTCCTCAGAAATATATTTCTCAAGCTTTAGAACATGCTTTCTTAATCTTTGTTTTACCGGTGTAAAGTTCGAATTTACGTTGAGTTTGTGTGTGATAACTTCGAATTTTATGCCCGAGATGTCCTTTGGTTTCCACATGAAAGAGGCTTGGTTAATTATTAAGATTTACATGGATTTTTTTTCTATGTTCTTTAACATTTTCAATCCGATTTGGATCTTCCTTCCTTCAGCGATTTCCTTGGTGACAAGCTCTTTTTTGGGGTTCATCTTTGGTTCGACCATGTAAGCTTGCTTGGATTTTTTTATTAGGGCAACATAGGTTTCCCTCGGGACTTTTTTTATTTCCTTTTAGTTTCACTATCCCTTTGTTTGTTGGGACCTTCATCACTATGTAATGGATGCTGGTGTCTGCTCCACTTTCAAATAATAATGGTCTTTCGAATATCACATTATATGCAAAGTTTACATATATCACTATGAATGTCGTCTGCCATGTGTGGTTTATCTTTTTGTCCCTCAGTTCTAAAAATAGGTCAATCGATCCGCTCACTAGAATTATGACATTTTCGAGTCTAACTAGTGGTATGGTATATGCTTTTAATTCTTCCAAGGATAACCTCATTTTTCAGTATGTTTCTAAAGTGAGGACATTTATTACACTTTTATTATCTACCAGAATTCTTTTGATCTGGTAATTTGTGATATTTACCTCTATCACTAGTGTATCTTTATGGGAAAATTTCCACCCTCCTATGTTTTCAGGGGATATGGTTACTAGGTGTAATTTTTCAAAAGCGGCTAAAAAATATACATTTTTGCCTCTTTTCCTTTTACTCATGCTTTCCCTGTAGGATGATCTGCCTGCGATCATATTGATGACTCCTAACTTTTGTTTCAGCCTTTCAGTGTCTTTTTGTCTTTTTTTTCCTTGTACTCATAATCAAAGTCCAATTAGTTCTTTTCTTAATGTGATTTACAAGTACTCGTTGGCTCAAGGCCTATGAATCTTTTCAAGGAACCTCTTTATAGCAGTTTTTCAATTTCTTCCTTTAGTGTGTTACACTTGTCAGTGGTGTGGCCAACATCTTTATAAAAGTGATAAAATTTTATTTTATCCCTGGAAGCATAAGATCACTCCGACATTTTCGTCATCTAGTTCACTTTGGCGTGTTTCTTTTTGATCTACATCAGTACTTAAGAAGGGGAAACATTTAAAGGAGTAAAGGTTTTCATTACATTTCATTCATTTCTGCCATGTTCATTTTCTCATCTGCCTCCGTATTTCTTCAAGGAGAAACCCCTTTTAGGGCTTTTATTTTTCTTTTCAGTTTCTCTAGCTAGTGGACTCTTGTTTCTATGATCGTTCCACCCAATAGGTTTAACTCTGCCTGTTTTTGTTAATCTTCAGCTTACCCTCGGGGCGGCATCCAGTTAGATAAATTGCTTTGCTCAATCCATCAATTTTTCAAACTCCATTGAGGCATGGGTGATGATGGAGTCAAACAGTTATGGACATGTCGAATTTCTTACTAATGTGTGTGTTGTTGTGCTAGGATGTAGATCCTTTATTTTTGATGCCAGAGATTGGAATTTGTCAATGTAGCCTTTTAAACTATCATCGGATCTCCATATCAAGTTGCATAAGTCGTTAACAGTTTTTGGAGTTTTAATTTGTACTATGAATCTCATGACAAATAGATCTCTAAGCTATGTAAAAGTATGTATTGATTCTAAAGGCAAATTATGGAACCAATCCAAGGCGTTATCTACAAGAATGGTTTGGAATACCCTACTAAACACCCTGTCATCAAAAGAATGTATCTGTATATGAGTTAGATATTCAAAAATATAACATTTAAGATCGGACTTACCTTTGTATCGAGGTATTTTGATTTCTCTAAATTCGCTCGATAGTCTAGTTTCCTTGATCTCGTAGCTAAAAAGCGAGATAGTGTTTCCTTCACCTGTTGCATAGGGTGGCTCAATCCAAATTTCTTCACCTGTTGCAAGAACCATTGTTCATCTTTGCCTAGATGGTTCTCATTATTTTCTTCTTTTGCTTTCTTTGTAGTTCTCCTTTTAGGAGTACAGGCAAATCCTAAATCATCACCACCTTTCAAGGAGGTTGATCGTCTAAAAGTATGAGTCACTTGATTTCTCTTTTTAGGAGTATACATATGAATGAGGTCATCATGTGTGTCAGTAGGGAGGAACACTTGGTTATACTGTGATTCATATCTCTTTCTTTGTGTATCTTTTCTTATCCTTTGCTCCTCTAAGATTCCTAAAATTCGGATTGTGTCTCGATTTTGCTTCTCTGTTCTTTTATTTTGATCCCTTTGCATTGTGGTTTGTATACTCTATGGCTTTCTGCCTCTGTGTCCCTGCTAGAGGTTTGAGGCCACTTGGCTTTCCTTATTGTATCTAACATTTGTTTTGTGAAGTCGCCAAGGATCATTTTGAGATCTTTAGCCATTACCGGAGTGGAATCCTATAGTGCTGCAAGCTGTTGTTGAACTTAGGCAACAACTTACCTGTTGGGGCTTTGTTGTCTGTTCTTGGGGAAACCTCAGTGAGGATCTAATGGTGGCCCTTAGCAGGGATTTTTAAGGTTCCCTCTCATTGGGGAATCTTTGTCGTCTGTTACCGTCACTAGTCTGGCTCTAGATTTTGAGTGTTTCACCATGATTGCAGGTGTTCTCTTTCTCTCTCTCAATGAAAGCACCAAATGACAATCTCAAGATTGTCAAAATGAATGAGAGATTGGCTAATTGAGCTGGAACACCTTAGAGAACCTGAAATAAGAATATCTTGATTGGGCCGAGCATGTAAACTTCGATGCTTAAGTTAGTGTTTTGCTTAAAACCTCTTATGGGAAGTTGAAGTAAAGAAGAAAAAATGTTTTTTCTTTTCTGTATGTGTACCTTAGATCTTGAGAGTTTGGATGACTTATATGGGATGTGACTTGTTACAATAGACTTACTAGAGTAGTTTGGTAGGCACTTGATGATGGTGTCAATTTCTCTAACACAACCGAAATTTTTGTCAAACTGATTGGATTGGCAACATTTTGATAGGATTAACAAGGAAACTCACACATGTTGGATAGGACTTCCATTGTGCGAGTTAAGTCTAAATCTTGTTTTGGATATCGTGGGTTTTGTGGGCCTTGTATAATTTCGGGTATTATCAATGCTTAATAGGGATCCTTGCTTGAAAAGGAAAGAGATACGAATATGTTTAAAAAGGAGTTGTGTGAAGCAGAATCCATGAGATATATAAGTCAATTATAAGCCACAAGAATCATTTTCATGCTAATACAAAATGATCAAACTGTATCAAATTCAGCTCATCCTCTCCTCCAATTAGAATTTGAAGATCGCTATGTAGCTAGGACCATATCACTCATGGAATCTCAATCCTTTTTCACCATGTCTTCATCATTATAATTGAATATTCTATCTTATAATTGAATTAAATATCCGCTTCAATATGACCCAAACTGTTCAAATGTTACTAGAATTGAAAAATTTAAACAATAGGCTATTAACGACTGTCGTTATAGATCATTATTTAGTGTTAATAGCCTAACTAATTTAATACAACCAAAACATACCTTATTTAAAGACCTTAATTTATCTTTCAAAATTTTCCTCATTTATGCCACATCCTTAACCATTCTCAGATGAAGCATCACCAAAACAAAATTGGTGAATTCTACCACCATTAACCATTTGACCTCACGAACTTCACCTAAACTTCAAATTCCTTTCACTAAAACATAATTGAGACGGATCATTATAGAGGCCCATACCACAAGCCTTCGATTGCCAAATTGTTAGTGAGTTTCCATAACTTTATTTTTTTTTCTCCTTTTGTAGTACCATGTTTACCTCCACCTCAATTTCCATTCTTCTGTCTCCATTTTTTCATCTCTTATGTCATCTCATGAAAATAAGGAATTCTTTTACGTTTTTAAATTTAGAAAAAAAAAATGTTTCCGTAAAAATTAAAAAGGGTTATAAGTTGTAGAAAGAGGAATACCTTAAGTTTCTGACAAATCTTACACAGCAAGGTGAGTTATGCACAACCCCGTTAGTTGTGTTAGTTAAAGGACCAAATGTGTATAAAAGTAATAGTTTACAAACTTAATTTAACAAAATAAAATTTAAGAGATCCCCGAATGCGTTTTGCCAGAATTCAAAAACAAAAAAGTATATCAATTATTACAAAATAACTCCTAACCATTCAATTTAGTTTCCAAAAAAAAAAAAGCTTACATAATTGGCTCAAATATACAACTAAAGATAAGTAAGCAAACAAAAATACACATAGCAACCTTATTGAAGTCGAGTATAAGCTTATTACATTTATACTGTATATTAATATCCTATTTTAAGTTAAAATTTTATACTATTAGCCATTTTCTATTTATTTATTTAAAATTTAGTTATTTTGAAAAATTTATCAGACTATCTTGGAAAAAGATATCATTTATTTTTTAAATTATATAAAATTATCTTAAATAAATAATTATTGTATATAATATTGTAACTAAAACGTTTGTGAATAACTTGCCAAAAAATCGTTCGGACTCAAATTTTTGTTCTCTAATTCTTCTCAATGAAAGGTTTAAAATTAGCGGTGGCAAAATGTGGACCGATCTGATCCACCTGTAAATATTTGACCAAAATCCAATTTGATTCCAATGCAATTTGTTTATGATTTAATCTGTTTGACTCTCAAGTAATTAGACGGATTTGAATCAATATGTGGTTTGATCTAAAATAATTCAAATAGATACACAATTTGTTTAGCCTGTTTGACTGATTTGTTCCGTTTATCTTAAGGTCTAAACTTATTGTTAATTATACATAATCTTTAAATGACATATATATATTGAATATCTTTGACCCAATTGGCCAGTCTGATTTATAAATTATACCTAAAACATTAAAAACTGATTTTTGCTTTAAAAAAAGCCTCTATAAATTTATAATTATCTAATTTATGAAAATTTTATTTCATTAAATCGTAAATACAAGTTGTAATAAAAATTTATTTTATGATTAGACACAATACGAGGGTTCATCTAAATATATATATATATATATATATATATATATATATATATTATTATAAATAATATATATATATACTTTTAATTATAAATAATTGATTAGACAATAAAACATATTTCTTTTCATTGAATTGGTAAAAAGTAAGAAAAAACTTACCAAGAAAAGGAAAGCGGGCCAAATTAATGGCTTACATGTATAAGAGAAGAAAAAATAATTGATGTTTTGATTAAAAGGAAAAGACATTTTATTTCTCCGATGCATATACACATCTGATGATAATGATAATGATAATAATTTTCCAGTTTATTTCTTAATAAGTAGGGCATCTAACAATGATTGTCTATCAAAGAAAATAATAATTGTGATTTTCGAATTTCTAGTTTATATATAAGGATACTTCACTAAAATTACTTATTAACTAATAGAATTAATAACAATTCTTGAAAGGTAAATAAATAAATAAAATGAACAATAATATCAGTTGTTTGTAATTTAACATTTTTTTAAAATCTAATTTGACATCTTCTATAATGATAATATCCGAAACCGAACCGATTTTTACGGTTAATCGATCCGATGAACTCGGTTACGGTTTTTAATTTTTAGATTTTTTGTTAATATTTATGGTTTAGATTTTTAATTACTGGTTAACCGGTTCTCATATATATATATTTATTTATTTATTTATTTATCTTCAATTTTTTTATATTTTCTCTAAAATTTATATCAAATAATACTTTAAAATATATTTTTATTTTTATACCTTAATTTTTTATATTTTCTTATAAAATTTGTATTATATCATTCTATTTAATTATATAGTAATATTTATATATAATATCCGATTAACTTTTATATATATTGTTTTTAATCATATATTTGTATTCATATTTTACTTAATAGCATTTAATTACATTTTTTATATTTTAAAGTTTATGTTATAATATTTAATATTATCCGAAATTTTATTTGACTTAGAATCAAACATATTAATTTTCAATAAATATCAAATTTATTTTATAATGTTAGCTATTAATTTATAGAATATAAACTTTGGCTAGTAAATTATATTTGTTTCGTAATTTTTATATTAAATTACTTTGCATATTTGAAATTAAAATGAATTTTGTCAAAATTTTTTTTATAAATTTATATTATAAATTTTAATGGTTAACCGAAAAATATTAGTCAACCCAACCAAAAAATCGAAACAAATGAATTGATTAATCGAATGTAATGAACTGATTAATAGTTAGTAATTTTAAAAAATCGATATTAATGGACTGATTATTTTTTTGCTCATGAACGGATTAACCGGTCCATACTCACCCCTAATTGCAAGTATATAGTTGATGAATGTTGGTGTAGGAAAAACAAAGTTATGCACTGTTCATTTACTATTTGATTTATTTAAGTTCGTTAGTCATTGCCCTTTATATGTATCCCCACTTTGTCCTGTGTAGTGTATATACCAATTCCATCCATGTGACACTTTTGATTTCTCCTTGCTAGGTTGCTCCAGATATTGGGTTTTTAGTGCTATTAATAATTTGCAAGTTTCCGTGTTTCAATAATAGCAAACTAGTATTAAATGTAAATAATATATTTGTTTTCAGGTTTCAATTTATACTATGTGGAAATCAACAACAATTGATTCATTTGTTTTAAGATTCCAATACCTCACAACTTAGTAAATTCCAAGAGCACGTGTTAAATTTTCATATCCTTGTTCTATGTTGGAGAATTGATTCAAAATCATTAATGTTTATGTAGTAAATAAATTAGTAAATTTTATTTTAACATGTTTATATTGTTTTTGTTAATTGTTATTTAGTTAATAGAGTTAGTGGGGTTACAAGTTAATTGTTTAGTGGAATTAGTGGGTTAGTGGCCTAAGTTTATAGTTGAACTGTAAGCCTATAAATAGGCATATGTAATTTTTTTATGGGAAATTGGAAAATTGAAATTTATTTTTTTTCATCCTAAGAATTTCCCCAACAGTATTGATGCACTCTCTCATCAAATTTTATTTTTTGATAAAATAGTGCATTAAAAATTGAAAATTGATGACAGAATGTATCAAGAATTGAAAAGAAAGTGCTTCAAGAATGTGCATTGGAGAGAAGTGCGCCAATAAAAATTAAATGTGTAAGATTTTCAATCAAAGGAGCATGTTGGAGAATTGATTCAAAATCATTATTTTTATGTAGTAACTAAATTAGTGAATTTTATTTTAACATGTTTATATTATTTTTTTTAATTGTTATTTTAGTTAGTGGAGTTAGTGGATTAGTGGGGTTACAAGTTAATTGTTTAGTGGAATTAGTGGGCTAGTGGCCTAAGTTTATAATCGAAGTATAAGCCTATAAATAGCCATGTGTAATTTGTTTTTTGGGAAATAAAATTTATGTGTTACTGATCCTAAGAATTTCCCCGACATTCTGGTCCATAAAAACATTATTGTATACTTCAGTCTTACTGACTTGAAGCTTTTTACGGCTAGAGTATTCACCTGCAAAAGATGTTGTCTTTTGGCTTCCTTGTCTTTTTGCCAAGAAACTGAGTGGAAAGTCGGGTTCTGATACATTCACTTCCACATGGTTCAGAAATTAGAAAAAAAGTTAATAATGGAAAGGATTGTGCATTTTTTATCTCATGTGGTGAAAAACCCTAATTCATCTCATAATATGGCTGTCAGATGTTATGAAAATTTGAGGAATCAGTTACGCTATATTGAAAGAGTGATGCAGAAACAAACCTAACAACATGTTTAAAACAACCACTTGCGTAAAAAGGCTTTAATAGATGTTACTCGATGGTTATCCTCTCAAGCTTATGCATTTCGAGGGCTTGATGGGCATCTCAATTCAAAAAAGCAAGATAATTTTCTTGAAATGTTACAACTTTTTGCATCATACAATAAGGATGTTAAAGATGTGTTACAAAATGCCCCACAAAATGCTAAATACACATAACCAACAATTCAAAAGGAGATTTTACCTATTTGTGCTAGAAATGTGCAACTTAACATTCGAGAGGAGATCGATTGTGCTAAATTTTGCTTGATTGTTAACGAAACTCGAGATGAATCTAAAAAGGAGCAAATGGCTCTTGTGGTGAGGCTTGTTGATAAAGATAGATTAGTAAAGGAGCTTTTTTTGGATTTAGTGTGTTAGAGATAAATCTTCATTAACTCTTTTAGAAGGAATTTTTTTTTTGAGCTATATCATCACAACCTCTGTGCTCAAAATATATGGGGTCAAGGATATGATAGAGCTAGTAATACGCGGGGTGGTTGAAACAGTTTGCAAGCTCTATTTCTTAAAGATTGTCCTTTTGCATACTACGTGCATTGTTTAGCTCATCAATTGCAATTAGCTTTAGTTTCAGCGGCTAGAGAAGTGGCAGATATTCATGCATTTTTTTAAAAAATTTTGATGTCTATCATCAATATTGTTAGTGCTTCTTGTAAACGCAATGATGAGTTGCAAGCTAAACAAGCAGCTAAAATTGTACATTTAATTGAAAGTAAAGAGCTCCGTACTAAAAGAGGAGCCAATCAAATTAGATCTTTAAAACGACTAAGAAATACTAGGTGGGTTCTCATTTCAATTTCATTTCTAGTCTAATAAGAATGTTCAGTGCGACTTGCTTCGTTCTTCAAAGTATAGCAATTGATGAATCCACATACACTCAACAAGGTGATGCTACGTTTGTGATTAAGTTGCTGATGTCATTTTATTTTGTATTTATTTTACATGTGATGAAAGAGATTAAGGGGGAATCATGGATACACTTTGTCAAGTTTTACAACAAAAACATCAAGACATTTTAAATGCCATGCATCTAGACAATGTGATATCATTTTGTAAGCAACAAGAAATAGGCATTCCTAATCTGAATGCATGCTTCTCTAACATCATCCGATCTTGTCGCAAAAAGGATAGTGTGACAGTAAAGCATCATTATCGAGTAGATATATTCACTATTGCTATTGATCATCAATTGCAAGAGTTGAATAATAGATTTAGTGAGCAAGCAACAAAGCTTCTTACTTTGAGTATAGCTTTGTGATAAAGGCAGATTTGTCGAGATCTTGAGATGAGTTAATAGCTGTGTGATCTGATCGTCAAGTGAGTACCTAAAAGAAGTTTTGCCCGGCGTATTGGGCGAAAACACTCTGAAGCTTAATTCAAAGACTTAGAGAGAGATAAATCTAGAGAGAGATTCTCAGTTTTTGCATACCTGAAATCATTGTACATTGGGCTATTTATAAGAGATATGATGGTGCACTTGAGTGCCTAAGGTATGGCTATTGAGGTGTCAGAGCAAGTAAGTGGCGACATGACAAGGAGTAGGTTGGAAGTATGGGCTCTGCAGTGTACTAATGGATTGACGAGACTAGAGGTCCAATCAATTCGATCGAACAACGCGTGCTTACCTTCTACTGTCTGTTTGTCACGTGCCAAGCCTCTTTGAAGATAAGTCTCTAGGCTTTGGGCCAAGAATTGCTTAGGCCCACAAAATAATCTAGTATTATCACTTTGGATACTAGAATAATTTCAAATCATTCAAAATTGAAGATATTTGTGCTTTGGCAGAGAAATTTTATCCTCAGGATTTTTCTGACCAAAAGAATATTCTTTTGAAGTATCAGTTGTAACATTATGAACTTGCTGTGTTTAATCATCCTGATTTATAAGTGGTGAAAGTTATACATTTATACATAATTTTTACAGTATGATTTTTAGCAAATTTAGAAACTTTTCACTTATTTTGTGATTTTAACTATTGTAGGATTAAATTAATAAGAAATAAGTAATTGTGGCCAATTAGAGCTGATTTGGGATGACCATGAAGATTGGAATCTATTTGGAAGCAAAAACCTGAATCTGGACAAATATGGATGTTAACCTTACCCAAGGCTAAGAGTCAAGGGAATGCCTTAGCCTTGCCCAAGGCTAAGGGAAGTTGCGACAGCAGAGTTAAGCTGACTATTTGTTTTGTGCGCATGAGTTGTCGTAGCTGCCAAGGAGTTCCAATTGACTTTTGAGGAATATTAGACTATATTTTAGGGATTTAAAGGTCATAATTATAGGAAGTTTAGATTTTCTTTAATATTTTATTTTATTTCCCTTATTTGGGTAGAATTAAACTAAGTTTATTTGAGGAGTTTTATTAGGAATAAAAGGGGGAGATAAGATCTTCTTTCTCTTCCTCATTCTCTGTCTTTAGCTTTGTCATAGCCATGAATGGCTAAACGTTTATTTTAGTTAAAGGTCAATTCAAGGGTACGATTCAATCAATTACTGTGAGATTGTTTGTGTTTTAATATTATGTGATTTTTATGTTATTTATTGTTACTTAAAGAAACTATATCTCAAATATTATTTGTTTTATGTGCAATAAGTGGTTGTTGTTCATTTAATTAAATAAATACAAATAATTAAAAATATCAAATCTGTTATTATTTGGTAGATTCAATAATAAGTGATAATTGGTATAGTAACACTGAAAATGGTTGTGGCATTGAGTAAATGCATGATTTTCTCTAAATCAATATCGTTTATAGGTTGGTTGGCTTAGATCTGGTCTTTCTAATTAATAAATCTGTCAATAAATTAAATTTTTTCGCTAAGAGATGGTTGTTTATTGGTTAGTTTCTATATTTTTATTTTATTGTTTTAATTTTATTTTTAATTTAATTATGTTTTTAGTTTACAAAAACCCCCCATCTTTTATTTTTAGTTTATTAATTTTCTAACTATTTAAGGAATTAAAACTCAACCAATCTCTATGGATTCGACCCTTCTCATCACTAATTACAAGTTAATTTTAAGTAGAAATTTTATTTTTGTTCGTTTTGATACCCATCACTGATCTAAGAAATTCATCTACTATTGTTGATTTATGTAAAGGATTGGTCAAAATAGGTAAGTCAAAAACATACCTATTGGTTGATAGATTGATTTGACTTGTTTTAACTCTTCCAATTTCAACAATAAAAACTAACCAAGCATTTTCAGCTATGAAAATTGTGAAGACTAGACTTCGTAAGTAACAAGATTGAAGATGATTTTCTTAGAGATTCTCTAATTATGTATATTGAAAATGAAATTGTAAAAATATTTACAACTGAAAAATCATAGGTGATTTTTATTTCATGAAAGAGCAGTAAGAACAACTTAAATAAGGGTTAATTTCACACATAATCACCGAATTTATGCCAAATTATATAAAAAGTTTTAAAAGAAATTTTTATTTTGCAAAAATTACTAAACTTAGCACTTTTATACATAAAATAACTTTGACCAATTTTTGGTTAAGACTTATACTAAAAAATACAGATGATATGTCAAGTCAGCACTAGGGGTGAGCAAAATTTTGTTAAAACCTAAAAATTGAACCAAACCGACTGATTTTTCAATTTGGTTCGGTATTTCAATTTTTTGATTCAGTTTGAGATTTTGAGCATGTTTGGTTCAGTTTGATTTTTGGAGAAGAAAACTACATAAAAACTAAACCGATCGAATATATTATTTTGAGATGTAAATTATATAAGTACATTTATCAATTATTAATATCTTTTTTTTAGGTGATGATTTGGGATTTTAATGATTGGAGTGAAGGTTAATGGAATAAAGATAAAGCTTATTCAATGGTTTTTATTGTATTATGTATTTTAGGATTGTATCTTTAATTTGAACTTGTATTTTTTTTAATTTGGATGTAATTTGTATGTCTTTATTTTATTTTATGACTTTTAATTTTGTTTAATTTTTAGACACAATTTTTTTTAAATGATAATTTTTAAATATCTATTATATGGTTAACAAAATGAATTAATCAAAAACTTTAATTCAGTTTGAATTCTGTTATCCTATAACTTTGCTTCGGTTTGGTTAGCTAAATTTCTAAAAGATTGGTGTTCAGTTTTATCAATTCGGTTTGGTTATTGAATCGAACCGATCGTTGCTCACCCCTAGTCAGCACTACATGCACACATGGACTCACGCCTTTTGCCACATCATGATTGATTTCACTCATGGTCACCAAACTTATGCCAAATTATGCAAAAAGTAATAAAAGAAAAAAAATTCATAATAATCATTAAATTTAACACTTCTATATGGAAAAATTACTTTAACCAATTTCAGGTGAATATATAGTTGGAAAATACTACTAATAGCCATGTAGACCTAGCAAAAAAAATCACTTTCATATTGATTGGTTATTAGGTACAATCAATACCCTGTAACCATACTTATGTGATACGGTGACATGGCATCGCACTATTTTAATAGGTCCATGTGTTAGCTGACATAGCTACTGCGCCATGTGGCATTAGTTGGGATGCCATATGTGCAGGAGCTGGTAATTGGGCGTGCCAGTTGAATATTTCGACTAGGTCTATACATGAAATCGCTTAAAGGGATTTTTCTGTAAATAAGTGCCAAGTTCAGTGATTATTATAAATAAAAAATTTCTTTTATTACTTTTACGTAATTTGACATAAGTTCAGTGACCATGGGTAAAATTAACCCAACTTGTCACTAGTGCCACGTGTGCAAACAGTGTTGACTTGGCATGTCACCTATACTTTTCCGATATGAATCTTCATTGAAAATTGGTCAAAGTTATTTTTGCATATAAAAGTGGTAAGTTCAATAATTTTTGTGTAACAAGAAATTTTTTTATTACTTTGCATAGTTTAGGTATAAGTTTAGTGACCATATATGAAATTAACCCTTTAAATAATGAAGTAAAAAGTTTTATATTTTATTTATATTATATTGTCTTATATGGCTTATTAGCAATAATCTCTACATCTTTTTTATTAAAAAATAGAGCTTTCTAATATATTATTTTGCCCCCCAACTAGATTTTGTGGCTCCGCCTCTGGTTTAACAGTTTAGCATAACTGATAGCTAATAATTGTTTCTAATAGTTGATAGCCGATGATCAATAGTTGATAACCGACTCATATATAATATTTGATAAAATAATATAAAGTTTGTTTCTAATTATTGCAAAATTATCATTATGGATATAATCTTTTTTTTATTTAATTCTTTATATTTATTTATAGTGTATAAATAAAGAAATAAATACAAATATAATATAAATTAAACATATATTTAAACTAACAATGAAATGTGAGAAAATATTAATAAATACATATAAATTTGAAAAACATTCAATATAAATTATAGCAAAACATAATTTCGTCTCAAAAATCAGTTTTTGCTCTTATTAAATTATATGCAATTTGATCCCTTAATTCCTTCATTTGAATTGTGTTAAGTTTTGGTAAAAGGAGACATATATTATTTATTACTAAATAGTAATATGCTCTTATAGTCATAATAGGAAAATGAAATATCAAAAAATATGAAGACTGTTAGGCTGTTACAATAAAATCTCAAATCCTATAATATCTCTAATATATCTACATCCCATAATATATATAATATATATGCACAATATATATCTACAAAATTTTCTCAATAACAGCTCAATAATATCTCCAAGATTTTGTAAAATGACAGCTCTGCTAAGCCCCCTCAAGTTAGAGAATGACGATCTCGAATGCCCAACTTGGCAACTAAAGACTGAAATTGATGAGCTTCAAATGCTTTTTGTGAATACATCAACAATCTAATTGTGCATAGATATATGATGAAAAATTATCAAACCTTGTTGGATACAGTTTCTAACAAAATGGCAGTCTACCTCAATATGTTTAGTCCGTTCATGGTAGTCTGGGCTATTGGCAATATGGTGAGTTGTTTTATTATCACAAGCAATATGGTGAGTTGTTTGATTATCACAAAATAAGGAAACAGAATCCATATGAGTAACACATAAATCTGCAAGTAATTATCGTAACCACATAATCTCACAAGCAACTGTTGCTATAAAACGGTATGTCGCTTCAGCTGATGAATGCGAACGCGACACTCGCTTATTTTTTTACCCTTCCAAGAAATAGGTGAATGCCCCAAAAAAATGAAATAGCCACTAAGTGATTGCCATGTAAAAGGACAACTTGCCCAATCTGAATCATAATAAGTTTTGAGTGACAAAGAACTAGAGGTTGGTAGAAATAAACCTTGACCAAGATTAAGTTTTATATAGCACAATATGCACACAGCAACTAACCAATGATTATGTCGAGGTTGATGCATAAACTGAGATAACAAATGAACAAAATAGAAAATATCAGGTCTAGTAATGGTGAGATAAATCAACCTTCCAATCAACCTTCAATAGGGGTCTGGGTCCTTAAGAAGAGAACTTTCATCAAAAGCTAAATGATGGTGTTGCTACATTGGGAATTTAATTGGTTTGGATGCTAATATACCAGTTTCTTTTAAAATGTCTCGCATATATTTTCTTTGAGAAAGAATTATCCCTTTTGAACTTCGGGCAACTTCTAAACCAAGAAAATATTCAAGAGAACCCAAATCTTTTATGGGAAACCAATAAGCTAAGTTGCTCTTTAAAGCCTTATATTTTGATGAATCATTAGTGGCAATAATAACATCATCCACATACACAAAAGATAGTTGCAAAAGAATCTCCTTGATGGTGAATAAACAAAGAAGAGTCAACTTTGGATTGGTTAAAACCAAACTTCAAGATAGAAATAGAAAACTTAAAAAACCATTGTCGTGAAACTTGTTTTAACCCATAAAGAGAGCGATGGAGATGGGAAACTCTTTTATCATCAGAAGAGAAATACCAAGAAGGGGGTTGCATGTAAACTTCCTCATGTAAATCTTTATGAATAAAAGCATTATGCACATCTAATTGGTAAAGTCTCCAATTTCGAAGAGCTGCAAGAGCCAAAAGTGTATGAATAGTAGTGAATTTAGTGACTGGAGCAAAAATTTCGGTGTAATCCAAACCTTAAACTTGAGTATAACCCTTGGCGACAATGTGAGCTTTGTAATGCTCAATGGATCCATCAAAATCATATTTTATTTACCAGCAGGAAGATGCTCGAAAGTCCATGTGTGGTTTTGTTCAAGAGCTTCGAGTTCACATTTCATAGCTTTCTTCCAATGATGAACCTGAATTGCTTGTTGATAAGACGTAGGCTCAGTGGTGAGGGTGGATATAAAGTGGACATATCATCAATGGGTAATGGCAAAGGTACTTTAAGTGGTGGTGGGGTATGGGATGAGACATTTTCTTTGTAAGGAAAAAGTTTTTCATGGAAAATGACATTACAAGATACAAAAACTTGATGTGTTTTGAGATCATAAACTTTATACCCCTTTTGTCTATGTGGATATCCCAAAAAAACATATAGTGTGGCTCTATCATGAAATTTGTCATGTGATCGCGGGATAATTGAAGCATAACAAAGGCATCCAAAAATAAGTAAATGAGCATATGAAGGCTTTGAATAAAATAAAAGTTTATATGGACTTTTTTTAGATAAAATGGGTATGGGTGTGTAATTTATTAAATAGGCAATGATTAGAACACACTCACCCTAAAATTTTATTAGTAAACTAGCATGAAACCTTAAAGCTCTAGCAACCTCAAGTAAATATCTATGTTTATGTTCCACTACACCATTTTGTTGAGGTGTTGATACACAAGAAAATTGATTGAGGATTCCTTCTTATTGACAACTTTGTTGAAGAGAAATGTTGGTGAATTCTATGCCATTGTCATTATGAATAATTTTAACAAAACAATTAAATTGGCAATGAACCATGGCAAGAAAATAAAGTAATGTTTGGGATACTTCAGTTTTAGATTTAAACAAATAAACCCAAGTAACCCTAGTAAAGTCATTAACAATAGTCAAAAAATAATGAGACCTGGATAAAGAAGGTGTATGATAAGGTCCTCATAAATCACAGCGAATAAGATCAAAAGCACCTTTAGTTTTAATTGAACTAGTGGAAAAAAACTAGTGAATTTGCTTAGCTCAATGACAAGCATCACAAAAAATATCAAAATTATTGGAGGTAAAAGGCTTAAAATCTGAAATAAAAGACAAACGATTAAAAGATAAATGACCAAGACATTGATGCCATAAATCAAATTGGTCTTTATTGGACAAGAAGGCTGAAGCTGGGGCTTGATTTTTGAAGTAATAAAGGCAATTCTTTAGCTCACCCATGCAATTAGCTTTCTAGTGGTTAGGTCCTATAATATGCAAAAGGAAGGAAAAAAAGAGCAACATAGTTTAGTGTTTGGGTCAATTTGCTGATAGAAATGAGATTACAAGCAAAAGTGGGTATATGTAAAACATTATTTAAGATGATTAAAGAATTAAGAGCCACATTACCACAAGCATCAGTAGTGACAAAAGAGTCATTTGGAATGGTTATATTAGAACCAAATTGAAGCTTTCTTTCTTTAATTATAAAACTTCGTTCACAAGTCATATGATCAGAAGCCCCAGAATCAAATATCCACTTATAATGAGGTTTAGGAAAAGTAACAGCCTTACCAGCAAAATTGGCCATTGGTTCAACACCTTTGGAGTTTTCAAGACTTAAAAGAGAAATAAACTAGTTATATTGCTCATTCGTTAAACCACTTACTGAAGAAGAAGTCATACATTAATCTGCTAGAATTCTATTAGAATTAGTCGACTTGCCCTTTTCTTTTTTGTTTTTCTCCCACCAAACTGGGTAGCCATGTAACTCAAAACAGGTATGTTTTGTGTGTTGTGTCCTTTTACAATGATCACAAAAGAGTTTAGAAACATCACGATTACCTGTTGATGGCCAAGAAATAAATGGTTTGGAATTTCCTTATGGAGTTGCAAAAGCTGCCCCCTCTAATGTGTTACCTCCTTTGCGGGTTGCAAGTTATTGCTGTCGTTCTTCTTAAGCTACTAAACCATAAACACAATCTAAAGAAGGCAAAGGTTCAGTATTTAAAATTTGAGATCGAACAATATTAAACTTTTTATGTAATCCCATAAGGAACCAGTGAACCTTTTTTTTCTTTTTCTGCAGCAAATTCCTTAATAGCACCACAAGTGCAGTTTGGTGGGTTAGAATAGGATCCGTGTTCATCCCATAATCCCTTTAATTTGGTGTAGTAAGTAACCACCAATAGATCGCTTTGTTGAGTATTAATAATCTCCATCTTCAATTGATTAACATGAGGTGCATTTCCTTGCGAGAATTGGTCCTCCTAATCTTTCCAAAGTTTTGTTGTCGTATCAAAGAAAGCCATGCTGTCATGGAGAGAAGAATGTAATGAATTAAAAATCCAAGAAATCACCATGGAATTTCCTTTAATCCATGCAACTTCGTCTGGTGAATTTGCTTCAGGTCGTGGAAGACTACCATCTATAAATCCCTTTTTTTTTGCTAATAAGGCATTTATGATGGCTTTTCAGCATGTTGAATAATTATCCTCTCTGAGTAAGCAGGTGATTAGAGAAACTCTAGGATTATCAATTGGTTGCAGCACATATGGAGAATTAATTGCACTTTTGTTGGATAAGTTTGTCATTTTGATTTTTTTATTTTTAAAACTCCTGCTCTGATACCATGTTAAGTTTTGGTAAAAGGAGACATATATTATTTATTGCTGAATAACAAAGTGCTCTTATAGTTAAAATAGGAAAACAGAATATCAAAAAATATGAAGGCTATTAGGCTGTTACAACAAAATCTCAAATCCTATAATATCTCTATTATATATGCATCCTATAATATCTCTAATATATCTTCACAATATATATCTACAAAATCTACTCAATAACAGCTCAATAATATCTCCAAGATTTTGTAAAATGATAGCTCTACTATTAAATTGCTTCTCCATTTTCGTGGTTTTCATTAATTTGAATGTCTTTCGAATTATCTAATGTATCACATTGTATGAAATCAGATTCTTGATCAAACAGTGAAAAATAAAATTGAATAAACTAAATGAGTATTAGCATGTTGTGGAGGCTCATGGCGCTTTGTGTTTTATAATTGTTACCCTCCTCTTTTGTTTATTGGGTGATGCGGGATACGAAGCTCGTCTCATGTTTGTTTGTCTGAATGGGAATCTGATGATCATCATAAATGAAGGTCTGGGGCTGTAGTTGGTACCTGCCACCTAGGCTTTGATTTGATTCCCCCCAAACTGGAGCTTTTGTTCTGCAATTTAGTTACCTGAAGTCTACTCTGCATTTATCTTGATGGTGCTCTTATGTTTGGTTATAGCCTTGGTTTTTTGGAGACAAGGGTGGTGCAATTTGTTTTTCTTTTGCTACAATTTGGTATCAGTGCAACAAAGGATCTCTTATTTGAGAGCTGTCGGGAGTTTGAATCCCTAATTTGAAGAGTTATCAGGAGATTGATATCTTTTGTTTTGTTTATCGGTCTCTTTAGTTATATGTTATCAAGGCACTTTATTTTCTTTCTGTTGAATTTGCTATTCTGTTAGTATTGGCCTAGGCTGGGTTCTGAATTCTTATTTTCTTGCCGATTCAATTGTTGCTGCAACATGGGTTAGATTGGGTTCTATCTTTTGTATTGGGGGTTCTACTCTAGTTACCCTAGCCTTGAAGCACTCTAGGCTTCTCTGTACCCATCTTTCACCAATAATATGCTCTGGCATATTAAAAAAAATGTACAACAATATTAAGTAATTAAAGAAAAACAAATAAATTGCCATGAGTGAAGTACATGAATTAAGTGGATTGACATCCAGTATTTGCAAAATTATTTTTGATATAGAAAAAAAAATGTTACAATTTTTTTTTCTTTTTCTCTAGTAAAATTGCTTTCTCCTTTTGGATAGAGAAGTGAAGGTTGAAATTTATAAGGGGAAAATGTCAGAAAATTTTGGCTTACAAGTTGAGTATGGTATGAAACCATATCGATAAATTAAAGGAACATAGGCTATGTTTGGTTCATTGTATTGTATTAACCTGTATAGTATTAGTCTGTATAGTACTAGCTTGTATAGCATTAGCCTGTACAGTATTAATCTGTATTATATTATACAGTGTTTGGTACAAAATTATATTAGCCTATTGTAACACCCCAAGAATTGTTGATCACATGAATAGTACTTCCCGAGGTGAATAGTGCCACCCGGGGCCCACCGGACCCATAAATTTTTTTTTCACCATTGAAAATTATTATTCATAATGAATCTGGTGTTATAATTTGGGCTAAAATTGAGATCAAATAAGTTTTCAAAAAGGGAAAAATAAAATAATTAACTGAATCGATATAGTTGACTGGGAACTTTGACTGGCTTAAAAATATTTCTTGGACTTCATAAAATTATTCTGATTACATCAATTGACTAGAAATTATGTATATGAATTTTTAGAATGACAAAATAAATTTTTTGAAGACTTTGAAAATTCAGCTTTCGGACTGATTAAAATTTACATTCGGGGCTAGTTTGATATCGAAACGACTTTGGATTGACCCAAAATTTTAAGCATGGCCTAATTAATATTTTTAGAAATTTTTGGTATAATTTTTATCAAAAATTGACAACTAAAAGTGTATTGACAAATTAAATTGTGACATGTGGCATTGGACCCACTTAGGACTTTATTGTTTTTGTCCTCAAGTGGGTAGCCAATTCATTTGAATTAAGAGATTTTTATCTCTTGAGTTGGAAGACCAAAAGGCCATTTCTTTTCCTCTTTGCCGTGGTTCATCTTCTTCTCCTCCTCCTCCTTTATTTCTTTGTTTTCTAATTTAAATTTACAAATTTCTCAACCCTCATCTAAAATTAAATTGTCTAATCTTGCTTCCCTTCACCTTTGGTTGCTTTGGGTGGTGAAAGAAGGTGAATAAAGTCTAATTCTTCAAGTGGTTAAATTGGTGAGTTGGGAAAAATTTAGTTTTATTTGATAATTAGAGTAATTAAGTGTTAATTATAGTATTGTGACTATTATTTGAGCAAAAATTTTAATTAATCTATGGTGATTTTGGCCATGAAATTGCTGCCAATTGAAGAGCAAGGAGAGGGAAGCAAACCAACCAAAAATAAGGGAAAAGACAAGGTTATTGAGTGATTTTATAAGTGAATAATTTTAAACCCTTTAATTTCACAATATATATGTTGTATATATAATTAGAAAAAAATTTAGGTTACTTATTAATTATGAAATTGGACTTAGAATTGTGCAATTAGAAGATAAATTAGTGAAATTATGGTATTTAATTAAAATTTAGACAAGTTTAATTTTAGGAAAAATTTTGGTTACTTAAAAAAATTAGGGACTAAAATGTAATTTTCCGGATTAAATTGAAAAATAGATGGTTTATGTTTATTGTGATTAAATTGAGTAGAAAATATAATTTATAAGGAAATTGGAATAAGGTAACCGAATAGGGACCTTAAGAAAATTTATAAAATTTTGAGATATAAATCGAAATAAATGCAAAATAGAATATAATTAATTTATAGGACATGTATTGGAAAAGGAAGTAATAAGTAAAATAAATAAATAAAATAATTATAATTGCAATTGAATTGCATGATTTTAATTGAAAAACTAGTATATTTAAAATACTGAGACTGTTTTTAATAATGTATACTAATTATTACCATGAATCGGTAATGATGCATTATTGTAAACTGTATTAAATTATAATTGTATTTTGCCCTTAGTATTATGTGTGAAATCAGAAATTAGGATGTACATGGCTAGTCATAGGGACATTTCTGTAACTGCGGTAGCAAGTCATGGCGACTTCTATAATGGTAACCTTGATATGGTTCCACGTCTGTATTGAAGTGTTTGGGAAAAAAGGAAAAGAAAGAAAAATAATATGTGTGTAATTGATACTACTGGAGTACTGGAACCTATAGGGTCCATAGTTTCACTCATCCTAATTAGTGATACATTTTCATGCTATACTAGGGGCAAAAATATGAAAATACTGTATTGACTAAAGCATATAAAGATACTGTATGAGTATGACAAATATATGAAAATACTGTATTGACTAAAGCATATAAAGATACTGTATGAGTATGGCAAACATATGAAAATACTGTATTGACTAAAGCATATAAAGATACTGTATGAGTATGGCAAACATATGAAAATACTGTATTGACTAAAGCATAAAAATATACTGTATGAGTATGGCAATAGTATTAAAATACTGTATTGACTAAAGCATAAAAAGATATTGTATGAGTATGGCAATAGTATTAAAATACTGTATTGACTATAGCATAAAAAGATACTGTATGAGTAAAAATGTAAAATTTGAAAAGTGAGAATCAATTACTATTTGGATAAAAGTGTACTGAAAAGTAAGGATAAAAGCCTAAAAGAACTGATAAACAAAGAAATTAGGACAGAAGTGCATATTTGAAACTTTAGGAACTAAAGTGAAAATTTATCCCTATAGTGTAAAATTCAAATTTAAAGCGATAAAATTTGAGAATAAAACCTGAAAAGCTATAATTTAAAATGAATTTCTCAAGCAATGGCAAAATAGTAATTTTGTCAATAAAAGTGAAATTTAGAATTAAATTGAAAAATTTGTATAATAATGAAATTAACTGATGAAAAAGAGATAATGAAGTAAAATTCTGAATAATATGTGAATGAATTGTAGTGAAATTCTGGGGTTTTAAGTTTATGTTTACTACTAAGTACTTTTGTACTTAGCGTGTGGTTTTGTACTGCACGCAGGAAACAGAGACTGAGTTTGTGCCGAAAGAGAATCAATGTTAGAAGGATCCAGCATTTTTGTGGTTTTGTTTAGCATGTACATATAAATGTTGCCTTGTAGGACAACATGGCTAGTTTTTGGACTGTATATAGTTTTGGACTTATACATATGTTATCTACTGTATGTATGTATGGTTATATGCAAACTTATTGGAAATGACTGTTGTTCTGTATTTGGTTGATCTTGTGGAGTACATATTTAGATTGTGGAGGTTGGGTTGAATATTGTGAACCTTTTGGGAGTGTTTTGTGACTATTGCAGGAAGACAGAATTTGGGTTTCAGCCGTTATGCTGCCCGAATTTTTATAGATTAATTAATAAGATATTTTAAAATATGGGACCCATGACTTAATGGTTAGATATTGAATGCTATCGATGGATAATTTAATAATAATTTATGGACCACTGCAATGTAGAGTGACACCGGTATTCGGACCAATGTCCGGCTATCGGGTGTTATACCTGTAATATTTTTTACTGTGTTTGGCATATAATATTATACTGTATTATTTTTAAAAATTATGTAAAATTAAATTATTTTTAATGTTACCAATTTAGGCAAAAGTATTAATTATAAATTACAAATTTTCATACATTAATCAATATTTTATCCACAATTTGATTCATCTATTGTTTTGTCCAACATCATTGTTGTGAGATATTTAGGTGTGCTAACCTTATATATGTACACTGCTCTATACCCTTTAATGAGTCAAACTTGATATGTTACATCAAAATTTAAAAAATTAAAGGTTATGAAAAAATGAAAAAAAAAAGAAAAAGAAAAATAATTTGTTTCCTTAGTAGTTCATATTATCACTTTTAGAAACTTTTTATAAGCAACAATCTCGTAAATATAAGAATATAGAATATGCAAACTCTATTCCTGTGGCTAATTTAAGAGTTTATATACAACAAAAACTACCAAGATTTTAAGTTGGTGAACCACGTGCAGCCTTTCAAATCCTACTTTCAGTTGCTCTGTGCCCTTTAATGTACAAATCTATAACCGTCAATCATTTGAATTACCTATCATTCCTCTTCAAACTAACACCAAAAATAACAAGTCAAAAAGGCTAAACTATACTCGATCAGCTAGTCTTTTTCTTTTTAAAAGCTGGATGTATGATTTCATGAAAGAATCGATAGTGTCAATCTTAGAAATACACTCTTTCACCCTCTTTATTAAAATGGGCATAGTAGAAAAATTGCTGAATAATTTATCTTTCAGCAGAAGCACTTTCTCAGCATTGCTTTGGTCTCCCATAGCCAATACAGATATACTAGATTTTCCATCCTATCTAAAGCCTGTACAAGAACATAGAAACAGAGTCAATGCTGCAATAACAATTTAGCGAGGTTGTACCGTGGAAGCATCAGAAGAAAACATTATTAAACGAAATCACGCCACTTGGTTTAAATTGAAAGTACTTTAAAAATTCCAGGAGCAAAAGCAGTGAGCAAATGAGCTTTTATCTTTTCATACAACTAGCATTATCATCTTCAATAGCTATCTAGAACACTTGACCAACACACATGCACAACATTATTACTAATCCACTCAAAGAATCAAATCTTGTAACTAAAAGGAAAGTTTTTATAGTGTATAGAGCAATGGCTATCCAAAGACCACAAGTGCTTGGAAGCTACCATTATCCTTGACCAACATGCATGTTCCTAGATTTATGCAGTTACTACAGCAATGACACAGCCTTCTAAAAGGAGCAGAAACGTAAGATACAAAAGAATTGCATTCAATTGCTATTACTTTTCAAGAGGAGCTTTCAGTCGAAGGATGAATGAGAGGGGCGACAATGGTATGTCTGCGAAGCGAGCATGAAAAAATTAATTGATCTTGCATCACTTTCCAATTAGAAACATGAGATATTGTGCTAACATATTGATCTCTCTTTATGTCCAGTAATTGCCAATTAGTTCATCTTAGTCATATCATCTTAATTATTGAAGGTTTCTCTCACTCTCTTTCTCTGTTTTCTTTTTTCTTACATATGAATTTAAAATATGTAAGAAAAAAGAGTAGCAGAGCAAATAAGCCATAAAAGCAGACGGGTATTTTCCTGTGGTGTATTGAACTCAGTTAACGATGCCAGCATTCCAATAAAAAGAATCAGTTAGAACAATTGTTATATATCTAATTCAGAACATTGCTAACTAAAATAAGAAATTCTGATAAAAGGTTTGGTTTCAAAGAGGTTCATAAAAGGTTGCTTTATGGGATAATAAATAAACAATTTCCACAAATTTTTTAGAATATCTATGTATTTTAGCCATCATTGGTCAATATATGTTATTATGGCAGCCATAAGTAATGTTTTCATGGGAATCACAATAGATTATTTATAATCCAGCATCATCATATTATAAAATATGAATCCCCAGTTGTAAAATGGTCTGCTCATAATAATTAGGAAAAATAATAGCATTACCATCCGTGTATCATAAAACTACTATAGATGCAATCTTTAAAGAAGAAGAAAACACACCCAGCCAAGACATCTAGGCATCTCTGTGATTCTAATGGTAGAAATGCTTGAACAGCCATGCACATCCCTGCCAAAAACATGCAGTTACCATAAATTTCCACAAATTTTTCAGAATATCTATGTATTTTTACCATCATTGGCCAGTATATGCTATTATGACAGCCATAAGTAATGTTTTCATGGGAATCACAATAGATTATTTATAATCCAACATCATCAGATTATAAAATATGAATCCCCAATTGTAAAATGGTCTACTCATAATAATTAGGAAAAATAATAGCATTACCATCTGTGTATCATAAAACTACTATAGATGCAATCTTTAAAGAAGAAGAAAACACACCCAGCCAAGACATCTAGGCATCCCTGTGATTCTGATGGGAGAAATGCTTGAACAGCCATGCACATCCCTGCCAACAAACATGCAGTTACAAGTTTGAAGGTGCTGAACTCCCTACACATCATGTCAACATTTGTTTTAATAAACCATTGATCAAACCTAGAGTTTTCATGTGGAAGCACATATATGCATTTTGTTTAAATATATGATAACTATTCATCAGTATATCTGATTGCACATGAATATATACAGCAAGAGAAGTGCACATAGAATTATATAAGGCATCCAACAAGACTAACAGAATCTTGAAGGATGAGAAATAAACAAATAAAATTCTAAGTACTTTGACCATCATGGTTACTATATGATGGGGAATCCTAACCAATTATAGCATTTGCCACTAATACTGTTATCTTGTTACAATTTATTCCAGAGACTACAGATTAAACTAGAACCCAACTATCTAACAATTGAATTATAGCCATCACAAATAGTTGCTCCAGCATTGCGAAGTCGATGAGCATTAAATTAACAACTAATAGCAGTATCATAATTAAAAAGTTAAAAATGTTAGAAACAAACCTCTTTTGTTGGCAGAACTACCTGGTGGACCACCAAAATGGTTATCAGCTAACTGAAAATTCTTTCTGCAGTATTAAGATCCCATAGCTCGACCTTCGCATTTCATTAAAATTCGAACTATGAGCAATTGGAAACCCAAATGCTAGAAAATGCCAACAACTAAAAACTTCTTTATGAAAAAGCATGTGTAAGAGAGATTTATAGGTAGGTCCTCTACATCTCGATCTTCAATTTCTTCTTTTCCTATGTTTTTCTATCGTTGGCTTGCATTTGGAATAGAAAGGAAAAAGAACCAGAGTATGAACAACAGAAAATAAGAGATAGAAAATGTAAAAAAAATATACATATCGAAAATAAGAAATCTGGTTGGCGAAGGACGATATGATCAATGGCCGGACAAGAAAACTCCGATGATGGTGGTTGAGTGAAAGAATAACAGAGGTAAGTAGAGAAGAACAAAAATCGAGCAATAGAGATTTAAGGCTTTTGATTTTATTATTTTTCTATAATAAACTTGAAATCTGTTGGATAGGAACAAAGATGAGGATGAGGTGGCCGGAGATGATGAGGATGATCAGTAATAGTGACACCGAAATTAAAGTCAGTATAATACAGTGTTTACCGTATTATATAAACCCAAGAGATTTCGGTGTATTATTTTGTCCCATGTACGAGGGATAAAATAGATAATTTTGTATTATTTAATCCCTGTATTAATTTTTTAAGGAAACAACCAAACACAGTATATAGGATTACACTGTATTATATTTTCCAGTCCTATGTCTAGTACACCGAACCAAACATGGCCATAATGTATAGCTGCTAAACTTCTTTTATGTTTCCAATTAGGATTAGTAAATCCTAATTTAATTAATATTAAATTCTTAGAATAGTCTTGATATAACCATAAATAAAAACCATTATAAAAGTTTCAAATATATATATATATATATATATATATATATATATATATATATATATATATATATATATATATATATATATATATATATATATATATATATATATATAAACCAACAACAGCTGATTAGTGCCATTTCAGCATTGTATTCTACTCAAACAACTTCCAGCCTTTCAAAAAGTTAACCAAACGAGGCCTTAGTATAAATTGCATTTAAAAATTCTTTTTTGTTATTTTTTAAATTATTAAGTGCATATTTAGTTTGAGTGAGCTGATAGTCGATCGTTTCAATTTTATGGATTCACTCATAATTTTTTTGTTTAAAATATTAAATAAATACTGGTTGCTAGGGATGAGCATGGACCGTTTAACCAGTCTATAAGCAAAAAAAATTAATCAATTCGTTAATATCGATTTTTTAAAATTACTAATCATTAACTAGTTTATTACATTCGGTTAACCGGTCAATCAGTTTCGATTTTTCAATTTGATTAATCAATATTTTTCGGTTAACCATTAAAATTTATAAAATAAAATTATAAAAAAATTAGGTAAAGTTAAATTCAATTTCAAATGTATAAAGTAATTTAATATAAAAATTACGAAATAAACATAATTTACTAATCAAAATTCATGTTATATAAATTAATAGCTAATATTATAAAATAAATTTAACATTTGTCGAAAATTAATATGCTTGATTCTAAGTCAAATAAAATTTTGGATAATATTAAATATTATAATATAAACTCTAAAATATAAGAAAATGTAATTAAATGTTATTAAATAAAATGTGAACACCAATATATAATAAAAATAACATATATAAAAGTTAATCGGATACTATATATCAATATTACTATATCATTAAAAAAATAACATAATATAAATTTAGTTTAAATTATTATATAAATTTTTTAGGAAAATATAAAAAATTAAGTTATAAAAAAATATATAATTTAAATATATTTAAAATATTATTTTATATAAATTTTAGAGAGAAATAGAAAAAAATTGAAGATATAAAAAATTATATATATATATAGAAAGATATAAGAATGGAAGATATATATATATAATTTTTTTATATATATTATTTTCTATTTTATATTATGAATACAGTAAAAATATATTAAATTAAAAAATATGTCTATTTTGATAATTGTATAATTAAATAGCAATAACTCTATATAATTTTATCAAACACTTAATATTAATAATTAATTAGTCATTTGTAATTGATTACTCAACTAGAAAATTACGAGTTGACGATTACTAAATGATTACCAAAAACGTCAAGTGCAGAGAAAACACAGGTAGATAAAAATTCAAACATAAATTTTAGTTGCTGCATTTGAAATGTGAAGCTTAAATCATACGTTAATACACAATTTTTCTTTTTTCACTATCAATTTTGGGTTATAGAACATAGAAACCAACATGGGCAAGATCCAAGAAAAGAGTGTCTCTCATGTACTAGTGTTATAATAATCAAAGCTAGTTACTTGTCACATCCCGTATATTTTTATGTATTCTTTCAGCCTAAATTATGGCTTTCGAGCAATATAAATTCTTAATTATTTTAGTTTGTTTAATCGAATAAATATATGGGTGAAATTATTATTTTAATAATTGTTCCCGATCCGTGATTTTTATAAAATTTGCATTGGTAAAAGATGTGAAGAGCATACTAATTGGAGTCTAATGAAGAAGAACCTCATTATATAATAATTATGTCATTTTCCTGTTGTAGTTAGTTGTAGTCATTGTATAGTAGTTTCCGATAGTCCGGTTCTCCCAAATTTCTATTAGACTATATATACTATATTAATAGAAATTGATAAGTTAATTCAATTGACATTGGAATATAAAATTTCCAGCTTGTCCCTTTACGAGTCTTATATATTTTTACTGTATAATTAAATATATTTTATCCGGAAATCTTGTATTTAAAAATTTTTTTATATTATATTATTTTCTATTTTATTTATGAATACAGTAAAAATATATTAAATTAAAAAATATGTCTATTTTGATAATTGTATAATTAAATAGCAATAACTCTATATAATTTTTATCAAACACTTAATATTAATAATTAATTAGTCATTTGTAATTGATTACTCAATTAGAAAATTCCGAGTTGACGTCATGAACAAGTCACCTGAAAAGTTTACACAATAATTGGACGGAATTTTTTCATAAGAGAGATTTTGACGATTAAGTTAGTAACTCGGGTAATAGATAGAAGATTGAAAAAAAAAAAAAAACTTAACTTGCATACTTGACTCTTTTCCTATTTATAAGGATGAATCACAAAATTGTACTTGTTTAACAGATTTAAAGTAAAGTCCTTCTTGAGAAAGTATCTCTATCTTTCTTAAATAAGATAAATATATCTTTTTTTTTTTGGGAAAGAAAATAAGGGTAGAGTTATTTTCTCCTGATATATTGGAATTTTACTCATTTAACACTTTCTTCATATTCTACTTTCCTTTGTTAAGATTTGATTTTTGCATCGTAGGACATACTGATCTGTATACTGTTGTAACTGCTTGGCATAATCGAACATAAGTTGAGGATGATTTCATATTTCGAGCTGATAGGATGTATAGACCTTGCTATCCGATATGTCCGAATTGTCAACTAAGGCCTTATTATCATAAGTTCCCACAAAAGTGTGACATTGATGTCGATCCGAATTATTAGGCTGCATTTTGGAATTTGAAAAGTCTTGCCCTAACGTGTAGTGCATTTAAAGCTTGAAACGATGGCTTCTCGCTTTTCACAAGGTAACGACTGGGCATTACATCTTACAAGACAAGACGCTTTGGTATCCGTTCTAAGTCATTATGACAGAACAACCTATCTCTCGAAAAAGATTCCAGTCCTCCATGTGTACGTTGGATCATAGGTCATCTCCTTATATAAACTTTCCTCGCCCTGTTGTTTCCAGTTTGCCTCATCTGTCATTTTCATAATCTTATTTCATTTTCAAATGCTTGGCGCACTCTTAGTGCTGCAGGTGTGGTCAGGAGAGCACAACATTGATTTGACAATTAATCTCTTCTAAGCTACATATGTAGTAGGCCTACACATTGTGATTAAGGATCATAATTATGTATAAGCTAGGGCTGAATTTGGCAATCCAGAATCTCTGAAGAATGGGAAAAATCAATTTTTTGTTATAAAAAGCATACATGAGGATTTTTTCGTTCCACACTTCGTGGGGTTAGTTTGTCAACCGCAATGATGACAACTTGTGTTTATCTAATAAGGAGGAACGAACATCAACTCGATAAAGAGTGCTCGCCAAAGATAAATGGGATATGAAATTGCTACTTGAGCCCTATATACCAGAGCCTGCCCGTCTATTGAAGAAAAAAGGTAATTTTTCCTTTATTCAATAAGTGTCTCTAATATATTTCTTCATTGTTTTTTCCTTCGCAACTATAAAGAGAGGAAATAAGTCAAGCTTAGCCGAGGCAATAAAGGCAAAGAGGCAAAAAGCCAATGGATTTAATGCTGCCACGCCTAAGGGCCCAACAGGGTCGAGGTTTACTCTGGCGATCGAAGAAATCCCTACTCCTTGAGTCATTAAGATCCCCGATGATCTTCCGACTGTAGAGGCTAAGGAGACTGATGAGGAGGCTAGGGGCCATACAGTCGAACCTTCTCCAACTAATTTGCAAAGGTCAGTCGCTAAAGCCACTAGGTCAAGCGAAAAGGACCTCATAACCCTTGCTGATGAGGTTTTAAGGTTCTAGCAAAGGCAGGGGTGTGTTTATTCTAACAGAAATGAAGACTTTACTACCTTTGCTCACTTATCCTGCGTGCCGAGTGAGGTGGCCCCCCTCCTCAACCTGAGTGCCAGTAAGCTCTCTTCTGTTGTGAAGAGGCATTAAGTTGAGGTAAGTTGCTACTAAAATAGTGTTTTGTTTCCCCCCTTTTATGTTTTTTTTAAACTATCTTTGCTTGTAGGGATCTATAATTTGTGGTGCCATAATCGCGAAAATGAACAAATTGATCACAAAGTGGCATAAAAATGAGAAAGTTTTAGTCGAGTTACATGCTAAACTTGGCGAAGTTAAGCTCAAAGTTTCCTCTCCTGAGAAGAAAGCTGTGAGAGCTGAGAAACAGGTGTTTGAAGCTGAGCAGAAGGATTCAAAGGTTGAGACATCTCTAGCTCGGGAAAAAGAAGGAAACTAGGGCTATTAATACCAAGTTGGAGAAACTTAAAGAAGAAAAAGTGAAGCTCAAAAAGAAATATTCCGAGCTAGAGGATAAAATAGTGGATTTAGCCGCTGATAAATGTATTTCATTTGGTAATAAGCTAGTCGCTGCTGTGAAAGAGAAACATTTTGAGCTTGAGTGGTCCTGGCTGGATGATGTCTATCTAGATGACGAATGAATGTACCTCTCTTTTTAAAATTAATGAATATTTTGTTTGAAATTCTGTTTTATCTAACTATTTTGAGTTTTGAGTTATATTTGCTTATATGGCCAAGGTGAGAGATATAGTCATATGTAAGCGAGATATGATTTGCTCAGATCTGTGATAGAATGTTCAGAAAGGAACTTATCTCGTTAAATAATAAAGATTAAACAAGTGCCCAATTGGCGAAGATGCTATTTGGAATGTATAACAAAATAAACTGTAATGGCTATATAGTCGAAATTGGTTATATCCCTGAAATTTTCTTTTTTATCGTCTTGCTTCTTCCTCTCACGCATCCTCCTCTTTCTTTGCATATCTATTCTCCTCCTTTATACCCCGTAATACTTCATTAACTTCGCCTTACTTCTCACCATATTATCTCTCTTTTATGTCTTTTTGAGATATGCATTACCTTTTTCTTCATTGGTTCCTCCTTTAAAGCTTTATTTTAAAGACTCTAATCTGTGAATGTTAGAGGTGCGTTATTAATTTTTGTTTAGATCTTCATTTTCTAGTATTTCTTCTTTTTCTTTTTTGTTATGGATATCATATTTTCATGTTTAACTTGTTTTTCTTTTATGTTAGATTCGTGTTTCTATATATTCAGTGGATTTTTTTCCTTCAGTTTTCTATTTGAATTGTGAAATCTATTAGAAATGGATCTAAAATTTCGTTTGTGTGCCTTTTCGGTTTGAGAGATTTGTTTATACACATCTCAGCTTCATGTTGTGATTTTGGAAATGATTTAAGAATTTTCATGTTTTTGTTTCAACTATTAGATCTAAAAACCATTTTCCTTCAAATGCTTCTACTAGATGCTTATTGTTTTATATGGTTTCTATTTAATGCAGAAATTTAGTATAAACAGAGTATTGTTGCTTTGGATGTGAACAACTGCACAAACATAATTCGATCACTAGCATGGAGTTTATAATATATTTGAAATTTTTATCTGATTTTTTAGGAATTTAGTGGAATAACTGATTGTGATGGTGAATACAGGAGTAAAAGCTCATGTTGCTACTACTGAACAAGCAACTATAAAGGTAGCTCAAAAAGTGAAAGTGCTTGTTGTTGTGGTAACTGGAGCTTCTAAGGTTAGTGAATCACTAAAAAGAACATTAGTTTTGGTTTGAGATTTTTATTTTCTATGCTATTATGTCTTCAGATTCTTATTGTGCTTTTCTTTCTTTTTTTAAATTTATTTTTTAATCAATGGACATATAAATTGCTAAGTATTTCTTCTGAAACCTGCTTGTGAAATTTATTTGCCTTTCTTAAAGGTTTCTAATGGTGTTGTATTCTTTCTTTTCCTTTGTCTCCAAATGTTTGGATTTTAAATTTTCTGTCAACTACAATCTTATATTTTATTATGACCATTTCTCTTTTGATTTGGATGACTGGGGCAATGCGTCTGAGCATACTTTAATTTAAGAAGAAAATATTTGAATATTGGTTGTGATTTTCGAAGGCCATCTAAAATTTTCATCTTCAGAGATGGAATCAATGTCACAGGTTGTGGTTGCTGGCCTCTTTGATAGAGCGATAAAAGGTTCTATAGTCTGCCCATTTTTTGGTTTTTTGGCTGAAGAATTCTAAACAGGGCCTTTGTGGCTTTCCACCCTGAGTTCTGTTTTTTCCTATTTTTGTAAGCTAGGCTGGCTAATTTGTATTGTCGGTTTGTTTGGTTGTTTGAAGTTTTGATCCGAGGTAGAGGTCTATCTTTACCTTTTGTCTTTAGACCTGACAGTTTAGCTCTTGCCATGTGCCAGTTATTTGATATTGAAATGATAATCTTCAGCTTGTCAAAAAAAAATGTTCATTGGAATATGGAAGTTTCCATTATACACGTCTTCATAAACTAATGGAAATTGTAATATTGGCTTTTTGCTGTCTTCATTTTCTTTTTGCAGTTTCATCCAAATTAACAAACACTATATCATTGTACTACAGTACCCGATCCATCTGTTAGAGAAAAATCAATATTAGCACTTTTCCCCTATATCAATTCTGAATGTTTCATTCACCGTTATTCCTCTTATAATTTATCAGTATAAAACCATCATAGTACATAGTACATTTATGTGTCTTAATTAAATAATTTGGTTAAGTTGTTGATGATCTTGGGACTCTATTACTTTGGTTCTCTATTTCTGTTTCGATTTATTTCCATGGCAAAGTTTTTATGTTAATAATAAATCCTTTATTCTCTGCTGGTGCTTTTTTAGCATTTTGCTGTGCTCGGCTAGTTAATGCATTTTGCTGTGCTAAGCTTTAGTTTAGTAATTGGGTAGGTGGACATAAATTAAGGTTGTCTGACATTTGCAATATTAGCCCATTGTTTTAATTTTATTAATTTAGTTAGTGAAACTTTCAATTATGCATTAACTTTTTGCAACCTCACACAAAAAATAGAAAAAAGCTTGTAGTTGTTGTATAAATTAATACTTTTAAACTCTGTGATAGTGTCATTTAATGACTTAACCAAAATGGATTGTTAAGTACGATTTGGATTTAAATAAAATGGCTAAAGTTGATGTTTATACGAAAGAATTGGTTAAGTTTTAATGTGTGTATGAGGTTTTGGATTTTTTTTTTTTTTTGTTTTAAACAGTTAGCTAATTTTTATGTCAATAGGCTAAAAAGATGAAATTGAAAGTATTTGTTTAGGCATGGATGAATTAACTTTAAAATGATTGGTTAAAGCTAAAAATTCATGCAAAAGCTTGGATTTTTCTTGGTTGTTAGGCCAAATGAAAGAGAAATAGAAACTAAAGGTTGATAAACAGTTGAAAAAGAAGAATTTTGCTCTAAACTAGTAAAGGTTTATGCTGAATTGGAGCGATGGGAACAACAGCTCGTTGGTCACAAAGGAAAACTTGAAGTTGTATGCCAATAGTGATCAATGATAATAACCTGTAGTTGAAACTGCAATTTTTTAACAACTTGTTGAGAAAATGACTTTAAAAGGTAGTTGATTTTCTTGAACATAACTTGATTTTTCGTTTGACAAGAAAGATATTTCTCCTTTGACATTTTTTTCTGAAATTGAAGTGTTAGCCATACAAAAAAAAAAGGCTAATAACTGTTAAGTGATAATATTCACTTTGTTGTGTATCTATTATATGCTTTTGTTTGCTTATGATATGATGCCTGGGACTGGTTGGATACTTTATATGGCTAAATAGTACTTTGAATTCTTTGAAAGTTCTATTAGTGAGGGTTCATGCTGTAAACAAATAAATCTATTTCTGTTGTTATATTGAATTATTTTGTTATGCAGGTGATTGTGGAGGTTTTACGTGGTGTCCATAAAGAGAAGATTCCTGTAATACTTGAAATAAAACTAGATGAGTCATGATATGTGAAAGATATAGCCTGTATATAGATGGGAATGTCATTAGTTTGTTATTTTTGTGTATTGATTTGTCCCAAGACGCATGATCTTGGGACGAAGTATTAAAATCCAAATGAGTAGATGATGAAAGAAATATGAGTTGTCCTGATCAACTTGGAAATTAATGACAAATAGAACTAACTACCATTTTGTGGTTTGTACTTTTCTATCATTTTTGGCTTGACCCTCCCCTTCCCCTACCCTAATATGGAGTTCACCAAAGGCATATGCTACATTATGTACATGCTGAATTTAACAATTAGAATTTAATAGCTATAAATTTATGAGAATTCAAAATTAATTTCTACCATTATATTTAGCTTATATAATATAGGTTGGGAGAACATTGATTAAGCTCTAATTTTAATCAAATGGATTGTTATATGAATAATACGAGGTTGGCATTACTAATGTGGGCATGCTTGCTTATATGTATCGGGGAAATAAATAGTACTTCACATAATTTTTTCCTTTGGGATTGTATTTTGAAACCCATGCTAAAAAACTGAAACAATTTTTTTCATAGAAGTAACGATGTCGTCACCAAAATCCTGATGTGGACTTTCTGATCTCTGTTACTTTGAGATAAGCTAACATAATGTCAGCCTTCTTTTAGGATTGAAAGTATAATTTGTTTTGGATTTATGTTTAGGAATGATTTATTGAAGTACCTAAACATCATTCCCAAATTGGCACTTCTTGTTTTTCCATTTAAGAGTCTAGATTTTCTAGGATCACACAAAATTTAAATATAATAAGGATAAAAAGGCATGTTTGGAATTTAATGTCTAAATTTTGTACCATCATTTTTGAACTGGGAGTTGAGTAAGCAGTGGTCAACATTTTTTGTATATTTTTATTGCCCGAATTTATTTTGTACATTTGGAGGCTGGCAACACTGGTGTATAAGTTAACTCATTTGCCAGTACCTGGTTGTGTATCTATTTTTTCTTTTAAGTTTTTTTTTTTTTTTGGTTTTTTGCTTTTTGGTTTAGGGTTCTCGTTTTTACCTGCTGCTTAGGTCTTTTTTTAGGCTAGTTTGGTACATGTCAATTTTGATATGCTTTTGTTTATTTTTTATACCTTGTTTATAACACATAAGTTTTGTATGTTTTAACATGTTAATTCTATATGGAAGGCAATAAATAAGGGGATAATTAGAAACTGGATTCTGGATATTGTTTCACCATGAGAAGCCAGCAAGGAAGGCAGTAAGGTGTTATTGTTTATGTTGTATTTTACTATTATTAAAAATGTTTTCTGTGTGTGTGTGTAAGAAATTGATGTTTTTATGCATTCTAGATTGACATATATATATCCTATTGTTTATAGATGTTTTGATTGATTAAGAGTTCTAGTTAAATAAGAATTTTGGATTACTTGTCTTTTGCTTTCAATATGGTACATATATTTATAGTGTATGAGATTGTTTAAGGAAAGCCTCATCTAGTCTAAATTCTTGTAACTCATTCATGATTGTTGGTCTTCATTGTTTATAGGCTATCCTACCTTATGACAAATTTGGGATTCAATTCAGTAATAGTTCTTTAACATGAATCCTATTAAATTATGTTGTTGCACATTGTTTCATGTACACTAGGACAAACATTTAGCTATGGCTTCACTAGATAATGATATTGTTATTGTAGTTCTTGATTTTCCCTATTTGATTCAAACAATATACTGTTTGATGAATGGAGCGGGTTATAACTACATTGAATAAAGTCATATTAGGAATCTAGTGTTGAAATATATGATGTGTCCATTAAACAAAATTTTCAGATCAAGGCAGCTTTGATGTGAACTGTTAGTAATTTTTTTGCATATGCTATGTTGTCTGGATAAAGCACAGCAGGGAAATTGGCTTGCCCTTACTGTGGCAATGATTCTAATACATTTTATATTCCTAATGGGGCAAAACATCTTGGTTTGACAACCACAAGAAATTTACTCCTCCAGATCACACATTTAGGCTTAATAAATAAAAGTTTATTAAGAACAAGGTGGTACAAACGCCTCCTCCCCCTAATAAATTTGGTGAAGATATATTACGGGAGATTGATGAGTTAGGGCTTTTGAAAGTTATAGAACTTGAAGCTAAAGATATTAATAAAAGCATAAGTAAAAACTTCAATTGGAGAAAACGGAGTATATTTTGGGTTTGCCATATTGGAAATCTAATTTGATACATCATAATCTAGATGTGATGCATATTGAAAAAAATATTTTTGACAATCTTTTCAACATCATCATGAACATTGAAAGGAGGACAAAGGATAATGCAAAATCTATAGCTAATTTGAAAATTTTTTGTAGAAGTGAGTTAGATAAAGATATAAATATAAGAAAATATCCAAAAGCATGTTACACTTTGGACAAAAAACAAAAGAAAATTTTGTGTGAATGGTTGAAAAGCCTAAAATTTTTAGATGGTTATGTTTCGAACTTGGCAAGGTGTGTAGTATGAAAAGGTACAAATTATTTGGAATGAAAAGTCATGAGTATCATGTATTTATGTAGAGGTTAATTCCAATTGCATTTTGGAAACTCTTATTGAATAATATTTGGGAAGCTATAATAGAATTAAGTTTGTTTTTCAAAAGGTTAACAGCATCTGAAATACAGTTGTTTGACATGGAAAGACTAAAAAAGGACATTTCGATTATCTTGTGCAAATTAGAGGGTGATTTTTCAACCAGCTTCTTTGATTGTATAGAGCATCTACCTGTACACTTAGTATACAAGGCTAAACTTGTTGGTCCAATTCAATATCGATGAATGTATCCATTTAAGAGGTAATTAAAGTCTATATTTAACTAAAACTTATATACATTTATACCAAATAAGTAAATATAATTACCCTAATTGTAATGTAGGAATTTGCATCACTTAAAGGAAAATATTAAAAATAAGGCCAAAGTTAAAGGCTCTATATGCAATGTGTATTTAGTAGAGAAAGCAAGTACATTTTGTTCACATCATTTTGAGCCGCATGTAATCACTCAAGAAAGAAAAGTTTCCCGTAATAACAATGGGTTGAGCAGATTGATGATGATAACTTATCTATTTTCACATATCCTGGCCGAACACATAGATGCTCAACCAGAAGAATGTTAACAGAGAAAGAAATGGAGGCTGCCCATGGTTACATTTTATTTAATTGCCAAGAAATTTAACCTTTCATGCAGTAAGTTTAAGTTATATTTGAAATTTTTTTTTCTTGGGGATTAGAGTTTATAGCTAAGATAATTTACAATGTTTTTAGCGAATATGAAGATTTGTAAAGCATGATAATGCTAGGAAAACCACAAGATGACATTAATAAAAAAAAAGTGGAAAAAAAACTTTTCACATTGGTTCGCAAACTATATAAATTTTTAACTTAAAATAAATTGAATTTTTTAATAAACTACTGTTAAAATTACAAAATACTATATTTATTGATTAAATTTTTTTTAATTATGTAGGCTTCTGAAAATAGAATAGAGAACAGGCTAATAAGTGATCTTGCAAAATGACCTTTGCAAACTGTTAAATTATATCCAGTCTATTTCATTAATGGATACAAATTTCATACAAAAAATTATGGGCATAGCATGGCAATAGGTTACAGTGGGGTTTGCATAAAAGGGGAACTAATGGATTATTCTAAAAAAATTATTAAGATACTTGAAATTAAATACCCCGCATTGTCGATAAAATGGTGTGTACTTTTTAAGTGTGAATGGTTTGATCCTACTTTTAACGTTTGAACAAAAGTACATAGCTGATATAATCTCATTGAAATCAACCAATGGAGAAGATTTAAACAATTTAAACCATTTGTGTTGGCAATCCAAGCGATCCAGGTGTATTATATATTCCTTATCCCAGCTTAAGATGGGATAAGTCAAATTGGGTGGCCATCTGCAAAGTCAAACCAAGAGGTGATTTTTGAAGGACATGCAAAGGTAGAAAGTAAGACAAATGAAAGTGAAGCATTTAAGGAAAAAGAACCAGACGTACATGAAATAAATGCATGTGTAACATATTTCGAGAATAAACCTTTGAATGATCAAAATAATGAATTTGTGAAAAGTTTATCTAGAGATTATGAGGAATCCATAGATGGGCAAAGATCTAAAGATAAGCCCGACTTTAATTTTAAATCTTTAGAAATAGAAGATGATTTTGATATGCAATTAAGTGATGATAGTGATTAATTTTTGTACGTTTTTATTATATCATAACCCAAATGTGTTATTATTGCATCAACGGTATATTGTTATATATGCTGAAATTATATCTTTCTATTAGAAGAATAATACATTTCTTTGATTTTTAGGTTAAAAATATGCCACCCAAAAGAAAGAAGGGAATGCTGCCGCCTAAGCCCAGATTAACATCGGATCGAGACGACAATGCACCCATCTCATTCTGCAGGGTGTATAGGTTTAGGTGTGTCATGTCCAGATCCTCACCGGCCATATGAGGCATCACCTTCACCAACTACAAACCCTTGTGGCTTTCCTCATGTACCCAGTGATGCAGCATCCAACAATCCAAATATATCAACACAACCTGTAGATACATCTACTCCCATTATAAACCCTGAATCTATGCCAACAAATGTATCGGGGATAGATGCTGAGGATGAAGAATGAGGCCTTTAGCCTGGTGCGAAGGGAGTTGATGGAAGAATTTACATTAAGATTATCAATGATATGTGAGTTAAATTATAAAAAATTTTGCATTGGTTGATAGAAACATAAGTTTGCACTGATGGTATGGATATCTAATTTGAAACTGATCTAAATTTGTTCATATTAACATGTTTATTCCATCAAGTATTTGCTGAAGAAATATCATATCCAAGTTCAAAGAGAGGATAGAAATTGAGGGTTATGTATGGAAGAATCTCTCTTTACAGATAAAGGTTTTTTATTATCAGGAGTTTGAGATACAAAAAATAAATTATATTATATGTTTCAACATAGTTGATTTCATACATTAATGAGATATTTATTATACTTTACAATATTTATATTATGTATTTTTTTATCAGAAAAAAATTTGTTAGGACTCAAAATTTAATGTTGTCATTTTTGAAGTTTGGGAAAGGCATGCCCACCAACGCTATAAAGAATTTGCTGCTAAATTACACAAGAGTGGTGAATGACCTCCTTTTATTTCTGAAGAAATATGGGATCGTTGGCAGCAATACTGGGCATCACCCTAAGCAATTGCCATTTCAAAGAGGAATTCTTCAAATAGACAAGGAGGCTCGGATGAAGAGAGTCTAGCCATGCACATTGAAGGAACTTTGAACCATTATAAGCATGCAAATAAACTGATAAGTATCTGAATTTTATGCTTATATTTTAATTTATGTATTAACTAAATCCATTTACACTTCAATTTAATCTAATGTATGAATTTAGAATAAAAATGTATGATTATTATGGATAATGATGGTTTAATATATGTCTGTTTCCATGGATGGCTGCGTTGTTGAGATAAATTTTTTATTTCATATGAGATAAATGTCATAAAAATAGAGAAAATTCTGCTAATTTTTTTATAAAATTGAGTTTACTTGGATATGCAGGAAAAGCCTATGGGTAAGAAGCCTACATACCCCAAAGTATTTATGTACACCCACACAAAAAAAGATGATGGTCAGACATTCATCAGTACCCGTTGCAAACAACTCAATATATGTAAAATTTATACATCAATATCATTTGTTTTATAAAAATATAGCTAATTAATTGTAACTATTGTAATTATAGGAGCAAATGCACCAGACTCTCACTCAATAGTGATAAAGCTCTGAGAATGTAGATGAAAGTCAAATATTTCTTCAAATAGTTGGTGGTAAGAATAACCGTGGAAGGATTTTTAGCTCGTGGAGGGATTTTTGGCTTAGGTTCTATTGCAAATACATCCCATTCGGATTCCTCCGTATCATCTATAGCTACTTTTAGTAGGCAATTTGAACCTATTGAGAGAGTCATTCAGCTAGAGAACACACTCACCATGTTGCTAGATACTGTAACCCAGCTAAAGAATCGAGTACAAGAGTTGGAAACCAAGGAGAACACCTCTCAGCAGTTAGATCGCCCTCCTTTACCAACTACATAGTTTAGATTTGCAATATTTAGGTATTGATACTGATTTTATGTTGTGTTTGTTATGATTTTTATGGATTCTTACTTTATAGTAGTGGAATATGTTTTAAGGATTTTTATTATCGTACATTACAATTTTATATTATACTATCAACAAGAATATTTTCCTAATTTTCTTAACTTGCATTAAGAATTTGGATTATATTTATTTATAAACAATAAATTTTGATTGAAACTAAAACATTATGGGAAGTTATCGAAATTTTGCAATTTCGTTTGCTAAATTTAGCAACGAAAAACTAATTTTGGTTGCTAAATTTAGCAACAAAAAAATAATTTCCATTGCTAAATTTAGCAACAGAAAAATAATTTTCGTTGCTAAATTTAGCAACCAAAATTTAATTCTGTTGCCAAATTTAGCAACGATAATAGTACTTTCCTTTGTAAAATTTAGCAGTGAAACTTGAAATTTTGTTGCTAAATTTAGCAACGAAAATGTATTCCATTGGTAATTTTGATCGATTCACGTGAACTTACATTGGTTGGATTTTGCAATGGAATTCAAATTTCATTTCTAAATTTAGCAACAAAAAACAATTTCCATTGCTAAAAAATAGCAACTATCAAATTTGCAACCACTCGTTCCGTTGCTATTTTCGTTGCTAATTTTGATTAGCAAAAGAAATTTAATAATTTTTGTTGCTATTTGGGTAATTTCTTATAGTGTTGGGTCTTATCTTGAGGTCATAATAGGATGCCATGCGTTGTTTATATGCAACTAATTAGATCTGGGCGAGCTCCCTCTATTCTTCCAACTAATCTAGATAATAAAAGAGATTGGACCCATTCTTTTCATCATATTGAGAAGTTCGGATGTTGGGAATGCCAATCTTACAAGGGATGACAGGTTTAACCCCATAAGTGAGGGTGAAAGGTGTGACCCCTATTGCAATCCATGGGGAAGTTTGGTAAGCCCATAATACATTATTAAGTTCATTAACCTAGAGTCCTTTAGCATCGTCGAGCCGTTTCTTGAGCCTTGATAGAATTGTGCAGTTTGTGACCTTGATCATACCATTGGGCTAAGGATGGTATATCAAAGTGAAGCATAGCTGAGTATGTAGTTTGGAGTAAAATGTTATGAAGGCTTGATAATCAAATTACTTACCATTATCTGCAATAATGGAGTGTGGGATTCCAAACCTCATAATGACAAATTTTTAAAGGAACTTGATTATGTTTGTGGGGATAATTGAGCAAGGGGCTCCGCTTCTACCCACTTTATGAAGTGATCTATGGAAACTACTAGGAACTTCCATTGTCCAGTTGCTTGAGGAAAAAGGCCTAAAATATCAATACCCCATTAGGCGGATGGCCAGGGACTATGGATCGGCTTTTGTTGGGATGAATTTTGATTGATGATGTTGTCAAATCTCTAGCATTTATCACATTTTTGTACAAGTTCCTTTGCATCTTTCTCTATGGTGGGCCAATAATAGCCTTGTAGAAGAACCTTTTAAGTTATTGCTTGTGCTTTTTCATATGCATTGCAAATTTCCTCATAAATTTCCTTGAAAATATAATCACCTTTTTTCTTGCTAAAGATGAGAAAAAGATCATCAATAAAGCTTATCATCCAGGATGACATACAAGCTTTAGCATCTAATAATCTTCAAAGCATGTATTTGGTCTCCTAGGAGGATTCCCGCCCTCAAGTACTGATAGATCGGGAAGTGCCACACCTCCATCGATTCATGTAATTGGAGTATATAGGTTTCATAGGTTGGTTATGAGATAGTGGCCCAAATGGTGTCTATAACTTGAACTATACCTTCGAGAAAAGCCCGTTTAGCTAGAGCATCTGCCTTCTTATTTTTAGCTTGAGGTATATGCGTAATTGACCAAGTACCTCCTATTCTCTCTAAGTCAGCCAATAATATGGCTATAAGCTCTTTATATTGAACCACCGAGTGTTCTTTAGCTTCAAATTGTCTAAGTAGTTGGCTAATGACAGGTTGAGAGTCAGAGAAGATCTCACTGATTTTAGTTTTACCTTAATGGTGAGTTACAAGCCAAAACATAAAGCCTCATACTCTATCATATTGTTAAATGTTGGAAAAGTTATCCATGTCGTTCCTCAAATAGAGATTTTTCCCGAACTAGTTATGACAACTCCAACTTTTACTCCTTTAGTTCAGATGGTAGAGCGTACAATTCAACTACAAAGCCAACTAGCACCTGTGCCTCTATTGATGGTCAAGTTTTATACCTGACATTGAAATCACCAAGGTAGGCTGCCTATTCAGTTAATCTTTTCAAAGCTTTCAATATCTATAATACCTTTTAAATGCTTGAATTTGTTTGGACTTCTATGGTGTGTGTTTGGAAGTATGGTCGCAACTTAATTGCTGATGAGGTGAATAAGGCACAAGCCAATTATTCTAGAATTGGGTCTTTCAATTCGAAAGGACTTTTATGGTCTAATAAATTAGGAATTGTTATGTGCTATCTTTTGGTATCAAGACTGAGCCCAATGATCACTCTAAAATAGCTAGGTATATGTATAAAGTTTCCTCGAACTACAGGCAGCTAAGTAGAGGTAGAGAACTAAGGAATTGCTTCAAAGCTTCAAAAGCTTATTGACATTCTGTAGTCTATTAAAAGTTCTTTAAATTTTTAAGTGCTTGGTAGAAAGGCAAACACCATTTAGCTAAACAGGAAATAAATCTTTCTAAAGCTATTATTCTACCATTAAGCTTCAGGATGTCTCCGACGGACTTGGGAACCTCCATCTCAATATTTCTTAGATCTTTTCAAAATTAGCCTCTATTCCTCTTTTTGAAATCATTAAGCCTAGGAATTTGCCTGACTATACCCTAAAGGCATACTTTTTAGGGTTCAACTTGAGGTCCACCTTTTAAGAATGAAGAAAGTTTCCATAAGTTCATTAAAGAAGTATATTGATGTTTTGCTTTTTACGATCATATCATCTACCTTAAGTTCTACCAATTGGTTGACAAAAGAGTTTGTTTATCAGCCTCCGATATGTTGCTCTTGTGTTTTTTAGCTCGAAGGACATAACCCGGTAATAATAGGTTGCTCGGCGAGTAATGAATGCATTTTTTTCTTCATTTGTTGAGTTCATTAATATTTAGTGAGAGCCTGTCGAGGAATCTAAAAATGTATATTCTTCAAACCCCACTGTGAAATCCACCAATAGATCTATGTTCGAAAGAGGATAACTGTCTTTAGGGCATGCCTTGTTCGAGTCAATAAAGTTAACACACATCCTTCACCTTTTGTTTGCCTTCTTTACTAGCACTATATTTGACAACCAATCTAGGTAGAACACCTCTGTGTTGAAGTTGTTCCTTAGCAAAGTGTTCATCTCTTCCTCCATAGCCAGTAGGTTCTCAGGCACGTGATTGCACTTTTCCTGCTTTAGTGTTTTGCAATCAAGCCAGATATTGAGAGAATGAGTTATTACCTTCGGGGATATACCTATAATGTTTGAAAAATGCCAAGCAAATATGTCTTTGAATTCTATCAATACCATTACAAAGGCTTCTTTATTTATACCAGTTTTACCAACAGCCATATGTATGATTTTTCGAGGTAAGAGCTTGATGCCTTGCAATATGTCGACTGATCCAACTTTTTGATCTGCATTATCCGAGGCATCAAATGTATCTAGTGGTAAAGCCTGATTAGCCTCCTCCAGCATTATGATGTAGGTCTCTCGAGCTGCCCTCTGGTTACCTATCAGTATTGCAATACCTTCTTGGGCTAGGAATATAAGAACTAATTTTTGCATGGATATGTAGGGATCTACTACAGCTAGTAAAGCCCGACCAAAAATATCATTGTAAAAAAACGGGATATTTACCACCATGAAGCAAGTTATGCCTGTTTAGACAACTGCATCATTTTCAAGCTAGATAAGTAAATTTATATGATCCTTCCACCCTGATAGGTTGCCCAAAGATACCAATGAGTGGGTCGGAGACATCTTCTAAGAGATTTTTTAACATCTTATGAATGCCTGCAGAGGGATCAGATTGACCACACTCCATGTGTCTATTAGTATTCGTTGGACCAGGAAATCTGGAATAAGTACCTCAACCACTAAGGTGTTTGTGTGTGGTTTCCAAACATGAGATCCATCATTCGAAGGGAACTATATGGTATATGGGGAGTTCGGTGAATTGGATTTTACAGTGAACACCTTTTTGGCTTTCCTCTTCTTAAAATCATTGAAGACATTGTAGTATTTTGCCCCCCGCTATCAAATGAATAACTTTGGCACGAGCTTTTTTACTTGAACCTGCTCTATTTCTATTATGCTGAGGTGATGGCGACTTGTGCCTCTTATCCCTATCTCCTTACTCCATAAACTTGGATAAGCTACCTTTTCGAACCACATGCTTAATTTCTCTCTTGAGCTATTTACAGTCCTCCATCTTAAGGCCCTTGTCTCTGTGAAAGGTACATTACAAAATCTAATCTCGGTTGGGATCTTCTCTCATAGGCCTAGGCCAATTCACTTGCCCATTTTGCTTCATCCAGGTTAGGATCTACGATTTGGTAGTGTTTAGTAGGGGTGTAAATGGTACTGTACAATTCAAAGATTTACAAATCTCTGTATTATCTTGAAAATTTAGATATTTTAAAAATCAAGTATTGGTATTGTCTTGAAATATTCAGGATAATTCAGTACAGTTCTATAAAAATTTGAGATATTTCTGTATGGTTCTTCAGATCTTATGGTACTAAACAATACAGTACAATACAATCTGGTATTTCAAATAATTCAATATTTTTAAAATTTTACAAAAAAAAATTCACACAATAATAAATATAAATACAATTAAAATATCTTAATAAGTATAATTAAAATTTAAGTCAAAATACATTACTTAAAAATTAACATTCAACAGTCTTCCTTTGTATTATCTTGACACTGATTTCGAAATTTTGAGTAATATCTAAAAAAAATAATACATATTTTAAATAATTAGATCACCAAAAAATATAAAAATTAAATAGAAAATTTTAAAAAAATTTACGCGAATATGATAATTACTCAATTCAAAATTTTTAAATTCTTCGGTTGATGCCTCTGAAACCAAAAGTGTAACCGATCTCAACTAACTTTGGCAACAAATGAGAACCTCAACTGTAATAAGAGTGAAAGAACTTCTAAATTTGTTAAAGTCCTTCCTCTAATGCTAAAAACTAATTCAGAAGCTATAGTCGAGCACTGAACAGCCAAGACATCTCTAGATAAATTTGATTCATACATAGATATCATTCTTAACAATCCATGTTCCCTTGGGTTTGATATTTTGGGATCATAATTATATTTTTCTATATTACTAGCTGATCTAGTACACTTGCTAGACTTCAGTCAGTTATCTTCCTTGATATGTCAAGATTGTGCTCATTAATGCTTTCTTCGGATTCCAATTTCCTTTTAATCTTTGCATTATAGGGCATACTGGCCTGTATACTGTCATAACTACTCAACATAACTAAACATAAGTTGAGGATGATTTCATATTTTGAGCTAATACGATGTACTGACTATTAAGCCAACTGCCACACAATCTGGTGTTTCAACCAATCAAGGAAAAGATTGGATATTATTTTTGAAATTGTATTTATCTTATGTAATCTTAACTTCCTTTGTACTTATCACAATATATTTATTTTCAAACTTTCGTACAATAACAAATCTCTGTATTATGTATTTATATACTGGAATTAATAAAAAGAAAATTCTCTTTCCCTGTTGTAAACTCTATTCTCTTTATGGTATCAGAGCATTAAAGCTTAAAGGTTTTTTTTATCCCACTTCCTTACTTAAATGGCATCTTTCAACAACACCAATATCACCCATTTATTAGGAAAAACCTTAATAGCTATTAATGCAGCCCAACTTTTATTAAACTCACTTCACAAAATTATTCCACTTACTTCATGGCCACAATATCATTGGTTATATTGATGGTATTATCACATCTCCAGCCATAACCATTGAAAAAGAAGGAAATCAAATTCCAAATCCAGACTATGAGTTCTAGTGTTGTCAAGACCAATTAATAATGGCAGCCATTTTTGCTTCTACTGGTTAATTTCTCAGCAATGCACACTATTGCCAACACCACCACCTCTGCAGATGCTTAGGAAAAACTTTGAGTTTCCCATGCAAACATATCAGCAACAAGGGTTTTGCCTCTTAGGGAGAATCTTTCAAATGCAAAATGGGAATCAAAAGCTGTTGTTGAATATTTATAGCAAATCAAAACCAAAGTTGATGAACTTGCACTCTGTGGCAGCCCTGTATCTAATGTTGGTCTCATAGTTCATGGTTTAAATGGGATTAGCATTGAATTTAGGGACATTGCAGCTGTTATTCATGCTCATGATACTGTCATTACATTTGATGAATTATTGGACAAATTATTGCCTCATGAAATGTTTTTGAAGAGAATTGATCATTCATACGATCCAATTCCAATGACAACAAATCATGCAAAAAAGGGCTCATTTTTTCACCGTCAATTTAGAAATCCCAATCAAGGTAATTTTGGTTCTTCAAATAATTTTGGTAATAATGTATCCGGTTTCTCTTCCTCTCAAGGTTACAATAATTTTGGATAATCCAACAATGCTCAGTCCAAACGTGGCTCTTCTTCTCTCAAAATGTAATGTCAAATTTGTGACAAATTAGGTCATCATGCTAGACAATGTTTCAAGGCCAAAGATTATTTTAGAGATCTTCTTTCTCAACCCCAGGTTAACTATGCCAATACTAGTGCTACTCTAGATCTAAGTTAGGTTCTTGATACAAGTGTTTCGCTTCATGTCACAAATGATCTACGTAACTTATCTCTGCATGCACCATATGAGGGACTGGATGAACTTCAACTCACTGATGGTTTAGGTTTGCAGATAACACATATTAGCTCTAAATCTTTCAACTTTCCATCAAAATCTTGCTCTCTAATGAATGTTCTTTGTGTTCCTTCTTCTCAAACTAATATATTATCAGTCTTTCAATTTTGTCACACTAATAATGCTTCTATTGAATTCTTTCCTAACTCTTTTGCTGTTAAGGATCTGTCCACGAGGGAGACAATCACAAAAGGCCCAATTAAGCAATCTCTTTAGTGCCTACCATCTTCAACTTCTTCTCAACCTATACCATATGCTAATCATGTTCGAACTTCATCAATCTCTTGGCATCAAAGACTTGGTCATCCATCGTCCAAAGTTTTTAATTATGTTTTGTCTCATTTTCAATTACCCATGTCTTTTTTAAAGAATTATGTTTGTAATTTATGTCATTGCAATAAAAGTCATAAAATTGCTTTTGGTTCCTCTTTTTTATTTGGCACTCGTCCACTTGAACTTTTATATTCCGGTTTATGGGCACCAGCACCTGTAAAGTTAATTGATGGATTTCAATACTACTTAATTTTTGTTGATCACTTGTCAAAATACATTTGGTTGTATCCTTTAAAGGCTAATTCTGACGTTTTCTCTGTTTTTCCTGTGTTCTAAAAACTTGTTGAAAATACATTTAACACAAAAATCATTTACATTTACACTAATGGTGGGGGTGAATTTCAAACACTTAAATCCCTTTTTCGTTCCCATGGCATTAACCACCTTCAAATCCCACCTCATACCCCTCAACACAATGGTGTTGCAGAACGCAGACATCATTATTTAGTTGAAATCGGGTTAACTCTTCTTCACACTGCTTTTTTACTAGTCACCTATTGGTCCTTTGCTTTTCAAGTTACGGCCTACCTTATAAATCATCTTCCCACTCCAATTTTACAATTTTCCTCACAATTCCTCAAACTTTTTCGAAAACCACCCAATTACCAAAGCCTTCATGTGTTTGGGTGTCTATGTTATCTTTGTCTTTGACCATACATGAAAAATAAATTTGATACCAAATCTGTTTTGTGTTTATTTTTGGTGTACTCTTCGAATCAAAGTGCCTATCTTTGCTACAATCTCTCCGCTAAGCGCATGTACGTGTCTTAACATGTTTTTTTCGTTGAATCCTATTTCCTTTATGCATCCATGTCTGATTTGCCAATCGTTATTCACTCATGGTATGATTGTCCTCCTCCTAGTCCAACTCTTTTAGCTTTAATGGATCACACTCTAGTTCCTTTTCATACTACTACTTCACCTTCTTCTCTATCACCCTCTACACCTTCAGATTCTCCTTCTACCGCATCCTCCTCCTCTACACCTATTTCCCCTTTCTCTTCCATAAATTATGTTGCTTCGTTTATCAGTTCCGATGCGCACTCATTCTCAAAACAATATCTTTCAACCCAAAAGGACCTTTCTTACTACCAAGCTTTCGCTTCCTTCCTCTCTTAAGCCAACATGTGTTACTCAAGCTTTAATTATCCCTAAATGGCAATCTGTCATATCTCCGAGTTTGATGCCTTGATTAAAAATGGTATATGGGTTTTAGTTCCTCTAAATTCCCACCAAAATCTAATTGGGTGCAAGTGGATTTGTTAGGTAAAAAGGTATGTGTATGGTTCCATAGCAAAGCACAAGGCTCATTTGGTTGCCAAAGGCTATAACCAACGCCTAGGTATTGACTATGGTGACACATTCAGTCCTGTCTTAAATCCAGTCATAATTTAGGTGGTTCTACCATTGCAATCACTAACAACTGGCCAATTCTGCAGCTTGATGTGAATAATGCCTTCTTACATGGGCCACTTCAAGAAGAGTTTTTTTATGAAGCAACCTTTAGGATTTACTGATCCCTCCAAACCACATTATGTCTGTAAGCTTGTTAAGGCATTATATGGCATTAAATAGGCCCCACGTGCTTGTTATCAGGCACTTAAAAATTTTGCTCTTGATTTTGGTTTCACTCACAATGATCACTCCTCATTTATTTATCACAAAGATACTGTCATGTGTTATTTTTTAGTTTATATGGATGATCTACTTCTTACAAGCAATGATCGATCTTTCATTGATCAATTCATTCGGTCCTTATCTCAACAATTTTCTCTTAAGGATCTTTCTTCACTCAGTCTGTTTCTTAGTATTGATGTGCAATCTACTACAGAAGGTCTGTTATTGTCTCAGCATCACTATGTATGCCGCCTCCTTGAGCAGAATCAAATGGATGGTGCCAAACCTGTTTCCACTTCTACCAGTAACATCTGTTGTGTTCGATTCTTCTTCATCACTCCAACTACTCGTTGAAGCCTCTAATTAATATCGTAAGACTGTTGGTGCATTTCAATACTTAACTTGGACTCGTCAAGACATTTGTTACTCAATTAATAAATTATCCCAGTTTATGCACTATCCATCACAGGTTCATTGGGATGCATTGAAAAGACTGTTGTGCTATCTCAAATCTACCATGTTCTTTGGCATCCATATTACTCCACATCCTCATTTTTATTCCATTCTTTTTTAAATGCAAACTAGGAAGGTACTCCCATTGATTGAACATTGACTTCTGGTTATTTGGTTTATCTTGGTACTGTCCCTGTTTTATAGAGTTCTAGAAAACAAAAGTCAGTAGCTCAATCTCTACGAAGGCAGAGTATTGTGCAATTGCTTCTACTATTGCTGAGATTATCTGGATTAAATCATTGGTTACTGAACTTGGAGTTACAGCCTCTCTTCCCTCTATTCGTTGTGACAACATTTTCACTACATATACCTATCAAAATCTGGAGTTCCACTCCAAAATGAAACACATCAAGATTGATATTCACTTTGTTTGTGACCTTGTTCAAAAAGGTCACCTGCAGGTTTCACATATTTCATCTTAAGACCAGCTGGTTGATCTCCTTACTAAGCCTCTGTCCAAAAATCAGTTTCTTCTTAACAGGTCCAAGATTGATGTCCTTGATGGGACCTCAATCTTGCAGGGGAGTGTTAAGCCAACTATCACACAATTTGGTATTTCAACCAATCAAGGAAAAGATTAGATATTATTTTTTAAATTGCATTTATCTTATGTAATCTCAACTTCCTTTTTACTTACCACTTTATATTTATTTTCAAACTTCAGTAGGATAACAAATCTCTGTATTATGTATTTATATACTGGAACTAATGAAAAGCAAATTGTCTTTTCTTGCTGTAAACTTTGTTCTCTTAACCGACCTTGCTACTCAGCATGTCCAAAGTGTCAACTAAGGTCTTCTTATCAGTAATATAGACATCGACTAAACCTAAGTTATGAGAGTTTGAAATGGTAATAGTCATCATCCGCAAATAACTTAATAACTTCTTTTTCTTGAGTAATTCCACAAGATAATTCCACATGCAGTTCAAGTGATTAAAAACGAAATTTTAAAGTTTTGTTTTTTTAATTTTTTTCATGGGTGATGTGCTAATTGCCATTTGACTTAATTTATTTAAGGAGACGCGTGGTTGGATTTCATGAAATGTTAAAACTTAAAAAGGACACATTAGAAGATATGTCAATTGCTTTCAATTAACAATTAAACAACTTTAGGTATGACAGTTAATATATATATATTCAAGAGAGAACTAACATTGACAAATTCCAAATAAACCTAATCTCAATTATTAAAACAATTAATTAATATTAGTTGGTTCAAATGGTTTGATACTTATTTTTTTAAAATAAGATCTCGAGTTTGAGTTTTGTTAATGGCAAAAATTAATATTGAGAGAATTTTATCTTGTAGTAGACCAATTCAATTCAAACAAGATACACTATAAAAAAACTGTAAATTAGCGACGGAATTTTCGTCGCTAAATCCCATTTTTTCGTCGCTATTTAAAATTAGCGACGGATTCCAAAATCAGTCGCTAATTTAGCGAAAATTTTAATTTTTTCGTCGCTAATTTATATTCATATTTAGTCGCCGAATTATAATAATAATATTTAGCGACTGCATTTTCCGTCGCTAATTCCGTCACTAAATACAAATTTAGTGTAAAGTTTAGCGACGAAATATTTGTCGCTAATGATTTCCGAAATTATATATTTTACATATTAGCGACATTTTTTCTGTCGCAAATCCGTCGCTAAATTATTAATTGAATTTTTTCTTTTGCTGCATTTTATAATTTTAATCCTGTATACAAAGATCGTTATTTATTTATTTTCAACCTGTAAACAGCAATAGTCTCACACATATAAATATATATTGATTCCAAATCGAAATATGTTCCAAAATACACATATATAGATAATAATTTAAGACATTACATAATATTATCATTAATCTGTCATGAAACAATAAAATAACAAATATCATTGTACTATTTAGCACAAACAGTGTCATCTAAATAAAATAACAATCAAACATATAGTGCGGCTAAGCTTTTTTTGCTTGGACACTTCAGTGCGTGTAGGATCCACACCAACAATAGCAAAACTCCTGCAAGAAGAGTAATTGATAAATCCATCCATGAAGAATTTCTTTTTGAAAGAAATGTATTTGCCCCCAATACCCCCTCCAAATCCCCAAATGACACAAACACAATAAGAAGAACATTTTTCATTTATCTATTGAAGCTGAAACAGTACCAGTAAGCATTACATGAGCAAACTTTAGATATATATCCAAAGCACAATCAGATTTGTAATAAAGAAAATGAAAATATATGCAGCAAGAGCTGCTTAAGATAGCCTGATTAATTTTAGCACTTTCAAGGAAAAGCCTCGGCAAAACTAAAAGCACTTGTATGAAAGGGTAGCCTGCCTTCCCAACATTGAAGTGTTTGGATCATGATCTAACTAGCAAATATAGCTTCTCTATATATCTCTAAAGAATCTACAGCAACTTCTATAACTACAATGAGAATAATTAGAAATGAATATTTGATAAATGATCAATAAGAACACCAAAAAGTAAAATCAAGAACACCAGAAATTCAAAATTGAGGGAAAAAATAATATGCAATAAGCATTGGATTATATGATAAAAAAAAGGAACTATAATGACTTTAATACTGACTCTTGGAGAAACTAAGAGAGATTAATAATCAGAAATGGTAAAGAAAGCCAACATAATGAAGAGGGGTCAGCCAACAATACTGACTCTAATACCATGTCTAATTTTCAAATAGATTGTTTAATACTTTAACTCCCTAAGCATTGGTATAATTCAACACATGATTATCAATGTAAAGGCAACCTTTAGCACAAAAGAATTCATAAAATACAACAATAAAATGATCTACGACAAGATTATAAATCTAGGCAAGCACTAGCACCATTTAAAGCTGAATATTATCAAATAAATAATGAAGTTCAAAAAACAAGAAAATGAACTGCTTCACCAAAAAATAAAAGAAGAGAATTCTACCTGATCCGAAATAAAGTAGACCTGCCTTTAAGCTGAGCTGGAGCTAATAGCGAGTCATGAATTCAAGAAAATTGGTTAATTCCCTGTTATCTTGAATTATTAGTCTTCATAAAGTATATTTTGTATTTGGCAAGATTGATTAGAATTTACGAAAAATAAGCACAGAAAACAACAATACAGATGAAAAAAGAAAAAATAAAAACTCAAATCAATTTATTAACAAGGTACGATCATAGTGGTATCACATTCACAAGAGAGACCTACAGCAGCAAAAAAAAAATTGACAGGATGCCAACCTTACAATGATTTAGTTCACAATTCTAAATGGAAAAAAACAAAGGAAAAAGCATCAAAAATCCAAATTTTGCATTAGCGTTTCTGTAAGAAATAGATAAAGAAAGAGTAGTACTAAGAAAGCTTTCAGGACACAATAATTTCATCATTTTTATGAATTGCGTAAAAAACAAAAATATCAAAAAGCATCCATCTGAAATAAGAAATATAACATAAATATATATAGCTAAATTACACAAACATACCAATTGTCCAAATTCTTGCTAAAATAGGGGAAGTAACTTACCAATTAAAGCTTTCTAGTACAGCCTCAATCTATGATGTTTTCCATTTCTCCTTGCTTAAAAAGGCCATCGGCAACAACATGGCCCAAGCCCAACTTCCCATTTGTACCCAAAGTGGAACCCTTGGCTATTCTACAGACAAGAACGATCCTCAGAAGGAATCAACCAATTTGACAGGTCTTGGTGCAATGGCTTAATCTCCATCCTAAAGAAACCACATGGGAGGATTTTAGCTTCCTTTGTTCTACGTTTCCATACCTCTACCTTGAGGACAAGGTGAAATTTGAAGGGGAGTTAATCATGCAAAGGTTTATATTATGAGAAAATCCAAGTTCCTACCACTTAATATAACCCAAAAAAGTACTATTGTAATGTTCAATAAAAACAAAGATAAAAACTTTTAACACTACATGCATAAGGAAATATGTTACTAATGTCTTAAACACACATCATATCCTTTAAACATTAAAGAGACACACATCTTAGCAGAATTTTAGATAGAGAAAAATGCTTTAAAAAGGCAGATTCAACCTAGCCTGTACAATGCTTTATACTTTTTTAAGCGATATCTTTTAACAAACACACAAAACGAAGAGAAGAACAAGTTGATCACTAAACAAGAAAGTTATTAAAAGATTTATATGAAAAGATTAAAGTCAAATGTAATATGGGGAAATCTCCACACCCTTGATGCAGATTACAAAAATATCAGGATTCGTGAATCTACCTCTTCCGGAGTTCCTTCATGAGTATCGAGTGCAATGGCCAAAGCTGACTGAAATGACCGTTTCTCACTGATACAACTTCTAACATGGAAGTTATTATGAAACTGCACATTTTACCAAAGTTTGAAAAACAAAATAGAGCTAGTGCTACATATAAATTACTTGTCCATAAAATATTTAAAAAATAAAAAAGCCGAACCTACAAGAAAATAAATAACATACCCCACTATATTTTTAATTACGAAACAGACTGAAATATCTCCCAAGGCTTTTGGTTCTGGGCAGGCAAGTTTCAGTTTCCATAACATGAGCGACTAAGACAATGGTATTTGGCCTCCAACCTCTCTCTTCCTTTCTTCTTAAAATCAAACATCTTTAGTTATATTCTTTTTGGCATTCTTGCTTTCGTTGCTTGCTATGAAGTGGAGCATGATATTAACAAACAGAGTTTGATGTTCTGCTAGTGCGTTCATCTCTAAAATGTCATTTTAATCATTCATAAAATCAACACATTCACAACTAGATTTAGCTATAATTCCCATACCTATTTTTGTGCCCACCGGAGTCTCGTCGGAGACTCACTGAAAAATCGCCGGAGCTCCACCGTAGCTGCCCACCTGCTGCCAGAGTCGCTAGTACCCTTTCGGTGGCCTTCACGCGTCCCAAGGCGTCGTGGTTTGGTCGGAAAGTTGCCTGGAACCACCGACTGCCGTAAGTTCCGATCTCCACTTCGCCGGCGAGTGAGGACGATCGGCGGGCACCAAAAGATCCGCCTCAACCTCACGACCCCACCGGTGTTGTCAAACTCCTCCGTCGCCACCAACATTACCGAAAAGAAGGGAAAAATAAAAGGGAGAGTTTGAGCTATGGTGGTGATGAACAAAATGGAAGAAACCATCGGAAGAAGGCGCCGTTAACGGAGGATGGGAAGACGGTGACGACGGCGACGTTCTGCGGCCCTTCGCCGGCGCCTAACAGCGGCGGCCAGAGCAGGCGTCGATAGCCCGCCTCCCGTTCCCGATTCTCCCTTTTCTTTTTTTTTAATTAATTAATTCTTTCTTTTTCCCTTCTTTCCCACTTAACCACACATCAACCTTCCTTTATAAATATCATCCAATATATTACTTTTCTTTTTAAATTCCAATCACACATTTCTTATAAATCTCACCTTTTTAACATTGTTATTATTATTATTATTCTTATTATTATGTTATATTAATTGTCATAATATGATTTAAGTCACAATTATTAAATTAAAACCCAAAAACAATATTCACTTATACTGAAATTTTCATAAATCATCCTTACAATTTGATACTATTTACCAACTAAAATCAATACAAATTTTTTTAACATAAAATTCCCCAAATCTTGACCTTAACCAAATTATTAAGTCCCTAATTAGCTCAATTAAATTCTTATTACACACATTAAATTCATATTACACACATTTCTATTAGGGTCAATATTGGGGCCTTACAGAATCTACCAAGATATTTACCTATTATTATTATTTATTTAATCTTAATTGTAGTTTTGAAAATTAAAAATGTATCTTAATTTAACACCACTAATTCAAATCAATTTACAATTAATTTCTTAGTCAATCTAAGTTCTCGATATAACATAAATATAACAATTAATTTATTATTATTATTATTATTAAAAATGTAAATTTTCTAAATAAATAAGTTTAGATTTTGAAATAATTGACAAAAAATTATTAAAAATATAAATTTTCTAAATAAATAAGTTCAAAAAATAGATCAAGTATTCACATATTGAACTCACTTCAAATCTCTGTTGATTATGCTCTACTGAAAAATACATTACTAGTATAATAATTCATGTTTTAGATTAACAAAAATTATAGAAAACCAAAGCTTCTATAAAGTATAGGAATAGAAACGTCTTTACTTATACTCCAAATAAAAATAAAATTTACCCAAAAAGAATCAATAACCTTTTTTTTGCAACAAAAACTGAACTTACAGACCTTAAAAACTAATCTTCACCGTCCAAAATTAACAACAAGGAGTTTCGAATGTACTCACCAAAAATCAGGCCAATCTAACAGTAAATGATTTTCCGATCGTCTTTGTATACAAAACTGGTCATTAATTAAAAAATTCAAAAAACAGCTTTTTTTTGCAATAAAAACTGAACTTACAAACTTTAAAAACTAATCTTCACCGTTCAAAATTAACAACAAGGAGTTTTGAACGTACTCACCAAAAATCAGGCCAATCTAACGGCAAATGATTTTTCGATTGACTTCGTATACAAAACTGGTCATTACGTAAAAAATCCAGAAAACAGCCTCTTTTTTGCAATAAAAACTGAACTTACAGACCTTAAAAATTAATCTTTGGCGTCCAAAATTAACAACAAGGAGTTTTGAACGTACTCACCAAAAATCAGGCCAATCTAACGGCAAATAATTTTCTGATCATCTTCGTATACAAAACTGGTCATTATGTAAAAAAAGAATCAATAACTTCTTTTTTGCAACAAAAACCGAACTCACAGACCTTAAAAACTAATCTTCACCATTCAAAATTAACAACAAGGAGTTTCGAACGTACTCAACAAAAATTAGGCCGATCTAACGGCAAATAATTTTTCGATCGACTTCACATACAAAATTGGTCATTACGTAAAAAATTCAGAAAACAGTCTCTTTTTTGCAACAAAAATTGAACTTACAGACCTTAAAAACTAATCATTACCGTTCAAAATTAACAAAAAGAAGTTTCGAACGTACTCACCAAAAATTAGGTCGATCTAACGGCAAATACTTAATCGTTGAATCTTTACTTATATTATTCCTTATAAAAGTTGTTCAATTTGTATTTAAAGATCCAACCAAACCGTAAATATGCAGATTCAAATGGACTATATATTTGGATTTGTCAGATAATATCTTAACTTATTTATTAATCTGGCCATGTTTAGAATTTCAACGCCATTTCTCCATTTTCAAATCAGTAAGTTTACTCAGTCTTCCATAACATTCAATTAGGTAACAGCGGTAGTGAAGTTAAATGATAAGGATGAGTTTACATGGAGCTTGAACATTTAGAAAAATAATAGAAATAAAATTGAAAAGTGTGTGTGTGTGTATATATATTAGAAAATTTATTCATTTAGAAAAATAATAGAAATTAAATTAGAAAATTTATTCATTTTGACTTGTATGAGTTTAAGTCTTGGATTGAACTCTATTGTATTATTCAACTAAATAATAAATTAAGCTTAAAATCATATACGCATTAAATTGAAACGGTTGAGAGATGTGGCGGAAGATAAAATGTTATTTTTATATGTAGGGTAAATTTTTGAAATTACTAAAATGCCCCTACCAAATTTCATCATTTTATCCTTGTATTCAAGGATAATTTTATAAATATATATTTTAAATTTTTTAATAATTTAAAATTTGCTCAAAATTTTAACAAAATAAAAATAAATTATAAATTTTTCATAATCATTTTAAATGAAATAATAAACTTTATATTATTATTATATAAATATAAATATTTATTATTTTTCATAATATGACTATATAATACTTATAACAATTACTTTATTATTATTATTATTATTATTATTATTATTATTATTAAAATGTAATTTTTTTAAATAAATAAGTTTATATTTGGGGATAATTGATAAACAAATCAATTTAATTCCTAATAATTTAATATTTGATTTAAATTTTTTAAAATAAAAATAAATTACAAATTTTTTTGTTATTATTTTGAATGAAATAATAAATTTTATAAATATTTATTTTTATTAATCTTGAACACGCAAATATATAATAATCATAACAATTAGTTTATTATTATGATTAAAAATATAAATTTTCTAAATAAATAACTTTAGATTTTGATATAATTGATAAAAAATTATTACCAACTTATAAAATAATTTATAATTTTCTGTTACAAAAGAAAATATTTATTTTATATGGTGTATATTAAAATTACTTGAAATTATACATAAACCATGGGAGTGAAAATTAAAAAATTATTTTTTAATTTATTTGCGACAGATTAGCAACTAAATATGCCGTCGCTAATTGTATTACAGCAACAAAATACCAATTAGCGACAGACATATTTTCGTCGCTAAACCGTTGCAAAAAAGGCGCTAAATTTTCCCGCCAAAATTAGCGACTAAAATTTTAGTCGCTAAAATTTCTGGAACTAATTTGCTGAATAAAAAATTATAAAATTTAGCGACGGAAAATTCCGTCGCTAATTCCGTCGAAAAACAAGGCGCGTACTCTACTGGCCAATAATTAGCGACTGTTTATTATTTCCGTCGCTATTTCGTCGCAAAAATAGTAAATATCACTCTCGCGACGCAATTATAAAACAGTCGCAAACGTAGCGACGGAAATTGGGCAGTCGCTAATTGGCAGTTTTTTTGTTGTGATAATACCAATAACTATAAAAAATTAAAAAAAAACACTTGCTATTTATTACTTAAATTATAATTATTTATTCCTCATCCATGTGATTATTAGAAAGATTTGGTGTGATTATTTGGATAACTATTAAAGATTAGAATATAAAAATAGAATAGATTGCAAAGAAATTCATTCAATGTAAATATGAATGGTCTCCTTTCTTAAATTGACCGAACTTGTTATATTTTTAGATTTGTTGGCTAACAATAACATTGCCAACAGGTACATCTCTTCGGTCCATCATATGATTTATCAAAGGCTTAATAAATTGTTATCGTTCTGCATTTCTGCTTGTTGATATAACAATTTTTTTTCACGTGCCAAATAATTTTTATTAAATTTGTGTGCTTTTTTTATTTAAAATTTTTTTAAAATTCAAATATTTCTCAAAATCTTACTCTAATTAATAATTTTTAAACTTATATTTCTCAAAATAAGACTTAGGTGGTACTGAGACTTAGGTGGTATGATAATGAAAATCTTATATTTCTCAAAATAATTTTTAAACTTTTCAAACGTCCTACTCTAATTAATAGCTTTTATTTTTATACTATTTAAAACAAAAACACTAGAATATTTATTTCAAAAAAATATAAAAGTATTTACAAATATATAATCAAAAAATTTTTGTACTCGGTACTACTACTAATAATAATAACAATAAATTCCATGTACAAGGCAAACGAATAATATATATATATATATATATATATATATATATATATATATATATATATATATATATCGTTTGATCTCAATTAATAACGAACATGCATACAACAGCAAACAAGTATTATTCAATTTAACATTAAACATCAATTTTAGGATTATATAATATTCCACATGTAGCTATCAAAATACTTATTAAAAAACATTTTGTGGTTAATAATGAATCAACTACATAATTATTGTAGATAAAAAAAAGGGCCACTGATATCTTTCGATAAAAAAATATGCAAACAAATAAAAATAAAAAGCTTAAGTTGCCAAAATATAAAATCATACTAATTAAATAAAATAATATTATAAAATTTGAATATGAACATGGCTCAAAATGCTACAATATCAGCCTTATATGTATTTTGATGAATAACAAAACAATTCAATTAACAAAAATTTGGATTTTTTTAAGTTTGACTTATAATGCAAGTCCATACAGTATCACTTTTATCAGGTGCTCTATCCGAAATAGAACAAGGCCAAATGTGCTCTGCTCTCTAAACAGAATCAAATCCAAAGCAATAAAAAAAAATGAATTAGCGACGGCACATTATCATTTCCGTCGCTAAGAGCGACGGATTAGTGACTGTTTTGAGATATAGTCGCTAATTGTTGGCACGAAATAATGGCACCTTTTAGTGTGACAAAATTAGTGATGAAGTGTTTTGTCGCTAAACACTGTACAAATTTTTTCTTTGTGAAAATATTTTCACCACTGATTTTCAGCCGCTAAATGAAGTGAAAGTTAGTGACAGTATAGCGACAATATGTTTGGTTGCTAAATTTGGAGGTTATATTTGGCACCTCTTTTAGCGACAGTTAAACAGCTATTAGTTTGTCGCTAAAGGTTTTCCAAATATCACGTCAAATTTAGCGACAGAAATAAAGTAGCCGCAAACATATTCTCATAAGCTTCCAGATTTAAATACTTTTTTCTCTCTATCTATTAAAAACTTTATTTCTATCTTTTCGTTAGAAAGCCCTAAATCGTAAAAACCTCCCAAATAGAAAAACCTAATTTCCAATAATCGACATTCTCCGATCCACTGTTATCTCCATTTTTCGATAATCTTCGATGGCTTCTCGTGTATTAAAGGTAAGTTAACTTCTCGTTTATGTCCACACAAACGTAGGGTCTAATGAATAGACAATAGATATGTTGATATGAGCTCATCTTTATGTTTCTTCTTCTCTGATTAGGTTTTCGACGACATTGGGCTGGTGAAACGATAGCAGAGTGGAAAGTTTTGCTTCTGCTTTCTCTGGGTCTCTAAAATGTAGTAAAGCAACAATAGGGTATGATAGATTGTGCTTTTCTCTAATGCTTTGGTGTCTTTTTGTGTGTTGAGAGAGAGAGAGAGAGTTGACAAAGAGAGATTTTGTGATCTGGGTCTGTTACTAGTAGTGGTTTTTTGTGCTTGATTTAATTGCTTTTGGCCTTGCTCTGTTATTTTTTGTGAGGTTAGGTTTGGAAAAGTAGAATTTTTTTTACTTAAATATTCTTCTCCTTCGAGATAGTTATTTTCTTTTCTTATTTTTTGGTTATAAATTGGAAATTTGTTGTGTAGCAGAAGTCAAGTCTACAACCGGTATGATTTTGGCACGAACACGATAGTTATAATGATGGGTTGTGTATATGTCCAGAATTATCTTGATTAGCTTTTTTTTTTTGGTTATAAATTGGAAATTCGTTAGGTTACGTTGTAGCTTTGATTAGCTTTGTTATTGCGAATCAATTACCTATATGGTTTCTAAAGCAACCTCATCATCCAGATATAGAAATGCATTTTGTTTCTTTTGAGTAATTAGATTTTTACCAGCTAGCAATTATCATTGACTTGTGCTATGTTTTTAATAGAAACCTGCATTTCTCTAACATTTGCATGTTCACTTGTATTCTGGCTCTATGAACTAAACCATATAAAATACTTTTCGATTGCTCATAGAAATGATTAACATGAAAAATACTGGACTTCTCTTTTGCAGTTTGATATCTTTTCAGAAACATCTTCTTTGTGACTGAAATATTCCATGAAACTTAGTAGTTCAAATACTCCAAATTTAGTGAATTTTCTTTTATTACAAAATGAAATTAAGAGGCTAATAAGAGTTATTTTTTAACATAAAATAATTTTATGTTAAATAAATAGAAATTCACCATTGGTTTTGAGTTGGCCATTTTAGCACTGTTATATGAATTGACTTGTTAATTAGTGGACCTAGCTAGAAGCTAACAAATATTAATTTAGAGGGTTGGTCATGGTGCCTAATTTTTAAAGGAAGCATAATCAAAGTGGGAACATATAATATAATTTCATTTAGAAAAAGATATATATATATATATATATATATATATATATATATATTTCAAATATACAACAGTAGTATAAATTTAAATTACACAATGTACAAAGGCATAATACTTGGCTTTGTGGTTGACAAATAAAAATATATATGTTAATTGGACTGGCAGTTGACAAAAAATAATAATAATAATTGGCTTTGTAGGCAAAGTTCATCCCGCGTTGATTTTTCAAATTTTCAAGAGTAGTTCAAAATACTAATTTGTAGCTGAATTTAAAATTGAAATCCACCAATCTGGCTAAGTTTCAGCTGATGCTACTACGTTTTGCATGCAAAGATTTCAACAAGAAGATCTGCTTTCTGATCATCGGATTATTTTTACATATTGCAGGTAGCATATTGGCTTCGGCAGCATAAGGTGAATGTTATAATGGCAGCTTGTGATACATTTCGGTCAGGAGATGTTGAGCAGCTACGCATGCATGCACGTAGACTTCAAGTGCTACTTCACATGCATGCACGTACACTTCAAGTGCTACTTCGTGTCTATTTTACGACGAGATGCCGAGGGGTTTTTTGTCGCTAATATAAAACCGAATGTGTTTTGGAACCTGATGATAGAATTTAGCAATGAATATTTTTGTCGCTAATAATTTTTTAACTAAGGGCCACTGTATTTAGGAATTAATTAGCGACGAATTTTGTTCTTTAGCGACATGTAGCGACGGTTTTCTTCTTAGTCGCTATTATTCTAGCGACGGTCAGAACAACAACCCATAGTCGGACGGTTCTATAAGAAAGTAACGACAGAAAATTAGCTATTATCGACATTTTTGGCGTTGCTAAATTCACACGCCCATACAAATCATTCATTGTATTAAATTTTCACTAATTAAGTTTTTCATATTTGATAAAGGAAAAAAAATTGATAGATTTCCCAGCTATTGGAAATTGTTTGAGAAAATTTCTTTTTAATGTTTTTCTAGCTGTTGCAATTTAATTAAAAAAAGCTAAAATCAAATCCTTTCAAATTTAAAGAAATGTTTTTGAAAAGATTTTCACACTTAACGGCTATTTCAAAACTACATGAAATACTAATATATGCACCATTTTCTACTACTTGCATAAATAAAAAAAATAACAATAGTATTGGCTTCTAATTTATTAAAAAATAAGAATTCTTGTAAAAACAGTTAAGTTCTAAATAAATTTAATATTTTTTCCAACAAGCGTAACATTTTATTCATTAATAAAACCATAAACATTCTCATTAAAATTTTCACTATCTTAATTTGCATCTAATTTTCCATTAAAATGATATTATAGATAGCTTTTTGTTTTGTTTTCCAAGTAAGTAACCACAAATTAATAAAGCAATTTGATATATAAATGATAATATAACAATTTCAGTTATGTTTTTTATCATACATTTGTGGGTATCCTTTTGATGCCAATTTGTTATCTTATTTATTTGTGGATATTATAAAATAATTATAATAATGAGATTAAAAATTTAAAATTGTAAATGTAAAATATTTTGTATATTTGAAAATATGATGCACATATAAAATAAACTATAAATAAAATTATTTGAGGTTTCATTGAACAAAATTAATTATATTTCTAACTTTAATAATATATTTTTACAATAATTATAAAATTATAATAATAGCCTTTTATTTTAATTAAAAATCCTATTCCCAATATTTGTATTTTATCACAATCTTTCAATTCTTATCTATTTTTATGTTATATTGTATGATTTTATCTGTTTTAGTAAATTTATTTTTATCAATACTAATACATATGAGCATAAAAGAGTTTCAATTCAATATCAAAATATTTATGCTGATCATTGAAATTATTATGAAAATATCAAAATTTTACTGTTTAAATAAACGCACTGTAAACCTGTTCAAAAAGCTGGCTAAAGCTCCACTCTAACATGTTTGTGCCGATTGTTGACATCCTAAATTTTTAATTTTTATATTATAATCCAAATTTCAAAATATTTTAAAAAATAACACCAAATTAAAAAAATAAAAAATCCCCTTATACTTTGAGGTGCTAAAAGAGTAAAATAACTCAACCACCATTAGTTTACATTTGGTAAAATTAATATTTTTAAAATTGGACAAAAAATTATTGAATCGGTCAGTTGAGTTCAATAAAAAAATTAAAAATGATAAAAAAAAAAATCAAATCTGATAAACAAAATTGAAAGATGGAGAACTACTCAACTAGTTAAGAATCGAATTGTTTTCTTTTTTTTTTTTCCATTATTACTTTCCAGTTATAGTGGCAAATATTACTTCAGTCTTAATTAGACCACAACCAGCAGCACAACGAGAAATCAATTGATTGCAAATCAAAATCATGCATAAAAAAGAATTAAAAAAAAAAAAACTTAAACCCAAGAAAGAATTTTAACCCAAATCACAACTCCTTTGATAAGCCTACAAATAGAACTAAAAAATAGGCCGGATAAGGCGTATTTGAGTTCAGATAATTTCAGATTGTTTTTTTTTTTTTTTGAATTTTTTGGGTCATCTTTCTTAGGATCATTTTCGAATCGGTTCACTTATTTTTTGGATAGATTTGAATTGGACTTTGAATCACAGTTAGAATTAAAAAATCAAATCAAAATTAAAAATCAAATCTAAGCCATTTGATATATGCTACTTAATTATTATTTTTTATTTTACTTTTTATTTATTTTCTTTTTAACCTTTGTAGTTCATAACTTAAATAATTAGATTTTTTTAATTAAATCTAATTTAAATAGAATAGGGATGAGAATATTAATATGGTATTCTATACCAGATCTTATTATTTGGGACTTATCTTCCTCTGATTGTATTTCCTTAGTTTTACTAGCCGATTATGTTTAATGAATTCCTTTTATTTCAAAAAAAAAAAATAATCGGGATAAAAATATTAATATAGTATATATATAATTAAATTATAATTTATAAATAAATATAACGTAAAATAAAATTTAATTAAAAAAATTAAATTACAGGTCCGGATCGAATTTTAGATATTTTCAAACAGTTTTTTTAAAATTTCTGATTTAGATTGAATTTAATCCTAAATTTTTTAAATTATGGAAATTCGAATCACTATTTTGAAGAGAGTTCAAATCGGATGCCTGCAAACATCTGTTAAAATCACCAAACCTAATCGAAATGCATATCACAATTGAGAGAGAGAAGAGTCTAGGTCGAAAGCAATAATACAGAAAAGTCGCAGATAGCAATGTGATCTAAAAGCGGCTTCTGTCTTTCAGTGAGTCAATTCTCAATTCTGTTCATACAGAGAGAGCGTGCAGATTGAAAGGGATTAAGCAGAGAAAGGAAGCTGGAATTTTATTTCAGGATTTCTTTGGTTCAACAAACATACATATATATAAGAATAATTGAACCGATCCATTGATGATAAACTTTTCATATGGCAGATTGAAAACCAAGTCATTCATCTCTAAATTAAAAATCGTAACAAAAATCACTGATTCGATTAATAAAAAAAGAATATTCGATTTGATTTTGAATTGGTATTTTTTTAAAAAAAATGTTTTTAGCTTTCTCGTCATCGATGTTAGCGGCGTTTTCCGTTTTCTATTTGACCGAACCATCTGTTTGTTGTTATAGAAAACAGAATTAGAACTATGAATACTTAAAAAATGAAAAAAAAAAAAACTACAAATTCAAATATGCATAGCTGTTGGTGATTAAGCAAAAGAATATTAGGGTTGATACAGCAAGAGACAGATAATTTACAATTTTACATGCTTCAATTGATTACTTTTTTCAGTATTTTGCATTATTTACCCTAGTTTCTTTTCTTTTTTTCCTGTCTAAACATTATTTACCGTAATTAACGTCTTTCATTTTAATCTGAGCAAACTGTTTGTGGATATTTTTAATGTGAAAATTAATTCGCCTTTCATTGTTACAAAACTAAATTCCATTTAACAAATAAACAAAACTTTCGAATTGACTATTCCTTTCCAATTGAATAGAAATTCACTATGCTAGAGCCTTGAAAGCAGATGACTCAGCTTTCTTCTCTTCCTTTCCTTATCATCTGCTTTCTGCTTTTCTTGTTTCGCCATCCGCCGGAGCTCCGGCGACCTTTCTCAACTTTAGCTGCTGGAGAATTTCATCACCGTTTCTCGAATTTACTCTGGTAACTATCTCATTTCGATACATTCTAACATGTTCTAATTCGACTTCGCGCTAGGTGTTTTTTTTCGTCTATTTTGCTCCAATCTCAGTTTTTCAATACAAAGTTTATAAGAAGAGCTTTCAATTTATCTGATGTTATATATATATATATATATATATATATATATATATATATATATATATATATATATATATATATATATATATATATATATATATATATATATATATAATTTTTTTTTTTCTATTTCGGTTATGGATTCGGAATTCTGAGCAATTCATTTCTCTCTTCTTCTTGTAGAATTAGAGTCTGGATTTTGGAATTCTTGCTGATTAATTTGGCGCGGGAAATGCAATTTAAAGAATGATGAAAAAGGTAAGGAGGAGAGTAGGTAAGTATGAAGTTGGGCGGACTATCGGCGAAGGTACTTTCGCCAAGGTTAAGTTTGCACAGAATACGGAGACCGGAGAAAGCGTCGCTATGAAAGTTATGGCCAAAAGCACAGTTCTCAAGCACAAAATGGTTGACCAGGTACTTGCTTTCGTTGTTGTTGAAATTGATGCAAATTCAATGCGTATGAATTATTTCTTCATAATATGACCATATAAATTTTGAGATGTTTTAGCGTAATCTGCATATTTACGGAAAACATACTAATAGATTGCGTCGTTTCCATTCCGCCAATTGTAGATGAAAGAACTACGGTGCGAACCTCCAGCAAGCAAATATTTGCTCTTGTAATCATGCGCCTCTTTGCTCTAATTTAATTTTTGAAAATCTCAGCTAGACAATATGCTCTTTACTCGAATTTAGTAGTAAAAATCACATCTGAGGAATGCGAAATGGACTTTGCTTTCATTTTGCTTGATTGGATATTCTTAGCACATTGTGAATCGTGAGTTTATTTGCGGTTTTGTCTATACAATTTAATATTCTTTATTTTGGCCCCAGATTAAAAGGGAGATATCCATCATGAAGATTGTCAGACATCCTAACATTGTTAGGTTGCACGAGGTATATTCTTTGACCTGATCCTCCATACAAAATTAATGATCTGCATCCAAGAGTACTTGACTGCTATCACCTTTGATATAAATATTTGACAAACAATGCTTCTTTTCCTCCCTATTATTTTCGTGTTCCAGGTCTTGGCAAGCCGGACAAAAATTTACATTATTCTCGAGTTTGTTACTGGAGGAGAACTATTTGATAAAATCGTAAGTCTTATCTGGCCCTGGTTTCCTTTGAAATTTTAAAAATTCTTCTTGCCAGCATAACCAACTTATTTAAGGTTACAACCTTGCTCTGCTGGTTGGTCAATTAACTCACTTCATTGATTATTGAAAGGAAAGAAAAAAGTTCACTTTCATCTATCACTCAGGTCCACCAGGGAAGACTTTCCGAAACTGAAGCAAGGCAATATTTTCAACAGCTTATAGATGCAGTTGCTCATTGTCACTGTAAGGGTGTGTACCACAGAGACCTGAAGGTGAGGAGATACATTAAGAATTTTATCTGCTTATTTTGTAAATTTGGTTTCATGTATAATGCTTCAGTGCTGATTCAACCATTATCTTTTGCAGCCTGAAAACCTTCTTCTTGATTCTGTTGGAAATTTAAAGGTTTCTGACTTTGGACTGAGTGCTTTGCCACAGAAAGTAAGCAGGAGGTCTTGCTGTTTGCTTTAAGTAACCTCAAAGTTTTACTTCTAATTATATTGCTTGTTCATTTCTGTGCTTTTGTACATACAAACATGCACGTGCTTTTGTATATGTGCAGGGGGATGGACTACTTCATACTACATGTGGAACTCCAAATTATGTTGCACCGGAGGTATGGAGAAAATTACTGAAAGCTATGCTGTATTATGACCTCATTGATTTACTTCGTAGAATTAATTACCTCTCATCCGTTAGTTGATGCACTTTTCTTTGTTGCTAATATAATTTTTCAACTCACTAGCCATCAATTGTCAGTAATTGCTGCTAGTGGTCATTTTCTGTATTCCTGTGACAGGTACAAATTTCTATGGCTTGAACGATTTGCAGCAAGATAGATTCATTTCAAAATCTTTTTTGAACAATGTTCCAATTGTTAATGCAAGTGGAAAGTATGTACTTTTTCATAATATCTCTGAATTTCTTATGCTATTGGACTGCCTCTCAGGTACTCAGCCACCAGGGTTATGATGGGGCAGCTGCTGATGTGTGGTCATGTGGAGTCATTCTTTATGTTCTTATGGCTGGATATCTTCCATTTGATGAAATAGACCTTCCAACCTTGTATAAAAAGGTTAGCTGCATCAACATATTTAGATAAAAGAATAGTTTATTGATTTGGGAGGGGCTTCATATAGGGAAATTAACAATATCTATTATAAGGCACTTATTTTTATTACAAAGTGCATTGGTCTCCTTGTTCTGAAGTTTAACAAGGCACTCATTTTTATTACACAGCGCTCCATTTATGTAAACTTTAAAATTTCCATTCAATCCTTTGTATAGTCGGATATACTAGCCTTACACATGTCTATAGTTTCATCCTATGGAGGTTTCAGTACCAAACATCCACTGTGACCTATCTTTTTGTTCTTTTCATTCATTGATCTGCAAACACTTCTCTGTCCATCTTCAACCCTCCCTCCAGGAATGTTCATTTTGTGCTAAATGTAAATTCTCTAGGTCTTACAATTCCACAGATATATTTTTGTCACTTGTAACCTTTTTCTTGTTGATGTGCAGATAAATGCAGCAGATTATGTTTGCCCATTTTGGTTTTCTCCTGGGGCAAAATCATTGATAGACAAGATATTGGATCCCAATCCTAAAACTGTTAGTATTTTATTCAAAATACATCAGCTTGACCATGAGTTGGAACTGAAACATTTTTATGAGATGCTTTTCATTTTCTAAGTGATCTGGTGTAAACAGCTTGAGTTAGTCTTATGTTTCTTTTTGGTTGCAAAGCTGAATTGAACTTGCTCTTGTCCGGGGTATTTGAATGTTTAATTGTTATACTGTAAACCAATTGAAGTATTTTGGATAAACCAGTTCGTGGTCATTTGATGTTATTTCTTGACAATGATAACAAACTCAATTCAAGAACAAATTTTTCCTGCAGTTATACATTGGAAGTGCTAGGGTAGTTTTGAACTTAAAACTATTTTTATAGCATCTGTGTTTTTATTTTATGAGGATTTGAGATGCAAATATGAGGGGCCAAAAGAGAACAGGATTCCTCAGCACTGTAGATTTTCAGGTTGAGATAAAGAGTGAACGCCAGGTTTGAATGACTCTTAATATGGATTTAACATATTAGTGCAATGCTTTATATCCTCTACTTGGTTCGTTGCTGTTCCGCTTATCAGCCTTTATCCTTTTTTTTTTTTCCTTTTTTAGTAGTATCACATTATTTACTTCTATGCATTTACTCTTTTCTAATAATTTGCAGTATTAGTCAAATTTTAATCATAACCATACAGCATTACTCAAAAAGTATTTAAGGATAATGTCTGATGACCTCAATGTCCAAACATTTACATGAATTTGTGAGCTAATATTAATGGTCCCATATTAGCCTGTTTTGAAAGCTTTGTTGCACTTAATTAATTTGGGCAATATTGAAAAAGAGATGATACTTTCTCAGTTTCTGTGGTACTTTTCTATTTCTTTTTTCTTTCTTTCCTCGCCCCTCTCCCTTCGTCCCCCTTTTCCCAGTCTGTTTCCTCCTGCCCTGCTCCCTCTCTCATTCTTTGTATTCTCCGTCCTTCCTAATTGCTGCCAACTCTGCCTGAAACTCATCAGAAAATCCCCAAATTATAAAAATCAAAATCAAAATGAAAAACATTGGATTTAATAAAAATTAATTGAGTTCGCAATTTTTTCAACACCAGTAAACAAATATCAATTGCTCTTTTGACCCTTGGATGTTATATTAACACACCACTGAAACAGTTGCCCCAAATTCGTTACCTGTTAAAACGGGGGAAGCTAATAACTGAAGCATTCCTTCTCCTTCTGGAAAGAAATAAAAATCTCGACATTACTTCTAAGGTATCCTGCATTAACATCAAATGCAAATTAAAATATCAAAAACTCTGTTCAATTTCCCAGCAAAACACAGACAGAACGAACATTGCCAACACTTTGAAACACATGGCAGAAAGCTTAGAGAACAAGGTACATCCTCAAAATCACAGGCTGCAATGTGATTGATCGTTGGAATATGGTGAGTCAATTGTCCAATATGATGGAGATAGTTCTAGGTGGTGCAGAGAGAAAAAAGTGTTATTTTGGAAAAACTACCACAGGTGGTTTGACTTTTTATAATGATTCCAAAATTTGGAATAATTGGTTAGTTTAGTGATCTAATGTAAAATGATTTCCTGGTACGTTCTGGACTAAACAACTTTTACAGATTTGAGCATGAGGAATGATAAATTTCTTTTATTTTTATAATTTCTTTTTTATGGTCATGCCTATTGAAATTCTTAATGTTGTTAGCAACTTGATTCTATGTTAGTGAGGCCTTGATTCACTTGCATTAAATGCATGTACTCATTTCCCCTGAGGAAATGGTAAATTATATATGCTTGTAGACGTGAAGATTTTCATGACATTAGTTTTTTCCTTTTTCACAATGGGCTTTGCTTAATGCAGCGGATAACAATTGAGGGAATTAGAAAGCATCACTGGTTTAACAAAAATTATGTGCCTGTCAATCAAAAGGACGAAGAAGAAGTGAATTTGGATGATGTTCGTGCAGTTTTTGATGACATTGAGGTTAGCCATCTTCCTTATTCCATACTTAAATTATAATCCAAGTTTATAGAATTCCACAATAGTGTATATTGCCATAGTTCCTAAAAATAAGTGTGTTATTTTGCTGGCCTCTAGATTTCTTTTTCCTGAGTTCCTTGCTCCCTCTCTGTGGGGTAATCCTAAATGTGGTCGTATGGATTTGGACACATTTTTCTTTGACTCGGCAGATTCTTTTCTAATTGGTAATTGTTGGTATTTTGGCAGGACGAATTTGTAGCAGAGCGGTCAGAAACTAGTGACGAGGGTCCTCTAATAATGAATGCCTTTGAGATGATTACACTGTCACAAGGGTTAAATCTGTCAGCATTGTTTGACAGGCAGCAGGTGGGTAATGTAGTTCAGCGTTGGGGTCCTCTCATATGGCTGAAATTAGACTACTTGCCTTTACGTACATATACCATCACATGATTGTATCCTATCTTAAATATCATTTCATATTGCATGCAAATGCTTTTCTCTCTGTTCTGGGTGATAGTGTTTAACTGATTTTGCTTGTAACCTTGCTGTTGCATGCTAAATCTGGTCAAAATTTTAGTTGAATGTCCTGCATGGGATATGAGTAAAAAATATTCATATGATTTAATCTACTCCATGGGGCTAAATCTGTTAGCTTGCTTTTGATGGTTTTTGTTACTCGCAAGAGATATCATCTCCTTTTTTCTCCTATTATCTCTTTTGTAGCTTTTACTTATTGAAATTTCCTCAATGCAAGTTGACTGAAGGCAACCTTTTCGTTTTTCCAGGATTATGTGAAGCGGCAAACTCGTTTTGTATCCCGCAAACCAGCAAAAGTAATACTTTCAACAATTGAAGCTGTTGCTGAATCAATGGGTCTTAAGGTTCATACACGTAGCTACAAGGTGCTGCTTGCTACATGCCTAAATCTCATCACATTTAAATGATATATTGGTGGGCTATGCAGTTAACCTGTTGTTGCCTTTTTTGTTCTGCCTGTTCCGTGAATACGCGGTTTACATGATTGGATTTTTTTTTGTTCTCTAAAAATTAGGACAGCATAATTTTAGTTGTAGAACATGGATAAAGTTGTAGTTAAGGAGAAAATACAAACAAGTAATTTGGAAAAGCAAACCTCTTGGTCAGGATCAAATCCATTGAAAAATCCCTGTATTTAGAAGTCACCATCGTAGAGGACAAAAATATGGTTGCCTGGATAAAGATGATGTCAATATCCCAAATATTAATAACTCCATATGTTATCTCTACTGATTACCATAAAACTTATTCTTACAGACAAGACTAGAGGGAATATCTGCAAATAAGGCTGGACATTTTGCTGTTGTTCTAGAGGTAATTTTATATACTTGATTCTACTTGCTAGCTACCTAATTATCAATATAAATTGTTATCTACAATAAGTAAGGTGCTACTGCCTTCTGGTTTAACTGTGAGCACTGTTACCAATTAAGATTTATTTTCTTATTTATTTTGATATAGGTTTTTGAAGTTGCACCATCGCTTTTCATGGTAGATGTCCGAAAGGCTTCTGGAGACACTCTTGAATATCACAAGGTAGCTTCACCAATGTCTTCTTTTTTTTTTTTTTTTTCATCATATCATTAGATGATCTTGTTTTATGGTTTCAAACAAGAGGCAAATTTCACAGAATAAAGCTACGCTTTCACTGTACGGACATGTTAGTAGTTCAAAGCAGGAGAAAATTAAAAGGCGTGGAATCTTGAACTCGAGACCTCGTGGTTCCAGGGCCTCATCCTTTGGTCTTTACCATTAGATTAAAGCATAAATGCAGAAACAATGATTCTTTGTTCTTCAACACATTATTATTATTATTTTCTATTGTTTGTATATTTAAGTTTCTGGTGTTCAAAACATGGATCTTTTATGTATCGTTTTTATTAATGTATTTATTTCATCTAACTTGTGGCATTTGCTTCTTATTGCAGTTCTACAAGAACTTCTACGCCAAAATGGAAAAAATCATATGGAATCCAAAAGAAGGTGGGAATTCTGGTTTTTGCTTAGAATAATGACTTTGCTGATCACTTACGTACGTGGCATGAAGCAAATCAATGAGCAAAAATAACACAACAATAGTTGTGTATGTTATGCCAGTTTGTATGTGAGGATCTTCTTATCCTATGTGAAATAATAAAAATAATAACGCGAATTCTGAAGCTTGAGCTCAAACAAAGGAATTTGAAGTAAAAGCCAACAAAACACCCTCCCCCTTTCAGGAACGCATATAACCCCATCTCTCTGGAAGCCATAAATGTAGCGGAGACTTTTATGTTAAGATAAAAAGATGTACTCAAATAATTTTTGCTACTTGGACGACTCTATCTAATTATTGTTATGGACAATCTCTTGTAAGCACGTGTTTTTGTATACCAAAAATGCAAGTTTAGGAGGTTGTATGTGCCAAAATGAGGAAAGGATTTAAGTAGCAAAAATGAGCGAGTACATGAAATTTAATGTGTATTAAACCGAAACAATGGAATGGTAGTCCAGTGCGTGCTTGTCCATTTGAACCATTCAACTGTGTGTGCACCATACACGCCCAGTATGGTGCTCCACTTTTCCTTCCTAATTGTTATTTTTGCAATCTTTGGTAGGATATCAACTTTGTGGTGTTGAGTAGTAAGCAAAAAGGAGCTGAAAATTCAGATGGCTTGGAGAAACCCGTCTCTCTCATTTCATCATCAAGCAACTGGACCATCACCCTAAGCTTGAACGAATAAAGAACAACTGGTTTGCTTTGCAAATTTTCAAAATCGAAAGGCCTCTCACCAAAGGGAGCATTTCTGACTTGATTGAAATAGTCCTTCCAGACATAAACACGGACTTGTGTATATATATATTTGATAATAACTTCTTTTTTCCTGATAGTAACTTACAAATATCACAGTAAAATTCTCCTCAGAAAATTGTGGATACCACCTGTGTAATTAATTTGAGGTTTGTACAAGTTACTGAGTAATTATTTTTGCAATTTTCCGCTTTTTAGTTTGAGTGAAAACAAGTCAACCCTTCTTGCAACTTTAAACTTATTATGGTTGTTCCCATATCAAGTAATGTTAAGTGGTAATTACTTTCCTCAAACAAAAAAAAAAGGTGCTAATTACTTGCTTCAACTCCTTAATTTTGATGATTTGTATGTGCATAAGGGGAAAACTTTATAATAATTAATACACAAGCATAATAACGTATGATCTGAAGCTTAACCAGCAAATCCTACTGTTTCAAAGTAAGAACAAAATTGTCAGAACAAGCATAAAAATTTTACAAACTTCCCTAGATAGTCCATCGAAAGTGAAAGATTTTGAGTTCGAGGTTTTTTTTTTTTAAAGTTTCTAGGAAGAATCTCTTTCCTTGATAGACATGGAAGATAACAATGTTAAATCTAGCTATAAATGTAATACGGATTAGGGTTTCTTTGTAAATATATATATTCAAGGTTGAAAGTACCTGTTTCCACACTTACACTTCCATGCTAGAAGATAATAAGTTTCAGTTTCATCATCTTTGAAGGACGACGACGTTTTACGATGGGGAGGAGCAACTAGAACAGCCATGCAGGGTCTACAGTCGAAGCATCTATTAACACACTTAGGAGGCCTTGAACCCAACACCTTTTTTGTTTCCTTCATACCTTCATCACCTCTTAAAAATGCTGATCCAACTGCACAAAAACATAAGATCGATCTAAAATTCTCCAACATAAAACCTGGGTAATTTCTCAAAATATTACCTGAATTGGAAGACAAGATGAGCATCATAATGAGTGCAGCACTTGGTCCATTTGGGTAGTAAGCTAATGAAGCCATATATAAAGAAGCTAAGCATAAAGGATTTTGCAAGAGCAACTAAATAAATTCCACTTCAAGTGAGGTCTTTTGCATATATTATTATTATTATTGTCCGTGATTTTTAGTCTTTAATCCGACTTTTTTAAAATTACGAAACTGACTAATTTAAAATTTTATATTATTGAATTTATAATTAAAAGTAAATACATTTCATTTACTATAATAATGGTTAATTATGAAATTTGATTTAAGAGAATTCCAATTCTACTTGTACGAAGCATGGGTGTTTTGCATATGACATTTGTGAGAAAAGGGTGGCCCCCATAAAAGAAGAGGCTCTTTCCTGAAATCTCTAATCAAGGAATAGTCATAACAGTGTAGGGTTTCAGTGTGTGAATGACTGAAGTTACATTTCTTCATCTTTTTGCTTGCTTATCACTTCATTTTAAAATTATTGAATTTCAAGGGCTATATGTATTATTGTCTTTACTTGGTTTTCCTCTCTCCAAATTATATATATATAGATATATATGTTACATCATTCTGATTTGTACTCTTCTTAATTATGAACTTACTGTTTAGCATTTGAATTGAACAAAAAATCATTCTCATTGAAAACAAAATAGGTTTAGTGATCCAAATTATAGTAATAACTGCGAAATTAAGATAAAACAGTTTGCATAGTGAGATCTCTTTATTTATAACACTTAAGCTACACATGATCTATGTATATTTGGGAGATAATGAAGAGAAATATAGAGAAATGGATAATATTATTAAATAAGAAGTGTTTATGATTGATAATACTGATATTATTTGAGTTTAATATTCTCTCAGTTCAAAAACTAATTTCAAATAAAAGTTCAGACTTATTTCAGTCATCATATTAGTACAATTTGATCAACCTGATACCTTTTCAAATCCCTTGATACTCCTGACACACGTCGCCTGTCATGTCACTGCATCATGTTGTCTCTAAGCACTCAAGTGCCTAAAGCTGTATCCAAGCATTCAAGTGCCTATGCATTATACTCAAAATATGCACTATAAATAGCCCATAACTTTCAAAGCTAGATACACATGATTTTAAGATTTTTTATTTCTAAATTATTTCTCTTTCTAAGTTTTATTGACTTAAGTTTCGAAATACTAATATTCGATCAGTCCGGACAATCTTTCTTATAGGTCTATTCAATTTTACCGATAAGATTGGATTACTCTCCCATCTAATCTTTCTCATTTCTGATATTTCAAAATTTATCAATGATCTTATACTATTTGCTTTTTATGTATATCAATCAATGTATAAAAATATTCTTCTTCCTTAAATCGGATTTTTTACGGACTAATCTAATGTGAATTCATGATAAAGCTAGGTTAAATAAATATTATATTTTCAGTTTATAGTAACACTCATGATCCAGATCTTGTTATAATAACAATCAAGATTTATCCTCATTTTCTTTATTTTTAGTTTATTAATTAATTAATTTATTTTTGTCAATATAATTAGAAGAAAAAAATTAAGAGGTAATTCGAATCGCACCGACTTTATTGACATGCACTGTTGAATCTTTTGAAAAACAATTATTAGATGCATGCACTAAATCACGCCCTAAAAAATTAAGAGTGTGTTTGGTAAAATTATAATTTTTTTGTTTTTTAAAATTTAAAAATTATTTTAAATTTTTATTATTTAGTTTTTAAAAAATTATTTTATATATTTAAAAATTGTATCATACTTTTTTAATTATTCATATATATTATATTAATGATTTTGGTGGTGACAGTGAAGAAGGCAAAGGCGGTGGTGGCAATGGCAGCAGTAATAATAGTGGCAGTATGATGGTGGCAATGGCAATTGTGTTTTGGTGGTAGTCTGGTGGTGGCGACAACAACGATGATGGTGATGGCGGCGACGACAATGTGGTGATGGCGGTAGTCTGGCAGCGGTAGCGGCAATGACGGTAATCTAGCGATAGTGGCTGGTAGCGTTATGACGGTAGTAACGATGGTGATACTAAGAATAAAATAATTAAATTGTTGATAAAAATAAAATTTTAAAATCACATTTTGAAATTTTTTATTTTTTGTACGAAAATTATTTTTTTTAAAATTTTTATAGAAATAAAACAGTATATTTTGATTTTATTTAAAACAAATTAAAAATCGAAAATAAAATTTTTTTCCAAACGCACTATATTATTTAAGCAGCATGCATGTATTCTAAACAATAAAGTGCGTTTTCAAAAGAAAAACAAAAAAACAACAATAAATTATTAAATTGTGAAAAAAAAAAAAATTGACCTCCGAAACAATTGTGGCCATTTACACTAACAAATATTTCAGCTAGAAGGATAATGCATAAATTTACTATTAGACTTGAAAAAAAAAATAGTTATACACCTCAACTTTATAATATCGTTTTACAGACTTGACATTAATAAAAATAATTTATTGACTATTTTAATTTGACACATATATTATCACTTGATATTGAAAAAAAAAAAAACTTAGAACTATAATCCCTGAATTTTTTTTTTTTTGGTATGTGCATTGTATTTGTTAAATTCATGTGACTTTGATTTAAAAAATGCACGCAATAACTCCAATTTAGAATAAAAAAATACACATATAAAAAAAAAATAAGGGATAATAGATAGTTTCTACGACGTATGCACATTGTCAACTTACATACTCTCATTTTCTTCATTAACCTTACCCTCTTTTACATCCAACCAAACAAGTCAAATTTGTACAACTGAATAGAAATGCATAAATTTGTCCCCTTAAATCACAGCAGTCGTAATTTTAGGTGATGTGAATTGCCATTTTATATAAATGAAAGCCTCGCAGAGTAGAGTTGTTTTGCTATTTTATATAGCTTTTTCCAACGATTGAAATTTGTGCTATTTTGCACACAATTCAATATTCATTCAGCACGCAACGCAACATTCCAGTACAAACACCACCCAAGCTTTGAAATTTCAAATGTCTATTGATGGAAGGGAGGAATTCTACTCTTTATATCAAATTATACAAACACAAACACTTCCCTCCCATATTCTCTTTGAACCAAATTCCTTTGTCTAAGACACCAATTAGGTGATGCCTTAATTACTTGCTTTGGTATAATTAAATATCTTACTCCCTATTTTTTGTTTTGACCATTAAATCAGCTGATAATACTACATGAATCATATCATATGATGCTTAAAAAATGGAAACCACCGTGTACCCAAGTGCTAAAGACCTAATTCTTACCATGCACATTGTTCAATGTATCATAACATGGATAACTTAAATGGACACCAGATAAGGAGTCCCATGACAAAGAGTCAGTGACTTAAACGCCTAGAGTTCGAATCTTTTTTTATTCCTGCCAAACACTGTGGACAGGAGACTCAAATTTGTCTTGCTTTTCAGGCCAGCTCCAGCTATTGGGAAGTGAAACAATTTCAAATATTTAATTGGCTTCACATTTCTATACATTCAATGAATAAAAGATTTTGATGCAACATTGCTTATTCCTGTCACCATGGCAATTATGGAAAGCAATCTAAACATAAAGAGCAGTTTATGGGTACAATTTTATAAATAATGTTTTTTGGGGAATTATTTAGATTTTTAATGTATTTTTTAAATTATTTAAATTTTTGGGGTGTTTTTTTTATTTTCGCTGAGAATGTCAGCGAAAATGACAGGTAGAACCCACGGCATGGATTTTGGTCTCTCATTTTCGATGGAAATGTCAGCAGAAATGGTAGGTGGGGCTCACGATGAAATTTAATTAAATTAATCATCCCAAAAATAATAAAAAAATAAAATATGTCTCAATTTTTATGATCTGGTCTTTATCTTTTTCCGTTTAGAAAAAAATACGTTAAATTGGAACACAAACCACAGATGCTGAGTTTACTCAACTTAATTTTCATCCATATTTTTAATCAAATAAAATATAACAAAATTAATATCACTAAAATTTAAAAAATAACAGTGAATTAAATTAATTAATCTGATTAATCAATTACTTTTTTTCAATTTATCAATTTGGGAATTGCAATTGATGAGTTTTTTTTTTGTCTATTAATACATTTAGAACTTGATTTAAAAAAAATAGTCAACCTATATTTTGAATTAAGGAAATAATTGTCCTAATTTTTATGAGATTACTGGCTAAGAAAAATAAGAGATTAAAAGAAAAAGTAAATATACGAAGCAAGCTTGACCGTTAATATATAGTTAAAATATCAATAAAAATATTTTATTTATTTAAATAAAAAAAATTGATAAGTTGAAAAAAAGTAATTGGTTAATCAGATTAATTAATTTAATTCACTGTTTTTTTAATTTTAGTGATATTAATTTTGTTATATTTTATTTTATTAGGAATACGGATAGAGATTAAGTTGAACAAGCTCAGTATATGTGGTTTGTGTTTTAATTTTATGTATTTTTTTCTAGATGGAAAAAGATTAAGACTAAATCATAAAAATTAAGACATTTTATTTTTTAATTATTTTTGAAATGATTAATTTAATTAAATTTCTCCATGAACCTCACCTACCATTTTCGCTGATATTTTCAGCGAAAATGAGAAAGACACCAAAAATATTATTTATAAAAAAGTCCCTACTTATATATTATAAAAAATAAGAGATTAAAAAAAATAAATATACGAAACAAGCTTGACCGTTGACATATAGTTAAAATATCAATAAAAATATTTTATTTATTTAAATAAAAAAATTGATAAGTTGAAAAAAAGTAATTGGTTAATCAGATTAATTAATCCAATTCACTATTTTTTTTAATTTTAGTGATATTAATTTTGTTATATTTTATTTTACTAGGAATACGGATGAAGATTAAGTTGAACAAGCTCAGCATCTGTTGTTTGTGTTTTAATTTTATGTATTGTTTTTTTTAGATGGAAAAACATTAAGACCAAATCATAAAAATTAAGACATTTTATTTTTTAATTATTTTTAAAATGATTAATTTAATTAAATTTCGTCATGGATCCCACCTACCATTTTCGTTGATATTTTCAGCGAAAATGAGAAAGACACCAAAAATATTATTTATAAAAAAGTTCCTACTTATATATTATAAAAAATAAAAGATTAAAAGAAAAAAAACAAATATACGAAGCAAGTTTGACCGTTGACATATAGTTAAAATATCAATAAAATTTTTTTATTTACTTAAATAAAAAATTGATAAGTTGAAAAAAAGTAATTGATTAATCAGATTAATTAATCTATTTCACTGTTTTTTTTTAATTTTAGTGATATTAATTTTGTTATATTTTATTTGATTAGAAATATGGATGAAGATTAAATTGAACAAGCTCAGCATATGTGGTTTGTGTTTCAATTTTACGTATTTTTTTATCTAGATGGAAAAAGATTAAAACTAGATCATAAAAATTAAGACATATTTTATTTTTTTATTATTTTTGCAATGATTAATTTAATTAAATTCCGTCGTGAACCCCACCTACCATTTTCGCTGACATTTTCAACGAAAATGAGAGACACCAAAATCCATGCCGTGAATTTCACTTGCCATTTCTGCTGACATTCCCAACGAAAATAAAAAAAACACCCAAAAAATTCAAATAGTTTGAAAAACACAAAAAAAAACCTAAATAATTTTCCCAAAAATATTATTTATAAAATTGTCCCAGTTTATGTTAGCATCCATTAAATCTTAAAAAGCTTAAATTTGTGATTATAGGGTCATACTCCTTTGCCATCTACCATTACAACATCTTCCTTTGCACATTACAGTCTACAGCAGGTCCAAAATCCCAATTGAGGAGAAAATTATCAGAAACATGAAACCTGCAAGATTCTAAATAGGCAATTGAAAAATATGAAATCCAGATTATTATTCATTTCACACAAATGTACTAAATGAAGAAAAGAGAAATACAGCATTTTATTCAAGTGGGTACAGTTCATGATCAAAGAGATCCCAGCAACATCAGGCCTTGCTTAAAAAACAAGAATATTGTCATGGCAAAGGATGAACCTAATGCCTTAGCTGAAGCCTGCATTCTGAGGCACCGAGACACAAACTGCTCACTGCAACCTCACATACAAACTGACTTGGACGACACGGACAAAATGAAAGACACGATAATACCATAGCTGAAGTATGCATTTCTGAGGCACCTAGATAAGAACTGCCCAGAGCAACCTCAGGCACAAGCTGGACTTGGATGAAATGACAAACACTCTAATACCATAGCTGACGCCAAAGCCTGCATTTCCGAGTCATAAAGATAGAAACTTTCCACCACAACCTCAGATACAGGCTGACTTGGAAGACAGTGATTAAATGAAACACATGCGAGAACCCAATGAGTGGCAATCACAACTACACAAGGATCTGGTGTATCAGAAGAAAACTTGGGCTCGGAGTAGTATATCACCAAACAAAAGACAGAAGGTGACACACGGGAGTATGTGTACATCCAAAAAAAAAAAAGATAATAAGGAATTGATATGATATGAAAATGGAGTGGCCACAAGGGAAAATCTAAACTAGGCTTGGTAACTGTATTCACAAGAAACTATGGCCACGAAAGAGGCAGCCGCCCTTCTAAAGGGGGCAAAACAGTTGGAACAAGCTTTCTATCTGAATGAAAGGCTGCAAAAATTGGAGAGGTGATCTGCCAAAGATCCCCGGAAAACAACCAAACCCAAGTTACAAGCGACCCGAACAGGTAGGCCAAAAACATATGCTGAATGCTTCTACCCATGTGAGCTGACTACAGAAACTAAATTCTTGCGCGTTCTATCATACCAAAAGTGGAACATTGAATCGCCTATGGCTTTCATTGTCTTCAATTCTGCATGCTTAATTCAGTTCTGTTCCTCACCTTGATTAGGAGAGGATATCGCATCTCCATAAGTTCTCTACAAGCAGCTCAACTGTGCTGCTGCTGATAGAACTGCAGTTTTGAAGATTCAACCCCACAAGGGTCCTGCCTAATTTCTTTAGGAAAGGGTAGCATTTGTTGGATATTTCTGAACAACCTGACAGCGAAAGGACTTGAAGATTGAGCTGATCCGCACTGGACAGGGCAGCAATACCAGAATCAGAGACGCCACATTTAGATACATCTAGATCACTAAGAAACAAACAGTTTTCTGAAATTGCCATCAAGCTAGCATCAGTAATCTTCCTGCAACCATCCAGATTCAGCAACTCAAGAGTTCTTCCATGTAATCTAGCCAAGGCTGAAACTACTTCATTGGTCAAACCCATGCAGCCACTAAGATTCACCTTAACAAGTCCTGCCTCACAACTCTCCAAAAGTGGAAGAAGCCCAGTATCTGTAATTGCACAGAGGCCACTGAGATCTACATGCTGAATCTGAGGGCATAACTTGCCCACCAAAGCCAAGCTGGCACTGCCAAATCCAGGGCAGTTTCTAATGGATAATGAGCGAAGAGAGCTGCAAGGAGAAGTTGCTAGCATTTCTGATGGCGCATCTCTAATCCCCATACACTTCACTAGGCTAAGAGCTTTCAACTTTGATCTGCAGTTTGAGATTGCTCCAACAATCCCTGATTGAGTCACCCTGTTGCACTCTTCCAATTGCAGGCTCTCAAGAGAACCTGCAGCTCTGGCAAAAGAGGCCAGCCCATTGTCTGATACAAAACAACACTTTCGAAGGCACATCTGCTTCAGGTTTATGCAGCCTTTAGCTACAGCTTCAAGACTTAAATCAGTTATCCCTCGACAAGAAGAAATCGTCAACGATGTCAATTTTTGCAAACCCTTTGCATTGCCCATGACCCAAAAGCCCTTCTCACTGACATGCTGAAGACTAATGAGGGCAAGATTGGTAATGGCTTGGCCATAGTGCCCAATTACAGCAAGAGAGAAATCTGTGATGTTCAAGGACTGAAGCTTTACCTTTGACAACATAGCGGTAGCTGATGACAACAGACTTGATACTCCATGATCTCCAACAAGAGGGCAATCCGTAATAGAGAATGACTGCAGCTTGGTGCAAAACTTTCCAATAGCTTGTAAGCCCTCATTACCTATCTTACGACAGGATTCAATGTTCATAGCAGTCAAATTTGGGCAGTTCTGAGCAATTGAAATCAAACCCTTGTCGGAAATTGAAGAGCAATTGCAAAGGTCTAGCTTCTCTAACAAATGGCATTCCTTGGCAACCTCAGATAGACCTTCATCCCCTACCAAAGGAACATCCCACAAAGAAAGAACCTTTAATGATGGGCAGCCACGGGCAATTGCTGATAGTCCAAGGTTGGTGACTCCGCGAACAGAGTTACTTCCCCTGATCAAAAGCTTCCCTAACCCCCCGTGGCCACTAGTACCGACAGCAATTGCAGCAAGTCTCATATCTGTTGCTTTCTTACCCTCCAAAGACCTTGTAAGGTGTCCATCACTCGCAATTTCCCCATTCTCACAAGAGACCATTTCTACATCACCGCATACAGAAGCTGCACTCTCCCTGTCTGCAGCTGGGCTTTTGCTCTTGCAAATTTCAGACCTCCTGATGCTGCTCAAAAGTGTAAGCCATCGCTTAGAGACACAAGCACAAGCACTCCTCTCTTTGGCTCCTGGGATGCGTCTAAATATCTCAAAAAGGCATTCATCTGGAAGCACATTAATTGATGGCTGCTTATTCTGTTCAAACTCAGAGGAATCGAAGAGAAATGGGGAAGCAAATCGCGCCCGCTTGCAGGGAGGGCTGTATATATCCAATTGAGAGCCAATTGAATAGAATCGACCAAGGTCCTTGGCATTTGTACACAAACATCCCACGGAATAGAATTCATCATCACCTGAAAAACCCATAGCAACTAACTCCAATCAGCTAAAGCTGCGTGTATATGTATAATTCTCTATTCTATTCTTTCTTTATTCCCTAAACTTCAGACCACCTAACACTGCTAAATTTCCCTAAAAGTATACTATTTTCTGCGCCTTGATTGTTATAGAAAATAAAGGCTATAAATTATTCAATGCCCAGAAGCAGTTAACCATATTCTGAATGTAAAACCATAATAACAGATCAATAAAATAAAAAACCAAACGTAACTCAACAAATAACTTTAACATCAAAACTTATAAAGGGAAAGAAAGGAAACTTACCATTATAGTTAACAAGAGTCGGCATGATTGAATCCCGAAGAAGAAGCCTAGATTAAAAGCCCAAAAACTTTGGATAAAGATGAAACAGACAAACAAGAAACAGATCAGAAAAAAAGCAAGAGAGCTAGATTGCATCACCAACTGAAAGAAACTTGTAACCCTAACAAAGTAGGGCAAAAAAAGAGAAACAAGAAAGAAAGATGGAAGCTTTTTTAGTATTTGATAATGGGTTTGTTGAGAGCGAATTGAAGAAATGAGGGAGAAGGAAAGAGAGTATATATATACGAAAGGTAAGAGCAGCGGAGATACATTGGCTTTACAAACATGCATTGAATTGTTCCAAAAAACCGGTTATTCCTTTTCGGTCCAACGGTCCACTCTTTGCCTCATCCCGCCTACTTGATACCGGCTACTCCCTTTTTTTTTTTTTGCTTTTCTTCTATTCTTTCTCGTACCGCTAACCGGCCTTCTTTTATGTTTTTATTTTTTAAAAAATAAATTATAAATAAAACTGATTTACTCCCTCCGTCTCAAAATAACTGCTATTTTAATTAACATTTTTTTTTGGCTCAATAAAAATTCAAAGACATTGAACTACTTTTAAATTTTAAAATTTTTCATTTCAATCCTTATCTCTCTTTCTAATTAAATGGTCAATATCAAATTAAATAAAAAAAATTTAATAAAATATTATAAGTTTATGTATAAATTATTAATCCAATTTATTGATTTGTGTAAGATAATGACGTATAAGAATATAATTTAATGGTTTTTGCCTTTTATCATTTATAACCTGTAGGGGTTTTCCATACCTTTAATGTGCACATAAGATTGAGAAACCAAAATAATTTCCCTCCATCCAAAAAATAATAATGATTGGTTCAAACCATGTGATAGTTGCCATTCGCCAAATTTATTAATCGCAATATAGATTTTTCGTTTTATATTAATGTTAACCATAGTTTTGAATTTTTGATACTTGAAATAACAATTACTCATCCTAAATATAAATCAAAGGTATAGGAAAAACAATTGTCATTTAACTATAATTTTTAAAATGGATTAAATCTAATAATAATAATAATATATAACACCAACTGTGCAAATTTTTTTTGTTGATATTTGATAAAAAATTGCAATTCTATTTTTGATATTTTAATTTATACAATTTTATTTTTGATATTTTAAAATTATAATAATTTCATTAATCTTTGAACTGTTTCTCGAAATATGGCATATTGTGAGACAAAAAGTTAAATTCCTTTGGAATAATATTACACCGACGGAAATAACAGAAATATTACAAAATAGAACCTTTAACTTTAAGCCTATGTAATTATAGTATTTGTACTTGCAAAACAAGTGGAGCAAGTAGAGTTGGTAGATGATGGATTATTTTATTTTATTTTATTTTATTTTATTTTATTTTATTTTATTTTATTTTATTTTATTTTATTTTATTTTATTTTGAGAAAGGAAAGGAAAACAAGTTGCGCAAGTGTATAGTCTGATATATGAAGTTCATGGTATATTTTATTTTCAGCGTTTTATAAATTGTTATTATATTTCTGGGACTGTGGATTTGGAAAATACAACTGTAACTCTTTGTCTTACATAACAGCTTGGCCTTGGAGCTATAAAATGGGCTAAACCACAGTTTGTCTTACACCTTTTAATTACTTTAATTAATTAAACGTAATGACCTTTCTTTTATTTTTATTTTTATTTTGTCTTCTAATGCCAATTGGGAATCAATGTGATGCATTGGAGAATTCCAGTTTAAAATATTTATAATTATTAGGGAGGTTTTAGCATTTTCTGTCTTCCAGCAGTCTGTTTTATTATCAATTTAGTAGCTTAAAAAATAATTAAGAGATAATAAAATTTAATATTTTTTTTCCTTTCTGCTTTTAGGAGACTATTTATTTTATTTTCTTTGTCATATTACTAGAGTGAGCAACTTTTAGTTAAAATAAAAAAAATTTTTGAATAAAACCAATCAATTTTTTTTTTCATTTTTTCGATTTAGTTTGGTTTGAAAATTCCAACAAAATCAATTCTTTTGTTTCGATTTAATTTTGAAAGGTAATAGTTTACCTAAATTATGTTGTTTTGTATACATGCCTTTAATAGTTAATACTACACCATTTTGTGTAAATCTAAATATTTCATTTTTGCTCCCTTGAAAGTTAATGTATTTTTAATTTGCACTTATATTTTTTTCAATTGGATTTTTTATTTTAGTTTTTTGATTTAAAATTTTGTACAATTTTTAGTTTTTTATGAAAAAAAATTTAAAATTCGATACATCATATAACTGGACCAAACTAATCAAAAATTTCAATTTAATTTTAATTCAATCATCATATATAGTATTTCAATTCGATTTTGATTTATTGAATTTTTAATATTTTTATTTTAGTTAATTCAATTTCATTCAATTAGTAAAACGAACCGATTGTTACTCACCCCTACATATTACATAGCTAGTAGTTAAGCTTGGATCAATTTGGCTTCTCAACTGCTTGAACTAAAGGCCAATCACACACATATATGTTTGTGTTATTTTAGATTTGAGGTCGGATCATAGCGAGACAATATTTCATTATAACTATAAATATCATTAAAAAAAAGTTAAATTTGAGATTTTTTACATTTTTAATTCACTGTTGTTGGGTTTAATTATTTTTTTTCCTAACTAAATGCAGTTCACTCGTCATGATATTTAGAAAATTTGGATTTTTTATAAGTTAAAAGAAAAATATAATTGTTTTGCCATGATTAATTGAACAGTATCCGTCAAGTGATAATAAACTTAGCATCAAAGCTATAGATTTAATGTAATTATTTCGTTCTTATTAAACAATTGCTTTGCTTTTTCTTTCTTTCTTTCTTTTTAATCGGTAATTGGTTTGCTGATGTCTAACAAATTAAACTAATAACCTAAAAAAAAAAAAAAGAAACAAACAAACAAATACAAGAGAAACAGCTCACCACATTTCTATTGAAAGTCTCAACAAGGTTCATCGAATTCTTATCCATTAAAAAAGAAAAGGTAGACATATTAATATAATTACCAAAATTAAATTAATTAACTAGCGGTTGCAATTTTGACCCCACTAAACTAAATTTCTGGCTAATTAAAATTGGAAGGCAAGCAGGTTAAAAGAATTGTAAGCAAGTTGATATATTTAAACGTTTGTGGTTTTGTTGGTCTGACTTGAAATACATAGAAAGAATAGAGAGATAGGGAGAGGGAAAGGGACCCATGCAGTGCAGGTACGTAGTCCTTTTTGGGTTCTCTTCTCTTGGACAATTAGTTTTTGAAATATGCATTGCATTCTTTTTATTTATTTATTTATTTATTTGACAATGCTGTGTAGCCCCAACTCTTATTGATCTCTCAAATCAAATCATCAAGTTATCACTTTATTTTTTTTTATTTATCAACTTGTAATAGTTTTGAAAAATAACTATAAAAGAGTGTCATTCTGGAAAAAAAAAAAGTTTAAACTGCTAATATGGAATTAGTCCATCAATAATTGTTAATTAACTTGTAAAGTTACTTGTTAGATAATTTAGAAAATTAGCAATTTAGTTTAGTAGCCCTAAGCAATAAGCATGGATTTCATCTCGACAACAGGAAGACTTGGCCTATTTCGTCCCACTGTAGTGGTCAGTTGCGAATGGTCAATAATCAGCACCCCATGGTTAGTGTGAATTATACCCAGCGATTACGACAATCAGAAATCGATAGTTAATAATATATATATATATATATATATATATATATATATATATATATATATATATATATATATATATATATATATATATATATATATATATATATATATATATATATTTGATAATTCGACAGTGAGAATAATATATAATTAAATGATAAAGTGTTTAATACAAGCATATGTATTATATGAGTTATTTTTAAACATATGCTAATTTTTATATTTATCATGATACACACCATGTATAATACAAAAATAATCAGCTAAAAATTATAGATATATATATATATATATATCTTTACAGCTAATAATTAATTCAAGAATAAAAACTCACAAAAAACTTTAGGATTATAGGCACATACGTACGTATATCCATAATTATTGTATGGTTGATATAAATATAGAAATAAAAATAGATATTATTTTTGAGTATTAATAATATATAAAAATCAGTTTCTGGTCTTAAAGGCTGAAGTTTTCAGCATTTGATTTTCTTTTCTTTTCTTTTTTGAACTGCTTTTCATTATTAAAATGTAAAAGTAATCGAACAATCTATTTAGGTGTTGGTTGTTAAACTGTGAATCATAATTAACAGCTCAATCAAGCGGGGTGCATTGAATGTTTTCTAACCATACATGAAAATTAATGGCAATTAGGTGGTAATAATCATCGCTTAAAAGGTTTTTCAAAAATATAAAATAGTTTAAGAGATAACAAAATTGAAAATAACTTTATACTTCAAAAAAAAAAAAAAAAAAAAAAATATATATATATATATATATATATATATATATATATATATATATATATATATATATATATATATATATATATATATATATATATATATATATATATATATATATATATATATACAATATCTAAATCAAAGGCACCCCAAACTTTACGTTTATTTGTCAACATAAGGACTGTCTATGGATTGAATAACACTTTATGAGAGAACTAAATAAAAATGTGATAATAATCACTTAGAATTACCAAGTCATCTACAAGTTTTCATCCAATTATATTAAAATCTTTTTTCAAAATATTTAAGAAACTTCCAAGAAAATTTATAGAAGTGGGGTAGAAGTAACCTGTCAAATAATTTTACCGAGTCAGGTATTAGAAAAATAGAAACCGATGGGAAATAGGTGTCAAATAATTTAATCTTGAAGTAGAGATGCAATGGTTCTAGACTTTAATCTGCTTGTTTCCTTTTTCTTGCAAATTTCTCAATTTCTGACCCATGCCATACGTAAATTAATTAGGTTAGTCATGGACCATTTTATTCCTATTCATTGCACCATCTTTATCATAAAAATTAAAAGGGCAATCGCATATTTTGACCTCCAAACTTTGCAAATTAATTCTCTTACTTTTTAATTCATTTAGTTAGACACTTTGATTTTCAATTTTATCCTAATTTAACAATATATCTTTATATTTTATTTACATACAATTGAGCATGATTCAACATTCATGTACATCAGATGCGCACCATTTAGGAAAATAAAATAATTTTAAAATTTGATTCTATGGGCAAAAATTATAAAAAAATTAAAAATTAAGAGATTCAAGACTCAATTTTCCTATCATAAAAAAGAAAAATGCTAGTTAAATTTTGATATTTAAAAAGAAAAAAAATCATAATAAACCCTTTCATATTTTTAAATTTCTAATCAATGACTTTTTAATGCATATGACATTTTCAAATTTTATGTACAAAGACTTTGCAACCACTTGGCAATTTCTTGTCTAAATTCATGAGCCTATCACTCTCTCTTGTGGCTCATTGACTTTTTTGTAGAAACAACAGGTCCGATATTATTATTATTTTTTCCAATCGTGGTTAAATAATTATTCGATTGTATATATTATTATTACAACATATTTATGGTCCAACAACCCATTGTTTCTTCTAAAATGTCAAAAACTATTTTTAGTTAATTAAATGAAGCTTTGTTTTGCCAAGTTGAGTAAGCAATTGTAGTTTACTTCTTTTAATAAAATATTTCAACTCTCATACTTTGTTGATTGCTCCGCCCGTTCTAGAATAATAGGTTCACTTCTATTTTCACATAATTTACAAAAATTATTTTTTACTGTTATAAAATATAATTTTGCTAGCATTTTACCAATTATATATATTATTTATATCATACATATTTCTTATTATTATTTTTCGCTCATGGTTGAAAAATTTGTCAATAAGAAGTATTTATGTAGGAACTTGAGTGAAATATATCATGGAGATATATAAAGTTGGATATCAAATATCGTGTTATTTTAAGTTTTAATTAGAAATTGTATAAATAATATAAGAATTCCAGTTTATATGTGTGTATCCTCTCTCTAAATTTTTTCGTTATTTTCAATTATATTTTCCTTTAATTTTTTTAGTTTGTTTTGCGTTTTTGTTTTGATAACACCCGAAAAAGTAAAACCAGTAGTCCAATATCACAGGAAGAGATCCAAGAAAAAGCTCATTAAAGATTCCTCCAGTTGAGAGAGAAAATCCAACAACCGAGGCTGTCTGATCAGATTGGACCTCTCACTGACAAAGACTGCTGCATGCAGCTATCCAATCACCCCTGCCTGCAGAAATAGGCCATGCCTGTCACAAAATAGGGATACTATTGTGCACACTGCTCCAAGCTCTCCCGAAACTATAAAAAACAAGTTTCTCTCTAAGAAGGACAACCCTTCTAGCTCTCCCTCTCTTAGTAAATTAACTCCTTTTATCTTCCTTTATCCCGATAGCTAACTTGGGCGTTGGAGTGCTGAAGCTCGGGTCCACCAAGCTAAGTATCATTGTAGGTTTCCCAGCCAAAAGATCTGATCGGGGTTGACCCTTTATTTCTCAAACCTGCCTCCCACTTAGCATAAGGCGGAGACACCCGCCTCTATGATAATTTGAGACTTATCATTTAGTGCTTTCATTAAAAGGCAACGGATGAGTAGAAAGGCCCAAGTTTTGCAACTTGCGAGTAACATGCAAACTTATCATCACACCGTAAGGGCGCAAGGTTTCCATGAAAGTCCTTGAGACTACATGAGAGATCGTCAAGTGGCAAGTATAAAATGCCATGAATTGCGAGTAACATGCAAACTTACCATCACACCGCAAGGGCGTAAGGTTTCCATGAAAGTCCTTGAGACTACATGAGAGATCATCAAGTGGCAAATATAAAATGCCACGAAGAGAAGAAAAAGATGCGTAGACTCTGTGGAGGTCTCATAGAATGCACGAACACTTGGATAAGTAAGAATGGAGTTCTCGGACTAAAAGAAGGCGAAAAACCAAGCGCTAAGGCTAAAAGGAGGTGAAACATCCCTCCTTCAATCTAACACGTAAAGGGAATGCGAAACTCTCAAAACTAGCAAATTGGGAAACATTTTGGAAAGAAGAAAGTGGTCGCCCCCCTCTATGCCTTCAAGCGAATCAGGTAGAGATCAACATCAGAGCCAAAAGACTGCATTGGGAATGCCTTTCCTTCCGCAAACCCACCTAGTATGAAAGATATTGAGAAGAGGAAGTCAAATTGGAGAAGGAAGATCTTGAAGAAAAAGCAGCGCCGACATCACGCCCCGTGGACGAAGACAACTGGAGGAGAATCGGCTAAGGAAAGGAGAAAAAGATGAGAAGGAGCACGTCTCCCCTCTTGGTGGTCCAAGAAAGGGTAAAATAAGACCCAAATAAGTCGTACAGAAAAGTAGTTAAGGTAAAGAAGGCTCTAAAAGGACGTCTTACTTTCAAGAAAAGAATGCAAAGATAACAGAGTAGCGCTAAAGATCGACGAAAACATGTGCTATCTCGATCAAAAGATCGATGAAAATGTGTGCTATCCCGATCGAAATATTGACGAAAATATATGCTATCTCGATCGAAAGATTGATAAAAATATGTGCTATCCCGATTGAAAGATCGATGACAATATGTGCTGTCCCGATCGAAAGATCGATAAAATCATCATTACGCATTAATGTAATGAGCCAAAAATAATAGAGTAAATTGTTCTGTAAAGAGAGTCACATTTACCCTAAATAAAATTGATTGTAGCAAAAAGTTTCTCTTTTCCATAAAAGAGTTTGAGTCATATTTCAAGAAGTATCTTTAGAGTGATCCCTTCATCCCAAGTTAAGACTTAAAAAGGAGGTACGAAAAGCAAAAGATAGAGGAAGACTCAAACTCACAAGAAAAGACAAAAACAAAAAAAGAAAGAAAGAAAGAAAAGGGAAAAGAAAATATGAATGAGGCTAAAGGAATCAAATAATCGAATGGTCAAGATGCCATCCTCTCCTACTTTCCTAAAAATTAAGGATTAATTGGCAAGCATATCGCCGACTCGATCCATTGACAACAAGATCTAAAGCCAGCCCACTGGTCTCGCCACAATGGCTAATACAGAGTAAAAGAAGATTGCCATCAAATAAAACATCCATTATATCCGATCGAAAAACCAAGAGAATCCCCCAATAAAAATCTGATCATGACCGCTGTCCCAGAGAAAATCTAGACTACAGAGCATGATTAAAGATGAGCAAAAAAGGACGACAAACCGTTCGGAACGATGCAACATCTTTTGGAAAAAGATAAGTACTACTCAATCATCATTATTTCGGTATAAGTTATCACCTTCTCACTAGTTTTAATAATTCCCTTCTATTGCCATCACAAAATGCCAAGATACATAAAAAAGAAGAATGAAAAAAGAATAGATATGTGATAATAAAGAAATTATATTCATTCAAAAAGTACAAAGTATATAGATAGTGTTCTTCCTATGACCTACATAAATAGCATTCTTGTTAATCGGCTTCCGTTCTTCTTGTCTGAAAAGGTATATGGCTGAAACTCCCTGCTTTCCCTCCCACAAAACAAAAAATAAAGACAAAAGAAAGGAAAAGAGAGGGTAGAAGAAAAAGAAGGAGAAAAAGAGAAGAAGGAGACTAATTACAAAAAGCGAAGAAATGAAAAAGAAAGACAACAGGGAGAAAGGAGGAAAAGAGCCTCGCCGTCGCCTCGACCACTGCCCCCATAACGAGACCACCTCTTATAGCAATCCCCTAACAATAGAGCAACACCAGGGTAAATGGAGAGGAAAGTACGGATACGTATCCAGAACCATAATCAGGTGGAAGCCCTGTGTCAGGAGAAAAGAGCCATTAGATCAGCAGATCGCATGGCTTGCTAACACAAGCCACATCCAGACAAGACAAGGGGTATTTTCTTCATTCATCTTCCTAAAATGGAAAATTTGATAACAACACATAGAAATTCTAGAGGCCTCATAGTCAAACTCAATAGCCAAGACACAATAGACATGAGAAAACAGATTTATAAGAAGAAATAAAAGGGGACAACATGGAAAAAATGGAAAGAAATCCTTTTTATAGGCAACTTCAAATTTGCTTTATGGGCATTAATGAGGATGTCACGTGTCAAGAGCTCATTAATGCACGTGCAGAAATCGAAGCGTCAAAAGGAAAATCAACCATCAAAATGGGAGAAACGAGACGTTTGCCATCAAGTCAAAGAAACGAAACGACGCTTGACAAATGACCCTTGGGAGACTAACCGATCATAAGGATGGCCCGGAGGAGACAAGAATAAGGGGTGAGTTGGTTGGCACACATAATCAAAAGCTCATTAGTCGCACTTACACCCCTTAAAAGAGCGCGCCAGGCAAGTACGAGGCAGGTAATGACCTCGTTAGGTATCTTCGCCTCCTCCTCAAAATATTGATGTTTACAAATCTATGCCTACAGCAGATATAAGGAGAATAGCCGTAAAAACTAAGGCTCTTAACTCATCAGTTGCTGAGCCCTCTGAGGAAAGGAAAGGCGTATTGGCTAAAATCAAAAGGGTCATTAGCAAGGGAAAGCCAATAAAGCTCCTTAAACAGGTTAGAAAACAAAATATACAATTTATGATAAATAAAAGGCATTTTGCAGAAACAATTTCAGCGCAAGGCTGATTTCTTTCTAATCTCGATTGATGAGCCATCTTGATCGATGTTCCAAAAATGCCTCTCAAGGCTAAATAATTTCAGCCTAAGGCCGGTGTCTCTCTAATCCCGATCGATGGGCCATCCCGATCGATGTTCCAAAAATGCCTCTCAAAGCTAAATAATTCCAGCTCAAGGCTGATGTCTCTCTAATCCCAATCGATGAACCATCCCGATTGATGTTCCAAAAATGCCTCTCAAGGCTAAACAATTCCAGCCCAAGGCATATGTCTCTCTAATCCCCATCAATGTTTCAAAAATGCCTCTCAAGGCTAAACAATTCCAACAAAAGGCTGATGTCTCTCAAATCCCAATTGATGTTCCAAAAATGCCTTCCAAGACTGATTAATCCCGTTGGATGTCTCTTTAGTACTCAAATCACCGTGGTTGAAGTTACTTCTTCAAATGGCATAACTAACCATTTGTAGTGTCCTCTTGTATAGTAAAGGTTGTATATTTAATACTTTTTGGATGCATTTTTATTTGCCAAAATCCTAATTTGCAATCAAATTTGGAATACCATGTTTTTCCTTTTATACTATTTATAAGAATTTCTTTATTAGGTATTAAATATCTATCAAATTTTGTTGCTTTATTAAGTTTTTTATAATTTATTACAATTGTAGGTTTATTTCTTTTTATTTCCGTATAATTTCTAACCATAAAGGCTGGACTACTATATGGACTTTTACTTAGTCTAATTAATCATTTTTCTAATAAATCTTTTATTTGTATATCAAACTCTTCCTCATCTTCTTTATTATAAAACATTCGTTTACTTCTTATTGGAATATCATGTTTTAAATTTATTAAAGTATAAATACCATTTTCTCCCATTTTTCTATAGTGTATACATTTACCTAATAAACAAAAGTGGGTGGATTTCGCTTTCAATCCAGTGTGATCTCAAAGAAACGGATCGATGCCCAAAACAAAGAAAAAGTTCATATATTCAGTAATGACATAATTGAATTCAATTTAAATGGCTAATTCATAGTCGGATATGACGAAAAATTGTGAAATAATTAGGCTTAGCTCAAGAATCACCTGGCTGAAATCAACTAATTGTACAAAAACAATGCCTGGAACAAAGGGTAGATCACTTTTATCTTACATGATTCTTCATAGGGTAAGAGGAATATACATGTCCCTCTTGATACCCGTTAATTTGCGATAGAACAATCCCTTTTAGCAAAATCTAGTTATCTGTCTCACCGCTTACAAGTTCACGGCTACAATTTGATTTGATAGCATCCTCCAATTTTTCAACCTGGTCATAATCAACTTCGAAAGAAACCATTGCAATGCCATCTTTCCCAGTATCATAATCCTGCTTAATGTTCTCAACTTGAAAAGCTTGTAGCTGTATAAGCTTGAATATTCTAAAATATGACACATGGCAATCTCCACGTATGTAGAGGTCAACTCATGATATTAGGTAAGCAGAACACATGGCGGCGATGTTAGCTCCGAGAAAAGTTGAGCGAATGTTGTCATGCCAAGTTAAAATTCCAGTAGAGTTTTGACTTTTGAGAGTGTGTTTTTTTTTTTTTTGGAAAAATTAGCATTTTATGCTAAAATTACTCGGTTGATATATTTTTTTATTAAAAAAAAAATTATTTTGCTACTTTCTATTTTTGGGTCTCACAAGTTCAGTCAGCCTTAACAAAATTAAACCTGCACATTTAAGCATAGATGAGTAAATTGGGCTGTATTTAGGTCTTATTCCATTCTTAAAATTATGAAATAATTACAAAATGTTCCAATTTTTAATTACTTTACAGGTTAATACTTATATTTAAAATATTACAAATTGCCCACTAATATCGAATAACCAATGCAATTAAGGGACTTTGCCACATTTTTTCATTGAACTACAAAAAAAAAAGAGGCTTTGCACTCTAATAATTGTCTTACTTTTTAATATTTTATGAAAAGCCACACACTATCGAAAATAATTAAATAAATATTAACTAATACTATATATTAATAATAACTAACATTAATTAAATAAAATATCATTAAGAAAATAAATTATAAAAAAATTATTTAAATTAATGATAAAAAATTGTTTAAATTAATAAACAATAATACAAATTACATGATGTTGAAAGAAAAAAAAATTACATAACTAATGCCAATTTAACGAGAATGGTGAAATTGCCATATATGTTTCACCAAATCCGTCTATAGTTGTCGTCGATATATTTTTTTTTTATCTCGAAAATGGAAATTATTTCAGATATATTCCTCATAAGGGGCGAAAATTTCCTTTCCAAGCTCCTTGTTGCGGTAAACCATTAGGCAAATCATCATAAGAGTCGACTGGATCATAATTAACGGTATATGTACTATCCCTCTCATCGTCAACAATCATATTATGCAATATGATGCAAACCCTCATAATCATCCTAAGATTCTCCTTGAACCTTGATCGAGCAAGACCACGTATAATTGCGAAGTGAGACTGCAACAACACTTCGAATGCATACTCCACTTCTTCTCGTGCTGATTCTTGATATTTTACAAACAACAGTTTCTCTCTCCCTGCGATTAGGAAATTGTTTTGTCAAATGTTGCCCATTCAGAATATATACCATATGTTAAATAATATCTCATGGTATGGTTATCATTTACAATATAATTTACTCAAGAGTGCGACCTGGTAGCACGTCATTAAACACTAGTGATCGGCTAAAATGTTGATGTCATTATTTGACTCGACCACTCCGAAAAATGCATGCCATATCCAGAAGTCAGTTGAAGTTACTTCTTCAAGTGCTAAAGTTAGAGACCCATGGTGATCGCTTTTGTGCATACTGTGCGAATCTTTTGGGCACTTTTTCCACTTCTAGTGTATGCATCAATGCTGCCCATCATCCTAGGAAAGTTGCAAGCATCCCCTATTAGTAGTAAGCGGTTGACATCTTCTGCATTAGGTCTTCGCAAGTATTGAGCCTTGAAAATCGAGACAATGCCTTGGATGAACTTTTGCAAACATTCACGTAAATTGGTTTCAGCAATCCGAAGGTGGTTGTCAATTGCGTTAGTTAATACTCCGTATGATAACATACACAGAGCAGCTGTGCATTTTTATAGTGAGGATAAGCCAATTCTACCTGTTGCATCAAACATCTATTGGAAATAAGGACTAACATTAGAGGGGCTCTGGACAATGCACAGAAACACATGCCATTGCATTGGGAATCTTTGTCGGAATATCATTGGAGGGTAGACCGAATCCTTAGCGAAGTAGTCGTGCACAAGGCGTTGATTTCCGATGAGGCGATCTCTATCTATTGTCCTTTTAGGAGGTTTGGGTGAAGATCTTGCCCCTAATTTCCTCTCAGATAATTGAAGAAGCCAACTTTGATTTGTCCAGCCAACATCTAGAACATCCTGGAGGGGGAGACTTGAAGAAGCCAACTTGGATTTGTCCAGCCGCCATTGTTAAAGGTTGAAGTTTCCTTGTTCACACTGGCAGAAGAGTTCAACTTGGATTTGTCCAGCCGCCATTGTTAAAGGTTGAAGTTTCCTTGTTCACACTGGCAAGTTTCCTTGTTCACACTCCCAAAATCCACTATAAATAGAGGTGCAAATCCTCATTTGAAGATATCACCAAAGAGTGAATAAATCACCAGGAGAGTGAATATATCACCAAGACAAGAGTGATTGTGTGAGTTTGAGAGTTTTTTTTTATGAGTTTTGTAAATACTCGTATAATCTATTTTGTGAGTAATAGAGGTTATTTTTCTCTCAAATTCGTATTTACCAACGCCCAATTGATTCATATCCCCCAACAAGTGGTATCAGAGCCTTGTTAGAGGTGTTGGTCGAATTTTAGGTGACGGGCCGAATTTGGATTTTCGGAGCTTTGCTCGAAATCCAATTCTGACGGCACCATTGGATTCGTCTCGTCGAACGGAGTCCAACGCACCAAACAGCGAAACCCCGCTCGTGTTGAAAAATTATTTTGTAAGGTGATGATGTCTACAGAAGAGTCAACATCATCTGTCGGAGCCATGATTACGCTTACTGCCACAAATTACACGCTCTGGAGACCTCGGATGGAAGATCTCCTAAGCTGTAAAGATTTGTTTGATCCCATAGAATTGATGGGTAAAAATCCTGATCCCGCCAAGGAGTTAGAGTGGAAGAAATCAAATCGAAAAACTATTGGTCAAATCCGTCAATGGATTGATCATAGTGTCTTCCACCATGTTGCACAAGAAACAGATGCATATACTCTCTGGAAGAAGTTGGAAGACATGTACCAGGCCAAGACCGCTCGGAATAAGGCCTTATTAATGAGGCGCTTAGTCAACAGGAAGCTAAAAAATGAAACTTCAGTTGCCGAGCATACCAGTGAGTTCCAAAACCTGGTCAACCAATTGTCGTCTGTAGAGATGCCACTTAGCGATGAAGTTCAGGCGCTGTTACTACTCAGTTCCCTTCCCGATAGTTGGGAAACGCTGGTTGTATCACTCAGCAACTCAGCCTCTAATGGCAAACTTACCATGTCAATGGTCAAGGATGCCCTTTTTAGTGAAGAGGCAAGGAGAAAGGAGATGGGCACAGATCAGACCCATGCCTTTGTCACAGAGAACCAGGGGAGGCAACAAAAGAGTAGCAAAAGCAAATGGAGAGGCAGAAGCAAGAGCAGGGGCAGGTCCACTGATGGCAGAAAACCAACATATAAGTGCCATCATTGTGGAATAGAGGGACATATGAAGAAGAACTGCTACAAATGGAAAGAGGAGCAAGGCCAGAGCAGTTCGCAGCCGAAGAACAAGGGTGGAGAAGCATTAGTTACTATCTCTGGTGATGTAGCTTATTGTTCAACCCAAGATGAGACATGCCTTCACGTCTCACGAGAAGACACGGAATGGGTGGTAGATTCTGCAGCATCCTACCACGTGACTCCATACAAGGAATACTTCACAACATACAAAGCCGGTGACTTTGGAGCTGTGAAAATGGGAAATTCCAGTTCCTCTGGGATTGTCGGAATTGGTGATGTCCAGATAAAGACAAGTTCCGGGAGCACAATCACTTTGAAGGATGTCCGCCATGTGCCAGATCTTCGGCTGAATCTATTGTCAGGAATAGCTCTTGACAAACAGGGCTATGATAGTCACTTCAGTAAAGGCACATGGAAGTTATCAAGAGGTGCTATGACAGTCGCCCGAGGACATATTTGTGGCACGTTATGCAAGACTCATGTGAAGATATGCACAGACAGCCTCAACGTTGCAGAAAAAGAGGCTTCACAAAATTTATGGCACCAGAGACTCGGCCACATGAGTGAGAAAGGGTTGTCTACCCTAATAAAGAAGGAGCTTATCAATGTTGACAAGGATGTTGTACTAAATCCTTGCAATCATTGTCTGTTTGGTAAGCAGCATAGAGTCTCGTTTAATTCCTCTTCAACGAGAAGATCAGAGTTACTCAGTCTGGTACACTCTGATGTTTGCGGTCCCTTAGAGGTTGAATCACTCGGCGACAACCGATACTTTCTAACATTCATTGATGATGCTTCTCGAAAGGTGTGGGTGTATTTCTTACGGACGAAGGACCAGGTGTTCGATTACTTCAAACTGTTCCATGTCATGGTAGAACGTGAGACAGGAAAGAAGTTAAAGTGTCTTCGATCCGACAATGGAGGTGAATACTCTTCCAGGCAGTTCAATGCCTATTGCAGATCATATGGCATTCGACATGAGAAGACGGTCCCACGCACCCCTCAACACAACGGTGTAGCTGAAAGAATGAACCGAACAATCATGGAACGTGTTCGGAGCATGCTCAGTATGGCTAAGCTGCCAAAGCCATTCTGGGGAGAAGCAGTCAGAGCCGCCTGTTACTTGATCAACCGATCTCCATCAGTACCATTGAATTTTGAAGTTCCGGAGAAACTTTGGTCTGGAAAGGATCCATCATATTCTCACTTGAGAATATTTGGATGTTTGGCGTACGCACATGTATCCAAGGAGCTCAGGCAGAAGCTGGATGCAAGGACCACTCCATGCATATTCATAGGCTATGGAGATGAAGAATTTGGATACAGATTATGGGATCCTAAGGAGAAAAAGGTAATCAGAAATAGGGACGTAGTGTTCCATGAAAGCCAGACAATAGAAGATATTGAAAAGCCCATAATATCTCAGAAGCCAAATGTTGCTCCTCAGATGCCAGAGGCAACAGCAGAATCATTCATGAGAAATGAAGATACAGTGCCAAAAGATATTCCAGAAGTAGAAGACAATGAGGAAGAAGACGGTGTTGAGCAGGGGGAGCCACAACCCGCTCTGCCAGATGTTCCAGGACCATCACAAGACTCAAATGATGGTGGATCTCCTCACATTCCAGAAGTTCGTAGATCTGAACGAGGTCGGATTCCATCGAGAAGATATCCAGAATCCGAATACCTTCTACTTACTGAAGATGGAGAACCAGAGAGTTTCCATGAAGCAGTATCTCATAAGGACAAAGAACAGTGGTTGCTCGCAATGCAGGACGAGATGGAATCTCTGCAGAAAAATCAGACTTATGAGATTGTAGAACTTCCAAAAGGGAAGAAGGCACTGAAAAATAAATGGGTGTTCAAGCTGAAGAAAGATGGCAGTGGAAAAGTGGTGAAATACAAAGCACGGTTGGTAGTCAAAGGATTCCAGCAGAAGAAGGGAATCGACTTTGATGAGATTTTTTCACCCGTAGTCAAGATGACTTCAATCAGAGTCATACTTGGATTGGTCGCAAGTATGAACTTGGAGCTTGACCAGATGGATGTGAAGACAGCGTTTCTTCATGGAGATTTAAAAGAAGAAATCTATATGCAGCAGCCCGAAGGTTTTGAGGTTTCAGGAGATAACCTCGTGTGCAAGCTGAAGAAGAGTTTGTACGGTTTGAAGCAGGCACCAAGACAGTGGTACAAGAAGTTTGACTCGTGTATGGTGAGTCAAGGGTACAAGAAAACTGCCGCAGATGAATGTGTTTACATTCAGAAATTTTCAGACGGGAATTTCGTTGTTCTTCTACTATATGTAGACGATATTCTGATCGTGGGGAAAGACACAACGAAGATCAATCAGCTGAAGAAGGAACTCTCTAAGTCTTTTGACATGAAAGACTTAGGACCAGCTCAACAAATATTGGGAATGCAGATCACCCGAGACAGGAAGAACCGGAGGTTATGGCTATCTCAGGAGAAGTATATTGAACGAGTGCTTGCACGGTTCAATATGAACAATGCCAAACCAGTTAGCATTCCATTAGCCAACCATTTCAAGCTGAGCAAGAGTTCCTGTCTCTCATCCAAGGAAGAGATTGGAGAGATATCATCAGTACCATATTCTTCAGCAGTTGGAAGTTTGATGTATGCTATGGTGTGTACAAGGCCCGATATTGCTCACGCAGTGGGAACGGTGAGTCGTTTTCTCTCCAACCCCGGGAAAGAGCATTGGGAGGCAGTAAAGTGGATTCTTAGGTATCTTAAGGGTACAATGAAATTATGTCTTTGTTACGGGGGAGCTGATCCAATCTTGGAAGGCTATACAGATGCAGATATGGCCGGAGATCTTGATAGTAGAAAATCTACTTCAGGATTCATTTACACTTTTGCAGGGGGAGCTGTTTCATGGCAGTCACGACTACAGAAGTGCGTTGCTTTGTCCACAACAGAAGCTGAATACATTGCTGCCGCTGAAGCTGGAAAAGAGATGTTGTGGTTAAAGCGTTATCTCCAAGAAATTGGAATCAAACAAAAGGAGTACAAGGTACATTGTGACAGTCAGAGTGCTTTGGATTTAAGCAAGAACTCCATGTACCATTCCCGTACAAAACATATCGATATTCGCTATCATTGGATACACGAGGTGATGGATCAACAACTGTTGAGACTAGTGAAGATCCATACGAAGGAGAATCCAGCTGATATGTTAACAAAGATAGTTACTCGAGAGAAGTTGGAGCTATGCAGAGATATAGCAGGGATGTTTATTTCAGATATGGCTGGAGGGGGAGAATTGAAGAAGCCAACTTTGATTTGTCCAGCCAACATCTAGAACATCCTGGAGGGGGAGACTTGAAGAAGCCAACTTGGATTTGTCCAGCCGCCATTGTTAAAGGTTGAAGTTTCCTTGTTCACACTGGCAGAAGAGTTCAACTTGGATTTGTCCAGCCGCCATTGTTAAAGGTTGAAGTTTCCTTGTTCACACTGGCAAGTTTCCTTGTTCACACTCCCAAAATCCACTATAAATAGAGGTGCAAATCCTCATTTGAAGATATCACCAAAGAGTGAATAAATCACCAGGAGAGTGAATATATCACCAAGACAAGAGTGATTGTGTGAGTTTGAGAGTTTTTTTTATGAGTTTTGTAAATACTCGTATAATCTATTTTGTGAGTAATAGAGGTTATTTTTCTCTCAAATTCGTATTTACCAACGCCCAATTGATTCATATCCCCCAACAATAGTTGCCTAAAGAGTTTGTTCAGAGGATGCTTTGGAAACATTGCCAGATAATGAACCTCTGACTCACATAAATTGGGATGAATATTTATATGTAAATTTGTTTGCGGGTTGAAATAGGTTGAAAAATGAATATGAATTTTGATTGGACAAACAATACGTACATAATTGAAAAATGGGAATGAAAATTAGGATTTGGTGTTTAAAAGTTTGATGCTTGGAAATTTAAATTTTGAATGAAATTCGGATCATGCATATACAATCTAGGCGTTGAGGTGAAATTGATTAGGCTTTTTTTTTTTACCAAAAAATGGAGACTAATTTAGAAAATTTAAAAATGTAAAAAATTGTTAAATATAGATTGATGTTATATAGAGTTTTTTATTTAATAAAAAGTTAAAAAGCCAAAGAGATATATTTTTTGCACGTTAAAAATTAAAATGCCGAACGATGAATTCAATTAAAATGCCAAATATCAAAATTTCATGGGTGTCTCTTTCGAAAGACTCATCTCTTGACTTTAACTCTCTCCACTAAGGAGAGATGCAGCAAAGATGGCACGTTTTTAACGAGAGATGCAACAATTTGTGTGCTGAAGATAGTTTTAGTCTCTAATAATAGGGCGCTTATGCGATAAATATAAATTCGCCTGAAAGACTTGAAGGAAGCCTTTTGTAGTGCGATGGTTTAATAGAAAAGCTAGGCTGGCACTAATCTTAAAGTCCGTGATAATACATGCATACATGTAGATGACGTGGCGGTTTAGCATTATGGGCCCCATATGAGTGCCGGTTCAACTTTTTCGTTCCGATTGAATTTAAAATACCAATTGCAAATGACATTAACTGTTAGTGGCCAATTTCTAAAATTTTAAAAGCTGTGTATTAATTTATAAAGTAACTCAAAATATTGTTTTTTATATAATTATTTAATAAATTAAGAGCATATATTCGGTATGTTAGATGTACTATACTTTAATAAAAATGAACTGTTGAATAAAAAATAAATATTAATGACAGTAAATTAGCAAAATAATGTGCTATTATGTTTAAAAAATATAAAAAAATGGGAAGAATTTATTATTATTTTTGATAGTACATTTTAAGGGCATTGTATGGAATTCAAATCTAATAAAACTATCCCAACTATAAATTATTTTCAAGTTTATTATATTTTTTTTAGAAAAAATAAGGTCAGATTTTCACATAGATGATATAATAATATATTGGTTGTTTGTTGAGAGAGAATGTATCATTGGAGGGGAAAATGGTTCATGTATCGATTATCATCATCATCGTATACAAATCAAACAAATAAATGTTTTTCTTATAAAAAGAGAAGGGCATGTGATGTCACCATATTCACACTAACAGCCTAATATAAAAGAATAAATTATCCAATTTTCCTTTGAGGTAATAGAAGAAGAATGGGAAGACATTAACGGTCAACCGGTTTTGTTGAATTTAAGGTATTTAAGCCCTCGATTCATGAGAAAATTGTACTTTTCCATGCCTATTTATTTATTTATTTTTTGTTACAACTTGTAAATATGCTTTGGTACATTTTTAATTTTATTCAGAAGTCCATAAAAAATATATTTTTTGGATGAAGCTTTATAATTCATTTTGGACATATAAATTTCCGAATATTTAAAAAAACATAAAATAATACCTCTTTTTAAATATTACTTTCTCCTATCCATCCCAAATCGATTGCCGCCTTTTTAAGAAAAAATTTATCTCATTTAAATTGCCATATTATGAAATCAAAAAAGCATTTATTGCAAGTATTCCAATTTTGTTTTCCAATTGATATAAATAATAAATTAATTTTTCTAATTCTTAATAATTTTCTTTATCTTCTTTTTATATTATAGTTTTTTAAAGTATTTTTTGTTAAACCAAGGAAAATTAATGATAATATTAATATGTGTAAAAGAGAAAAAGCAACAATTGACATGAGACCGACGGGAGTAATAGATAATGATATAAAAGACAAATGACTTGAAAGAAAATTACGTACGATAAGCAAGATAACAATAAGAGTTGACCTGCCAATTTTGATCTGAATCCATGAATTTGAGTTAAATCCGTTAAAAAAAAAGGACTGAAATTAGATAATGATTCACAAAATAAGGGTCGATAAAGATTGATTTGTGGATCATTTGGATCGACTTGAAACAAATCTGAATAGGTCAGGTCACAAAACTCGTTTGATCCTTGAAAGACATATTTAACTAGTGTAGATCACTTTATTAATTTATTTTTTGAGAGTTTTAAAATTTATTTTTAAGAGTTTTAAGACTCTTTTTTTAATTATTTTTATTGTTGGATGTATTTGTAATTGATTATATAAGCTTTCAAGCTTCGTATTCAGCCTAATTCAACTCAGCTATTTCAGCTAAAGGGCCATATGTCCAATTGGTTAATTCATTTCCTCTCTCTTTCTATAGCAAAAAGTGTAAGATGGAAGAGAATTGTATTTTGTGTATCTTATACATGTGTTCACGTGTACAGCAATATAAAGGAAATATACAAAGGTAAGAGGAAGTGGTGGAGTTCCACTGAAATACAAACAACGAAGTGGAGTTCTATTGAAATACAAACAAGCTGGAATACATACAAACAGCAAGTTGTTTAAGTGTAAACTGTCAACATTATCTAACACTTAAACAGCAAGTTGTTTCTTGCATTGAAGAAGAACTCTATTCTTGTTGTATCACTTACACACCCCCGCAAGCTGAGGAGGGAGTGGACGAACCCGAAGCTTGTCCCGAAGTAGTTGAAAGCGGCCTTTGGACAAAGGCTTAGTAAAAATATCAGCAGTTTGATCCATTGTGAAAATGTAATGAACGACGAGAGCTTTCGACTTGACTTTATCACGAACAAAGTAAAAGTCAATCTCTAAATGCTTGCTATGACAATGAAATACATGATTGGCAGTAAGATAAATAGCACTGAGGTTATCACACAAGAGTACAGGAGCCTTATGCAAAGGAAAACCAATTTCACGAAGTAGCATGAGTAACCAGCTAAGTTTTGAAGTAGCAACGGCAATGGATCGATATTCAGCCTCTGTTGATGATCTAGAGACAGTACGTTGTTTGCAGGAGGACCAAGAAATCAAGCATGAACCAAGATATAGAGCAAAGCCAGTAATAGACTTATGGTCATCTAAACAACCACCCCAATCTGCATCAGAAAAATAGTGTAAAGTAGACAAATCAGTCTTGGAGAACAGCAGCCCATTATCGATAGTACCCTTTAAGTAGCGCAAAATGCGCTTCACAGCACACCAGTGATGATCGATTGGAGCATGCATAAATTGAGAAACCTTGTTAACAACAAAGGAGATGTCCAATCTAGTGAAAGTGAGGTATTGAAGACTGCCAACAACACTTCGGTAGTGGCTCGGATCAGAGAATGCATCACTATCAGAAAGTGCTAATTTTTCAGCTGGATTGGCCGGAGAAGAGATAGACTTACAGTCAAGCATCCGAGCTTTATCAAGAATAGATTTGGTATACTTGGACTATTTCAAAAGAAGACCAGTAGATGACCAAATTGCTCTAAGACCTAGAAAGTAAGAGAGTCTACCCAAATTGCGAATGGCAAATTGACTTTCGAGAAATGTTACCAACTAATTAATCAACCCAGAATCAGACCTAGTGAGAAGAAGATCATCCACGTAAATAAGATAATACACTTTCACATCACCAGATATGTAATAGTAAAGTGAACAGTCAGTTTTGGAACCCACAAAGCCAAAGGAGAGCAAGAAAGTGGTGAGTTTTTCATGCCACATTCGCGGAGCTTGTTTAAGACCGTATAATGATTTCTTCAATTTACACACATACTGAGGATAAGAGGGATCCTCAAACCCGAGAGGTTGAGCCATATACACTTCCTCATGAAGATCACCATAGAGAAATGCATTGGAGACATCCAACTGCAAGATATTCGAACCAAGAGAAACAGCCAATGTGATAACCAACCGAATGGTTGTGGGTTTGACCACTGGACTAAAGGTTTCAGTAAAATCGAGGTCGGGGCATTAATGGAAACCTTTTTCCACGAGCCTACCTTTGTGGCGATCAATAGAACCATCAGGTAGTGTCTTGGTCCTAAACACCCACTTACAACCCACTATATTGGCATGTAAAGGGGCTAGAACCAAATCCCAAGTGGCATTGGCAAGTAATGCTTGAAACTCATCTGCCATTACCTGATGCCAGCACGAATGCTTTGACACTCGCAAATAAATTATTGGTTCAACTGGTATAGAATGAGTGAGGAGAGCTTGAGGTTTTAGTGAGCCAGTCTAGGAGCGGGTAGTCATCTGAGGGACTGCAGGGACCTGTGCAAGAGTAGGAGCAAGAGGTGCAGCAGGCAAACTAGCTGACTAAGTAGCAGGCATAAGAGGGCCATAAGACCACAAATCAACAGCTAGAGAGACAGGTGTATGGGACTATGGAAGAGGGATATCAGCTGGGGATGTAGTAGGTTAGGAGCGAAGTGTTGAAGAAAAAGGCAAGATATGGGACTGCCGAGAAGAACTTGATGGCTTGGTAATAAGAGGAAATGTGACAGATGGCATGGGTAGGAGAGGGGATCAGAGCCATGGACACCACGAGCTGTTGATCAATTACCTTAAACGGAAAATCCTGCTCAGAGAAAAGGACATGGTGTGAGATATACACTTTTTGAGCAATAGGATCAAAGCATTTATAATCCTTGTGTAATCTACTGTAACCCAAAAAAATACATTTAGATGGGTGAGGAACAAGTTTGTGAGAAGTATAAGGACGTAGCCAAGGATAGCACAAACAACCAAACACACGGAGATGAGTGAACTCAGGCATGTGACCAAATAACTTATGAAATGGAACCTCAAAGTTAATGGAAGACGTAGGAGTTCGATTCATGACATAGACAGCATTATCAAATGCATAGGTCCAAAATGTGGTAGGCAGTTTTTCATGGTTTAACAAAGCAAGACCAGACTCAACAATATATCGATGTTTACGTTCAGCAAGACCATTTTGTTCAGGTGTATAGGGACAAGAAGAACGTTGGGTAATCCCATGCTGAGCTAAGTAACTAGATAAAGCACGAAATTCCCCACCTCAATCAGCCTGAAATAATTTAATAGGAAGACCAAAGTATTTTTCAACCATAGTGCAAAATTTAATGAAAGTGGAGAACACCTCAGACTTTTGTTTGAGAAAATAAATCCTAGTGTATCGACTAAAATGATCATAGAAAAGAACATAATACGAGAAACCATCATGAGATTGAATTCTAGCAGGCTCCCATACATCAGAGCAAATAAGTTTAAGAGGCTGTTTTGCCATAAAATTAGAAGTAGGAAATGGCAATTTATAAATTTTGCTTACAGAGCAAGCATGACATAAAGACTTATTTTTATTAAATGGAACAGAAGCAACAATCAAATTAGAGTCTATCAATTTCCTAACATTAGACATAGCTGCATGGCCAAGACGACCATGCCGGGTGGAAAGCGAAGCTAGGTAAGCCTGAATGAGAGGGGAGGATAGGACAGGAAGGTAGTAGAGTCCATCCTTATTTTGGCCTCGGAGTAAAACTGCCTTCGTTGCCAAATCCTTAACCAAAAAATAGTCAGAAAAAAATTCAATAGAAACATTATTAGAAGAAGTTAAGGAGCGAACTGAAATCAAGTTCTGGGCAACCGTAGGAACAAAGAAAACATCACAAAATTTCAAATTAGTACCATTAAGAAAGCAGTTAAAAGAACCGGTAGAATGAATGGGAAGTTTAGAACCATTACCAATTGTGACTTCTTCAGGCCCTTGGTATTCAGAGTGAAGAGTTAGATTTTTCAGATTTGAGATAAGGTGATGAGTAGCACCGATGTCCATGACCCATGGCTGAGAAGAAGGGAAGGAAATGGATGCAAGATGGGAGGCTGGCTTTGATGGTTGGCAAAGCTCTTTAGTGAGTCTAGGAGATGGGCATACACGAGAAAGATGGCATTGTCCCTTGCAATTATGATAGATCACAGAACTAATGTCCAAGGGAGCTGAGTATGTGGTCGAAGAGCTATTATGAGAGGAAAAAAATTACCTGTTAATTGGAAGGAACAGCCTCCTCGATTGTGTCTCCCCTACCCCGACCCTGACCCCTGGAGTTGGGAGCTATTCGTTGGCATAATGAGCGGTAGGAGGGAAATCTTCCATCGGATTATCTCGATCCAATTATGCCTCCTCAATCAGCAATAACCCGAATAGGTTATCAAAGCTAATAGACTCAAGACGAGCCTCCAGAGCACGAACAAACGGTCTATAACTGGAACCTAGGCCTGCCATAATGCAGTCAATAAAATCATCATTGGCTATGGGATTCTGAAGGGCTGCTACTTGATCAAACAAGCTCTTAGCCCACTGCATGTAAGCTGTGATACTATCATTCTCACGCTTGAGTGTTAATAGTTGTTGTCGAAGACTTCGTACTTGAGGTCGAGAGCCAATTGAATATACAACATGAAGCTTATCCCAAGCTTCCTTAGCAGTCGTGGCGCCAATGATTTGTGGCAACATATTCTCTGAGATGGATGAAAAAATTCAGGATAGAATTTAATGATCTTGTTGCTCCCATAGAATGAAGTCATCACTACCAGCAACAGGCGTGTCACTGCTGTCCACATGAGAGAATAAACGACAGCCTTTTAAGACGAATGTGAGCTGTGTTTTCTGTAATAAGAAATTACTGGAGTTCAGTTTGATGGAGAGATGATGAGATAAGTTAGAAGAGAAGGAAAGTGTGGGCATGGCTGCCATGGAGGCAGAAGAGAGGGCTAAATATAATGGCCTCAACACCGGGTCAGCCGTGAATAGTGACACCGAGGTGAATAGTATCTTCCTGAGTCGAAAAATATTTTATTGGACCATTGGAAAGAACAAGTTAGTTGGAGTCCAAAGATATAATTTGGACTGAAAATGAGATCAAATGGACCATTAAAAGTCAAAAATAAGGAAAAAGTCACGGTTCCAGTTAAAATGATGCTTGTGTTAACTGAGAGCTTATCTGGGATTTTAAAAATAACAAATGATCTTTAAAAATTACCATATTTTTTAAATCTACATTAAATATGATTTAGAATCATATGGTAATAAAAAATTAATGTTATGGTAACTTTGAAAATTGAAATATTGGACTGATAAAAATGTATTAGACCAAAAAATAGTCTCCGAATGACTCAAAAATATTCATGAAGTCTATTGAATATATTTTGAGAATTTTATAAGTATTTTTAAGGATATTTGACCTTTATAAGTAAGAGAAAAATAATGATTTCGGTTTAAATAGTAATCGGTCAACTATAATTTGACAAGGGCTTTAAAAATAGTAAATGATCCTCAAAAATTGTATAAATTTTCAATTAAACCTAAAATTATATGTATAATATTTTGGTGATGAGAATGAAATTTTTTGGTGACACTGGTAGTTGTAGAATCAGACCAATAAGTTTGAATTGGACCGATAACGGACTCCGATTGAAGCAAAAATTTATATATTACCTTTTTTTGAGGTGATAAAGATGATAAAATTATTTTTGAAGTGATTTGAAGTAAGCAAGAGAGAGAAATTGGATTGGGCTTTAAAAATGCCTAAATAGGCCTTTTAATTAATTTGGACAAGGCCCATTCTTTAGGCCCATTAAGGAGAGTATAAGAGGCTGGAAAATCTGAGATTTCTCCAGATTTTTCCAGCTCTCTCTTCCCCTTCATTTGGTGGCAGAACCACCATCCCAAAAGATTATCTCTTATTTCTTCAATTTTTCCATTAAAATCTCATGTAATCCTAACATGAGAAGTGAAATTTCATCTCTATAGTTCAAATATATAACCTCTAATCTTTGATTGAAGTAAAGGAAGCAAGGAAAATCAAGGGTGAAAAGTGAAGAGGAAAGAGTTGTCATGGCTAAAAGCAACGAAAATGAAGCTTAGGCACTCATAAGCATAAATAAATTGTAAGTGACTATAAAATTCTTTGATTTTCCTTTTATTTTGAATTAATTTCATTTATGTAATTAGGTTAAAAATGGGTAAAGTCGTTAATTGATGATGAAAATAATATATGTTAGCCTAAATTAAGTGTAGAGATGATATATGGTGCCCATAAAATTTTAGTGAATTATTGAAATTTATTTTGGAATTTTAAATCCTATGTATTGATTATGTTTATAGTAAAAATAGTAAAATAGTGGGAAATAATTGATTATTTTAGTGAAAAATGATGCTAAATAATAAATAATACATAAATAAATTTTATTGAAATTTATTGAAATTATTAAAATTTTATTGAAATTCTAATGTTAATATGTGTATTGAAATTAATTGAATTATTAGTGAATAATTGTGCAAAAATGTTGAAAAAGGTGAATTTTATATGAAATTAAATTATATTCAATGAAAATGAAATAAAAAAGTTAACCGATGAATTTTTTGAATAATAATTAAGTCATGAAAATAATAAAAATAATGAATTATTGATAAATAATTCATAAAATGAGTGAAAATGATGAAAATTATAAAATAATATGTACGCAAATTTTTATGAAATTTATATGCTTTATTAGAATATTTTTGAAATAAATTTTAATTATTAAGAAATAATTCAATAAATAAGTATGTAATTATAACGAACACGAAGTAAATTACTTCAATATAAAAAAAAATGAAAAAGTCAAATTATGCATTTTTGAGGCATCAAATAATGAATTATACTAATAGAATCCATAATTGTGTAAAAAGTTGTAAAATAAATGCGTGAATAATTTATCAAAATAAATTAGTCAATAAAAAGTATTAAAAAAATAAATTATTATAACATACTTCGCCGACAAAATTTAAGTTGACATAGTGAATGATTGAAAAGTTTAGACAGAAAAGGAAAAGGAAAAAATCGTAAAAAGTCGATCATTAAATTATTAGAGAATAATTCGCAAAAAAAATATACAAAAAATAATAAAAGAGAATTGTGAATTATAATGCCAAAATTCATAATTTATAATTTATATAAAAGACTGCAAAGCCCCAAGTACCTGTATGAATTATTGAAGAATAATTCACAAAAGTGATTTGAAAAGATAAAGTGAAAGAAAAGATAAAAATTTTGAATAGTTAAAAGCACTAAAAGAGTGTGTTTGATTAGAAATATAGTGTATCAAGAAATAAAAGAAATAAAATAAAGATTTTTAAATGATAAAATTATTGCAAATATAATTAATTATTTTGCCCTTAGCGATAAACAAGTGATAATATTCTTATTTAGGATATAATTGGCTAGCTATAGTGACATCTCTGTACCGCGGTGCAAGTCACGACAACTTGCTTTGCTATGGATAGGATCTTTGATCTCCATGGCTTCAGTGTTTTCATTAAAAATGAAAGTGAAATATTTTTCGAGAAATGGTCCATTGGGGATCACTTCTCTCTCAGTGGGACCTTTGGGTCCAGTCTCGAGTATCCTTTTTGAGAATCCTATTATATTGTACTAGGGGCGCATTGTAATGACTAAATCAATATTGTTTAAATGCATTGAATATAAAAAGGTTATAACGAAAAATGTTTCGTTTGGAAGAAAACGAAAAATTGAAATAAACATGTAAAATTTTCCCAAAAAGTGTGATTAATAAGGAAAAAGAAAAAGAGTGATTTTATAAGAATAAAATAATAAATGAAGATTAAGTCAAGCTTACATAAAACCATCTATTACGTTTTTCTTGGTTACTATTTACGTATACGGTTACTATTCACGTATACGGTTACTGTTTACAAAGATGGTTACTCTACTTAATTCACAATTTAAATAGTATATTTTTAAGAGAAAAAGTAAAATGATATATTGTTCAATGAGGAAAAAGTAAAAATATAAGTTCTAAACAAATATTTAAACATAAGTACATGTATAAAGAAGGAAATAGAGATTTGGTTGCAAAGTGTCCCCAAAATAGCGGTATCACTTTGCAATTAAAGATTAAAAACCTTTTAATAGTAATGTATTTATCAGTTAAAAGTTAAAGAAAAATTAAAAGAATATATATATATATATATATATATATATATATATTAAGAAGTGTAATTAGAATACATATTGGATAATTGAACAATAAATTAAGAAATTAAATAGTTTAGATTGATACTTTTAAAACATGAGTATCAATATACATTGTTAAATGAAATGATAATTATACCGCTGTGGCTAAAAAGAGAAAATGAAAGTAAAGGTAAAAGTGAAAGTTATAGTAAAGAATAACGTAAGGGTAAAAGTAAATATGATAGCGTGTTGACTAAGAGGTTAGTGAAAAGTAAAGTTGAAAGATTGAAAACAAAACCTCAAAGTATGAATTAAAAATAATTCTAGTATTGACTGAAGTAAAAGAAAACGTTTAATGCAAAAAATGTAAGAGTAGCATAATCTATGTAATTATGCTTTACTTTGGGAAATTATTGGATTAGTATTCACCACTGGGCATATCTAGTGCTTAACACGTAGTGTTTACTGCGTGCAAGTTATAAGATGTTGAGGGAGCATAGTACACGATGGAGCCAGTTCGAAAGAGAAGAATTAGTACTATATCAAGTTGTATTTTGGCATGTATATACTTAAACCATAAAGGTAAAAGATTGAAATGTATTTTGATTGTATTTATGATTATTGATGGATGAGTGTTAAGTGTAAGTTTTTAGCATGAAGTTACTTTGAATATGTTTTAATTGTTTACAAAACTGTCGAATGATTCAGAATTTAATGTAAAGGTTTTTAAAGTGTCTCGAATTGTTCGGTGTAAAAAAAAATTTTTTACCGTTTATCGCTAAGTTTTTCTCATCGAAAAGGACTATTTCGAGAATGGTGTTACACTAAATCAGTAGAGATGTTCGATTAGGTGTTTAAACCAATATTAGCTCTGATACCATGTAAGATGGAAGAGAAGTGTATTTTGTGTATCTTATACATGTATTCACATGTACAACAATATAAAGGAAATATACAAAGGTAAGAGGAAGTGGTGGAGTTCCACTGAAATACAAACAACGAAGTGGAGTTTTACTGAAATACAAACAACAAGCTGTAATACACACAAACAGTAAGCTATTTAAGTGTAAACTATCAACATTATCTAACACTTAAACAACAAGCTGTTTCTTATACTGAAGAAGAACTCTATTCTTGCTATATCACTTACAAAAAGCATTATTTCGCTAGGTAATGTTAAAAAAGTATGGGAAGACCTTAAAGATAGATTTTCTCAAGCAGATTCTTTAAGGGTTGCAGAATTGCAAAAAGAATGCACAACTTATGTCGAGGGTCGCTCTCTGTAAATGAACACTATACATAGTTGAAAATCATATAGGATGAATTCATCAACTTTAGGCCAATACTCGTATGCTCTTGTAACCCATCTTGCTAATGTGGGTCAATGAACACTATGAAATAATATGTGCTATCTGATTATGTTATCATTTATCTGAGAGGTTTGAATGATAATTTCTCTACTATCAAGTCTTAAATTATGCTGATTGAACCTTTTCCATCCATGAACAAGGTCTTAGAGCCAAACACATGGCATTGGTGGATCCACTTAAGCTTTAGAGCATGTTACAGGGAATGTTGCAAATGGCTACAAAAGCAACAACGGAACCACTCTAGGAAGGAAAAACTTTAACAACTTAAAAAAAAACAATGTGCACACATTGTGGCTTTACAAATCACACCATCGACAACTGCTACAAGCTTCATGGATATCCACCAGAGTCTAAACTAAGAGGGAGGCATAATTCTAGGGCTAATGTTGTCACAAAGAAAAGATTTGATGTCAACAACTAGCATTGCATAGAAGGAGAGCAAATAACCATGAGCAAAGAGCAATGCAACCATCTTTTGAACCAATGCAATTAGGTTATAGCATGTCTCAAGCCATCAACATCATAACAACCTATATTTGCATCAATTACTATTGCAACTAGTATTTTACAATCTAGAAAATTAGCAGCCATCTTTATGCGACATGCAATTCTAATAAAAACTTATCTGTCTCTTTATCTTTACATTTAAAAAGGAATACTTGGATTCTGGACTCTGAAGCTACAAACCATATATCTTGTGATCTTAATCTCTTTACTGAATATCAAAAAATTCCAAATCTATCAATCAACTTGCTTATGGACTTTCCATTATTGCTACTCACATTAGAATAGTACACTTAAATAAGGATTTAATTTTATACAAAGTCCTTTATATTCCCACTTTTTGTTTCAATCTCATCTCTGCTAGCCAATTGTCCAAAACATCTAATTATTTAATCCAAGTTTTTACATTATACAAAATCTGTAGAGCTAGAAAAGGATTAGGCTAGCTGAGGAAGTAGAAAGGCTCTATCTGTTGCAACAAGCATCACCAATTAGTTATTTTTCTACTTTTTAGCAAAATAAATCCAATCGAGATATCAGTCAGCTATGACAGTACAAATTATCACATGTATCATTTCAAAGGGTATAACATCTTCCTCAAATTAGTAGATATGCAAAATTTAAAACAAAGACATGTGATATATGTCACTTTACAGAACTAAAAAATTACTCTTTTCCTTTAATCAATCAAATGCTGTTTAAACCTTTGATTTGTAATATGTAGACATCTGGGGACTGGTTCCACCCTCGATTCAAAGACTTAAATACTTTGTTGCCAATATTGATGATTTCAGTAGATTTACATATGAAACTAGATAGATTATTTAAAACTTCTTTATTATTGTTCAAACATAATTTAAAAAATTCATCAAGGCATTAAGAAGTGACAATGGTGTTGAATTTCAGATGAATTCTTTCTTTTCCTCTAAAGGCACAATCTACCAAACCTTTTGCGTTGAGATTCCTCAACAAAATTGCATAATAGAAAGAAAAACACCAGCACATTTTGAATGTAGTTAGGGAATTACAGTTTCAATCCAATTTGCCTAAGGCTTTCTGTTCAGATTCTATTATGCATGCAGTTCATTTAATTAAAAAATTTCCTAACCAATTATCAACAAAGCTATTCCCTCTGAAAGGTTATATGATAAACAACCAAGCTTGTCACACTTAAGAGTTTTTAGATGCCTTTGTTATGCCTTTACTCTAAGTAATAACAAGAAGTAGTTTCATCAAAGAGCATATAAGTGTGTTTTCCTGCATGGTTATTAAAATCGGATCGGACTGGGCAGTCGAACTGGTTTAATCGCGAGCCATTGGTTGATCCAGTTGGTTCAATGGATAAAAACCGGTTTGGATAAAAACCGGAAAATACTGTTTCAAACCGCCAAAAACTGGTTGAACTGGGATAAAACCGGGTTAAATGATAAAAACTGGTTTGATTTTAGAAAAACCAACTTTTTGTCCAAAATATTTATACAATATTATTTTTTTCTGGAAAAAAATAAAATAAAATTATAAATACAAAATAATTAAAATTCAAACAATTTAATGAATTTTTTATAAATTAAATAAAATTTTATAATTTATATTTGAAGAATTTCTTTAAAAATTTACAATTTTTTACTATATTTATCTTAAATTTTTATTATAAATGTTGAATGACTTGAAAATATAGTCCTATTGTTAATCTTTGATGATAAATATATTTTTCTAAACTATTTTTAATTTTTTTATATAGTGATATTTTCATAATATTTATATAAAATTTAAAAAATAATATATTTTTTAAAAAATGAAAAAAATCCGGTTGAACCTCAAAGAACCGATCGAACCACAAACCCTTAAGCTCTTCGGTTCGTTATCCGATCCAGTTTTAATAACATTGCTTTCCTTAGGTAAAAATAAGGAACTAAGGGATATAAGTTATTTAAGATATATAACCATTCTTACCTCATCTTCGAAATTGTTCAGTTCTATGAGAAAGAATTTCCCTTTGCCAAAATAAGTAATGAAGATGATGCAGATGAATTTGTCTTCCCTATTCCTTTTAATGAATTTGATTATTAAGACACAATAGTTGATCCGTCAATTGTAGAATCAAATGAAGGCAATATAGAATATAGAGTTGAAAATGGAATCACCAAAGAAGAAAATTATGAAATGAATCTTAACAATTAAGGATTAATTGTAGAAAAATCTCCATTAAGGAGATCATAAAGATATAGAGTTCACCCCTCATATTTGTAAGACTATCATACTCCGCTAGTAGTTCATAAGCCCAACCCTACTTCTAGTTCAGTAAAAAAGATCTTGCTTACTCTGTAGCCTCTATCTAAAGTTCTATTTTATAGTAATTTGTCACCTAATTATAAAGGCTTCGCTTTTTCAATATCCATAACTCTATATAATCCTATTTCTTATTCATAAGCTGTAAGGTACAAAGAATGGCAAGATACTATAACGAAAGAAATTGAGGCGCCGAAAGCTAATCAAACTTGGGATCTAGTTTCTTTGCCAACTTATAAGAAACCCATTAGCTATAAATGGGTATATAAAGTGAAATACAATTCTGATGGAAGCATAAAAAGATTTAAGGCTACACTAGTAGCCAAGGGGTACACTCAAGAGGTTGGAATAGATTACCTTAACTGCAAACATGTTAACTATTAGAACATTATTTGCAATAGTTGCTATCAAAAGGTGGCATCTACACCAATCGAACATCAATAATGTCTTTTTGCATGAAGAACTGAAATAAGTATACATGAATTTACCACTAAGTTTTAAGTCCTTTGAACTGAATCAAGTTTGCAAATTAAGAAAATCTCTCTATCCCTTAAAATAGGCATATAGGCAATGGCACTAAAAAAATCACAATGACACTTGAAAAGGATGGATTCAAATAAGCTGCAGTTGATCCCTCTTTTTAAAAGAACAAATCGTAACTATAAACATGGCCGTGTGTCACCAATGCATGGCCATGTGTCATCAAATTTTGCCTATAAATGGTTGAATTCGAGCCATTTTCCAGGGTCTTACTTTTTTTGCTTCCTAAGCATACATTTTCCTCCCAATTCCTAGAACCAAAAATCATTCATTCCATCAAAGCTTCCATCACTTCATTTTAGCAAAAATCCAAAGTTTGATTTTCATCTTTTAAATCTTCTTTATTAAATCAATGTTAACAATTCCCAAGACTCAGAGTTTCTATTATCTATTCGAGTAAGTACATTGATGATAATATACAAAGTAGTTTTTAACGAGTCAGATCATATATTCATCCTTGAATATTATGGATCTGACCCTGGTTGCCATTTTCTTTATTATTTTGTTGGATCGATTTTAGTGGTGAAACATTTTTTTGAGAATATTTATCGTGTAATAGAAATAATAGGATTTATACTAATGATTTTATTTTATTTGCTTGAATCTGACTTTTCCTTAATATTATCTAAAAAGTTAGTTTCCTTAAGAGATCATTTATTTAAGTATTCACAATTATATTTCGAGCAAGAAAACCATATAGAAAAAAGGGTGGGCACATGACTTCGAAGTGGAATGCGCCCCAACACAGATCTTTATTATTATTATTTTCCTTTTAAAAGGCCAAACTCTTTCGTACATATCTATGACCTAATGATCGTAGATACGCGTGTTAAAATATTTCTATTTTAAATTTCTATTATCTTATTAATTTCCATGCTATTTTATTTTAATGTTGTTTCTATCATGTATCTCTTTATACATACCTTTGTCAGTGAGCGTAGCGTGGCAAGTGAAATAACAATGCTTTGTTCCCTTGTACTCGCAATATCTACTCACTGCAAGTAAAAGATCTTTTTGGCCATTCAAGGAAAATATCACGTAAAATATTTATATTAATAACTTGAATTTTTCATTAATAAAACATGACCAATGTCCTAATTTTATTTCCAAAAGCCACTTGTAAACAACTAACTTTTATCAATGTAAAAACATTTATATATAATTAAATAATACAAGATTTTTACTAATAAAACTTAGATTTACTGTCCTTATCTTCAAAACTCACAATGAAACACGTCTTCACAATTTGCATACAAGAACCAATGTCCTCAACCAAAAAGGACAAGTAATAAACTGCCTAATTTATTGATACTTACTTTACGATTTGTGAATATTAAATATTTATGCTATGATTTACCATTTTTCTATGTAATTGGATGCACTTTTAATTTATTATGTCATGATTATGCATGTAAGAAAGGAAATAAAATAATTAATTTAAAAGTCATTATGTCAATTTCATCAAAAGTATAAATAAGAGCATGTAACACCCAGTACCCGGCCAGTTAAAAAATTCGGGCATTGAATGCCACACACGAATTTGAGTCACTTTAAGGGGGTCAAATATAGGGTTTGATTAATTTTAATAACCTTATTACTTTAACATATTATTTATTTTTATAAAAATTCGACAAAATTTTCCTTAATTATTGACAACTTTCTATGAAAAATAGTATAAACACATGCTGAGATTATAACTACTTCCACAAACTCAAGTGATTTATCACAACTTACATAGTCAGCTTCAAAACAACAACTCAATTTACTGCAATCATGAATAGTTACTCATATACACAATTATACATTTATAAGGTTTACGTTATAAAAAAAAATCAGTGTACATATTAAAATATGCATACTATATGAATATAATTTAGTTCGGACTTAAGATTTTGCTTCTCAAGGTTCCTACGTATCACATTTAGGGAATCAGAACCACTTAGTTCTTCAATCTCGAGACTCAACATTGTACTTTAAATAAGTAACCATTAAATCTGATTTAGGCAAGAATATCACATATCACTTTTAAAACACTTACAGATACATAATAATATTGTACACATTCCTAATTACACCATATTACTCCAGATTGTGTAACACACAGTTAATCACAATACAAATATAAATATATATTCAATACCATTCAATTCCAATCATAATTAGTTGTAATTAATCATAATTCAAATTAATAACAGTATAAATTTTATAAACTATTTATTAATATTTGGTAAAATACTTACGTCAACCTTTATTTCTTTATTTAATTCCAAATTTGCCCTTAGTATATCAATTGAAATTTGCACCGAGTTGAACAAACATAATTTAAACACGGGATCGAGTTCTCGAAACCATACGGCCCACCATTTAATACATACATATTTATATATATACTTGTGGATCGAGTTCCCGGAGCCATTCAGCCCACAATTCATTTTAATTACTTTTACCGGAAGAGCTCTCGGAGCCATTCAATTCAGTAATACACACCAAGGCGTGATACTTATGGACCGAGCTCTCGGATTCATCCAGCCCATAATGTAATACATACATAGTTATATACACTTATGGACCGAGCTCTCGGAGTCATTCAGCCCACAACTCATTTTAATCACTTTTACTAGAAGAGCTTTCGGAGCCATTCAATCCGGTAATACACACCAAGGCGTGATACTTATGGACCGAGCTCTTAGAGCCATCCAGTCCATAATTTAATACATACATATTTATATACACTTGTGAACCGAGCTCTCAAAGCCATTCAATCGACAACTCATTTTAATTACATATATCGGAAGAGCTCTCGGAGCCATCCAATCTGGCAAATTTCCTTTAATACATATTTATTTGCTTAAATGGTTATGGCATTACATTCTTTTATTATTAATACAATTTCTCTATAAAGAATAATTCATCATAATAGGATATTACCAAGCAATGACCGAATGTGTTTTTATTCTTAGGGAAATAACATCTTTTTAGTCTTCGCAACTAAACCAAATAAATAATAAGGAATTACTTTATCAAAATGGGATCTAATTAATTACATCTTGTGGTTTATTAACGGTTTGAACTTATGTTAATTTTACTTTCTTTATCTTCGAGTCATATGCTTAACCATTCATTTTTAAAAGCATTTATTAGAATTTTTCCATCTTTTTCACTTATATCTTATAAGGAGGTTCTAAGTCCAAATGTATATATATATTTATTTCAAAATTTTATGTCTTAGTTAGCCTTCTAATTATCAAGTGCAATTTATTTGTGATCATTGGTTAATTAAACTAAATAGGGACATATAAGATTCCCTACCTTTGACATAATATGCTAACTTTAGTGAAAGTAGAATTTATTTGCCTAAAATTCAACTTAATTATAATTTACTACAATTCAATTATTACTTAAGTTTGTAAGTGTACTCTCAATTACCTCCAAATTGTTATATAATACTGCTAGTTAAAAGCACAATTTAATCCACTGATTTAATAAGCAAATTAACAATATAATGACACTTATTAAAGAGAAGCTAAATTATAAAAGGAATAATTAAATCAATTTAAGCCAACAGTAATAACCAATCACTTCCTAAACTCTTACTTTTAAAATATTTGTGCAGTTCATTTGCAAACTAATTAAGCTATACATCCTCACACATCCACGTTCAATGAATGATTTTATGGTTTCCACAGCTTAACAAGGTGTTAATAATTTAAAAAGGTAAGCCAGATTCAGAATATCTTCTCTTCAATATGACAATTTATATGCAACATGATGCATCTAATTTCTCAAATAACTAAATAGTTAACTGAAGATCATATTTGTCATTTTATAGGAATAAACTATGCACATTACTACGGTAGAAAAAGTGTCAATGTTTGAACATGGATTTTGTCAAAATATCTGAGAAATATCCCATGAATGATGATAAAAGATAAGTAAGAGCAAGGAAGGAAAAAAAATAAGGACCACTATAAAAAGAAATCCTGAAATCAGGGTTATACCAAAAACTATCACTGAATGTTTAATACATATTTAAGCATATTACCTTCTATGAGCAATTTAGTTTAAGAAATATAAAATGATTCTTCTGCCCAAACTTTAGTATTTCACAACATTTTGTTCTCTCTATAATTTTAATTTCTCTTGCATGTTTTATAACTAATACAGATTATTATGATAACAATAGGTTCTACAAGTCAGAGTACACACAATTGTAAAGAATATGAAAATTGATGGAAAAATTCATAACATTAGAGCACCACAATTGACAATAATTCTGAAAATTATTCACTTCATATAAAATGCACTGACTATAGCGAGTTTTTATTGTTTCTTGAACATGCCTGTAACTTTAAAATCTAATCTAGCAAATCTCATTCTTTTACCAATATTGATAAATTGTGGCTTGTCTATCAATTGTGCTGTTATTATATTGCTCGCAAAAATAGGACTAAAAAGATGCTAATCCAGTAGGATTTCAGAATTTGTTTAAATAAGCTAATTGGAGTAAATTAGTAACTCGTACCATTAGCTAAAATTCCCAATTTCTTTTTCAATATTGTGCCTCGCTAGAGCTTCACCGGAGTTTGGTCGGAGCTTCATCGGTGCTTCACCGATGCTGTCCGCTATGGAGATCAAAGGCCCAGCATCCTGTCGTAAGTCACCATGTGTTCAGCTGCCGTCGTAGTTGATCAAAAATTGAGGTGGAAGGCCGCGGCACTACAGCTTTGATCTCCTTATTACCGGCGTATAAGGAGGAACGACGACCAAAGAAATGATCCCCTCACCTTTGGGAACTCATCGGTGTCTCCTGAGTCACCGTCCACCATCACGAGTTGCCGAAGAGGGGGGAAGAAGCTTCCATCGTGATAAAGAGAGAGAAGCAGAGATGGTGCCATGTATGGAGGAATAGACTGATAATTGATAGTCAACGGTGGTGGCGAAGAGGACGCCGGTAGCTTGCGCCGTCGATCGGTAATGAGGGACGCGGCGTCGTGCCCTTTTCCTCCACCGTTCCCGATTTTTACTCCTTCCCCTCTCCCTGCTTTTTCTTTTCTTCTTCTCTTTTTTTGTCCCCCTTATTTTTTTCTGGTAAATTTGTGTGGCCTTAATAATTTCATCTAGAAAAGTCTAGGGATTTCCCTTAAGATATATTATTATTATTATTATTATTATTATTATTATTTTATTTTAATTAACCATTTCTTTTATTGGATCACTTCAAAAATGGAATTGATCCAACCATGCTTATTGAGTTCTTTTGACTCGGGACGTAACAGAGCGAATTCTAAACTTTCTCTAAGTTTTGGCCTCATAATGTCTGAATGCCATTTCTCAATATTCTATTGGGTGACAACTCTTTATTCCTGCATTTTGGTGTCCAACTAATACCTCCTGATAGTTGATTACTAATGATGGGATAGATATACCTTGAAACATTATCTCATGCCTTTTTAAGGCTCGAAACCCAGCAAATTGGATTGAATGTAAGGCTCCAAATTTTACCTTGGTAGGAGTGTACTATGTATGTAAGTATATCTATAACGGTTGTTAAAGAATATGAAAATGAATGTTGAGGCAAGGACATGATTAGTAATAATGTAATTATTGAGGGTAATTCGATTAATTGCCCCAATTGTGTTATGTATGCATGAAAATAAGTTAAATATGGATTAATGTGTTAACATGAGGAAAAATGTATGCAATTAAGCGATTAATTAAAATCTACAGGCCAATGTGCAAATAAGAGAAAGTTAAAAAAACCACTAATAAGATGTTAACATGTAGTGCTTCTTGAAAGTGAAGAGATAAATGTGTATTTATTGAAAGGAAAAGAGATGGTCGGCCATCATGAGAGGGTTGGATTTCCAGCAACCTTTCTATACCCTTCTCATACCTAAATTGCACCTCATTGATTTTCAAGAGAGAATTAAAAGGGGGAAACAAGAATTTAAGTTCAAAAGGTGAATTAGGTAAGTAATTTATGCATTTATGTATGAATTCTTTTATTCTCTTTTCTTCCTATCATTCAAGATTTGGAAATGAATATGTGTTCTTAGCTTTGTATTTGTATTGAGTGTAATTAGTGCTCTAGTGGAAGAAAGAGCAAAAGATAGGTGATTAAAGAGGCAAGTAAAAGTGGAATTAACTAGACTACAAGAGTTATGAAAATTATTATTTTGATTCATTTTATAAATTATGTATTAGATGCTTTAAATATAAATTATGGTATAATAATGATGTTGGATAAGAGTATTGAGGTTGAATCATGTAATGAAATCAATTTAAGCCTTGAAGTAATTGATTATTTTAAACTCTATTTTTGATTCACTTAAACCAATATTTTGGCCATAACTTGGCCTATAGACCTTCGAACTAAGTAATTATAGTGCCATTGGAATCTTAAGACCTTCAACTTTCATAAAGAACTCTAGAGCTAATTCTTCCTGTAAGGCCCCAACTTTTACCCTAGTAAAAATGTACATCATTATGTAAAATTATAATTGATTAATGTTTAGTTAAATCGGTGAAATTCAAATTTGGGGTCATAAAGGGGAAACTTGGTAAATTTATGTTATGCTATTTGTGAGGCTCCTACTTATACCCTAGGAGATTTACTTTGTAATGTGTGATGCATGTGTTTAATTGATGGTATAATTTATATATGTTTGCCTAGTTCATGTAGTGTAAGTTTGGACCTAGAGGGAATTGTTTACCAAGAAAATGACAAAATGGTCATATTATATTAAGTTCTACATGTGCATAATTGAGGGAGAGTAGGGTTTTGGGGACGCAATTAAAATAAGAAAGTGTAAGTTTGTGTTAAGAACAAGGATTTAAGGAAAGTTAAGGGACTAAATACAAATTTATTTGAGTCAACAAAGGGAACCAATGAGAGAGTGACATTAGCTACTCTAGACACTTTATGAGATTTGAAGAAAAATTAAGGAATTCTAAAGTGAGTGGCCGGCCATTTAAGGGCAAAAACTCAGCCATTCCACTCCCTAATTATTTCCTAAATGCTCCCTAAACAAACCCCAAAGGAAAAGTGGCTTGTTGCTTGAGAGGAGAGAGAGAGTTTAAGGTTAGAGTGCTAAGGTATAAGCTTTCTTTTCTTCTCTTATACCTTGATTGCTATGTTGGGAAGGTATATATGATTATAAATGTGTGATTTTCTTTGTATAAGGAGAATCAAGTAAGAGAAAGGGAAAGGAAGTGCAAAGGGAGTAAAAAGGAGTGCTATTTTGGTTTAACAAGCTATGAAAACTTTCTATAAGTTTGATTGTATATGATTGAGTTTTTGATATGATAAATGAGTTATTAAGTGCTAAAAAAAGATTTAACATGGAAATTAGGTCCATGAATGCTTGGAAACCGAATTAGGTAAGTTATTGTTGAAATCACAAAATATTCCTTAGGACTGTTTTAGTTATAACTTAAGCTACCGAAACTCAAATTGAGTAATTCTAGTTGTACTAAAAACTAGACTCAAAGACCTTGAATTTATATGAAGAAGTCAAAAACTGAATCCCTTTCCCTTTGTAACCTGATGAAAAATAGAACTTAAACTCTGACTATGTCTGCTGCCCTGTCAATGGGAGCAGTTTGTGTTGTTTTGTGAATATATGAAGATTTATAGGTCTAAATAAAGTGATTTTTATTTTTATTTTGGAAACTAGAGACACAAGGTAACAACTTTATAGAAGATCACCTTGATTGAAAATGTAATGGCCTCAACACCGGATTGGCCGTGAACAGTAATTTTCGACGGCAAATAGTGTTTCCAAGCTGAAAATTATACCCGAAAGTGAAAAATATTTTATTTGACCATCGGAAAGTATTGGTAATGGTGAGTCCAGGGTTGAAATTCAAAGTGAAATCGAGGTCAAATAGGCCTCTAAAAGTCAAACATACAGAAAAACTAGCGAGTCAATTTCCCTTGTAAGAAGGGTTAACTCGATTTTCACGTCTCGTATATACGATCTGAGAGTTTCTGCTAAGATTATACTAGGGGCATTATAGTGAAAATAAGGTAAAAGTGTGGAAAGAAAGATGAAAATGAAGTTTAATATGAAAAAAAGGACCTAATTGAAGGGAAATAAAAAGTCTAGGGGCAAAATGGTAATTTTACCAAAGTTGGTGTTTAATGAGTAAATATGATTAAGAAATGATTAATAAGGGTAAAATGATAATTTGGATCCCAACAGTGTCAAAATGAAGTTTTATAAGACATAAGGACCAAAAATATAATTTTACATGAAAAAGTTAAAATAGGCAGTAATTTGTAATTTTTGAGTAAAGTTATAGGATAAAAATGAAATTAAATGAATATAATGGCAGTTTTGTAAATATAGGTCAAAATGGCAATTTTGGAAATAAATGTGATAGTAGGGACCTAATTGAAAATGTAATCAAAATTTAAATATTAAGTAAAAAGAGTTGTTAATAAATGATTAAAGTTGCTTTTGAAATGAAAATGGGGAAAATGTGTTTAATTGGAAATATTATTATAAGTTTATTTGCTTTTTGTTTTATTTATAGAATAATAAATTGGTAAAGGAAAATATTATGATTGTTAGTCACCACTGGACATAATTAATGCTCAGCACGTAAATTTTGCTGCGTGTAGGTGCTGGGGAGCAGGAGCAGTAGTGCACATCTGGGAAAAAAGTTTTGTTAAGACACATATTTTGGGATCATTTTGGCATGTATATATAAATATGTATAGATGTTGGAGATTGTAATAAAAGATATTCATTATGCATGTATTGCAAATGCATAAAGATATATGTGAATATTAAGTTAATATGAGATGGATGGGTATGAATGGGACTGATTGATTATGAGATTGTAGAACGAAGTGTGAATATTGATTATAATTGATTTGTTGTGCCTCTGAGAGGCTGTGATTTCGTTTGCGTTTCAAAAGGCTAGTGAGATTTATAGCCGTTATATTGCCGAATTTTTGTAAAATAAATAGTAATATTGGACTGTTATAGGTCAACGGCCATATAACATAAGATTATAGTAATGGTTTTGAAAATAGAAATAAAGGTTAAGTTAATTGGACAAAAAAATTTTGGTTTTTTGCACTGTTCCGGTAGGTCTAAGTGATAAGGGTGTTACATTTAGTGATATCAGAGTAAAGGTTTAAGCGGTTCTAAGATTGAAGTGGGTATTAATAGTTGATTTATCTGTATATACATGCCAATTATTTTTGGGAGAATGTGTTTTGGAATTAATATGTATTTGCTCCTTTTTTGTTTTATAGTGAAAGGATATCTGCTAAACAAAGGCAACAGGTGGGTGATAGTTGGAGTGAGGCATCGAGCAATGTTGGGCAATAAGAAACCCCACGATAGATTCCTCCACCTGTACCACCGCCTCCTTCTCCTTAGCTTGACTTCCTTAATTTGATGGCTGATTATATACAACACCGATTACAGACAGCTTAGGCATAGCCTCAGCCAGTAGTGGTACAAATTCAATCGGCTCCACCTAGATGGAAACCTATCTTGGAGCAGCTAAAGAGACTAGGGGTAGAAGATTTTGCTGGGCAAGACCCTTTGACACCGGCATTAGCAGAAGAATGGCTTTATAAGATAAAAAAATTGTTTGAAATTACTCACAGCCCCTTGGAAGAAAAGTTTGAAGGTATAGTTGCTTTACTTTAGGGTCCCGCTTTTATCTAATGGGATTTAGTTAGGTGGCATACTCCAGCAGATCAGTTAAACTGAAAATTCTTTGTTGATCAATTTGAGATGAAGTACATTAGGTTTGAGTAGGGAAACAGGACCATAGTAGAATATGATCGAGAGTTTGAGCACTTGAGCGCTTATCTGGATGAGAGCCAAGCTATAGAAGAGAAATTATGTCACAGGTTTGAGAGGGGTTTGCATACAGAGCTCAGGAAAATTATTGGAGGTCAGAAGTACCCTAATTTGAGAGCTATGGTTGAAGCTAATATTAAGTTAGAGACCACTCAGGCAGAGCAAGCTGACAGACGTCTCGGTTTCAGCAGAAAAGAAAGCAGGGGCAGTCCAGTGGTAAAGGGGGACAAGGAAAGAAGTTAAAGGGATTTCAAGCACCGCATGGTTAGTCACCGGCATTAGCAGGCCGAGGTGAGGGCAGTGCATCATGTGGTAGAGCTTTAGCAGCTAGTACACCCCGAGATGGAGGTGGTGGGTCAGCAGTAACTTGCGAACATTATGGTAAAACTCATCTCGGGGAGTGCAAATTTTTGACTGGAGCTTGTTTCAGGTGTGGGTCCAGAGACCATCAGATCAAGGATTGTCCTGTTATGTAGACCACCTCAGTTACATCACCAGCATTAAGTACTGGGTCCTTGGCACCAAGTGGTCGTGGTAGGGGAGCCGCCCCTAATACTTCAGCTTTCAGACCCGCTGGTCAGGCATCTCAGGGATAGAGGCGAGCTTCAAGCCAGACTTATGTTGTCAGAGCTAGAGAAGAAGAGGATGCTCCTGATGTGATTGTAGGTAAATTTCTTCTGTTATTTGATTCAATACATGCATTGATTGACCCTAGTTCCACACACTCCTATATTGGTACTACTTTGGCACAGGATAAAGGGATGAAAGAGGCATGCTTGGACCAAGATATCTTGGTGAGTAATTCTCTGGGCCATAGTGTAGTGGTAGACAAAATGTATAGACAATGTCCTATTAGTAACAGAGACATATATTCCTGGAAAACTTGATTGCATTACCCTTCCACGAATTCGATGTGATTTTAGGGATGGATTGGTTATCCGCCCACCAAATGACTATTGCTTGTAAAAGAAAGAGGGTTACCTTAAAGCTTGAAGATAACTAGGAGATTACAGTGGTAGGTGTAAGAACTGATTTCTTATCTAATGTGATATCAACTACTGCTACTAAGAGGTTGATTAGAAAAGGGTGCATAACTTACATGTGCTATGTAGTGGAGGCATAAAAAGTCAGTCCAAAGATATCAGAAGTGCCCACTGTCAGAGAGTTTCAGGATGTGTTGCCTAATGAGTTGCTAGGCTTACCACCTGATAGGAAGGTAGAGTTCTCCATTGATGTTGCCCCAGGTACTGCCCCTATCTCCATTGCTCCCTATAGAATGGAACCTACAGAATTAAAAGAATTAAAAATTCAGCTACAAGAATTGCTAGATAAGGGATTTATTAGACCTAATGTTTCTTCCTGGGGAGCGCCAATCTTGTTTGTAAGGAAGAAAGATAGTACACTTAGGTTGTGTATTGACTATTGACAGCTAAATAAAATCACCATGAAGAACAAGTATCCTCTTCCTCGTATTGAAGACTTGTATGATCAACTTAAAGAAGCAGGTGTTTTCTCAAAGATTGACCTGAGATCAGGCTACTACCAGATGGGAGTAAAGGAACTAGATGTGCCTAAGACCTCCTTTGGCACTAGGTATGGCCACTATGAGTTTTTAGTCATGCCCTTTGGACTCACAAATGCATCGGCCGCCTTCATGGACCTAATGAATAGGGTTTTTCACCCTTATTTAGATTAGTTTTTAGTAGTCTTTATTGATGACATTCTAGTCTACTCCAAGATGCTAGAAAAGTATGATAAGCATTTGATAATTGTTCTGCAGACTTTGAGAGAAAAGCAATTGTATGCTAAGTTCAGTAAATGTGATTTCTGGTTAAATGAAGTATCATTTCTGGGGCATGTGATATCTGCAGACGGTATAAAGGTAAATCCTTTGAAGATTGATGTAATTCTCCAATGGAAGCCACCTAAAAATGTTACAGAAGTGAGGAGTTTTCTGGGATTGGCTGGGTATTATAGGAGATTTATAAAAGGCTTTTCTACTATTGCAATACCTTTGACACGATTACTGCAGAAAAATATCAAATTTGTATGGACTGATGAATGCCAAAAGTATTTTGAAAAGCTTAAAAGTATGTTGACAGAAACTCCTATTCTTACTCAACCAGAGTCAGGTAAGGATTTTGTGATCTATAGTGATACTTTCAGGAATGGTTTAGGCTACGTTCTGATGCAGGAAGGCAAGGTGATTGCTTATGCCTCCCGACAACTCAAGACTCATGAGAAGAATTATTCCACTCATGATTTAGAGTTAATAGCTATTGTTTTTGCATTAAAGATTTGGAGGCATTACTTGTATGGAGAGCAATGCTATATCTATTAGGATTATAAGAGTTTAAAATATTTACTCACCTAGAGAGAACTCAATCTCAGACAGAGATGCTGGTTGGAGTTGATTAAAGACTATGATTCTTACATCGACTACCATCTAGGAAAAGCTAATGTAGTGGCCGATGCGCTTAGCAAGAAATTTTTGGTCCTAAATTGCTATTAAAGCTCACCTAAGCTTCCCTAAATGTTTTTAAAACCTTTTAAACATAAAATTAAAGATAAATTGTACCATTATTTATGTGATTTGCATATTGAGATTATAAAAAGATAGTCATACAATTGCAAATGTGGTTATCCAATGATGATGATAGCACACTGTTATAATTATTCTGAGCATTTACATGTCTAATTTTGCAATTTGATGAATTTCATGTGATGAAAGGAATGATATGTAAAATGATCAATGTTGTTGCATCCCTAGCAAGTATACTAGATCGACAAGTAATAAAGAGAAATATTTTTAAGACTTTCGAATATCGTACCCATGGGATTGTGTGTGCAAGTCTAGACAATCGGTCGTATGCTAAAGAATTCCCAAAAGTTTTGGTGATTTTGCTAATGCTATCTAAATTAAAAACTTTGAATACTCAGAATATGCAATGGAAAGAGATTAAATTTAACTAGTAGTGATTCAAGTAAGAGCTGAGTTGTGAAAAATTAGTAAGTGTAAAAATCTAAATAAGAAAAATGTTATTCGGGTTCACTCATCCTCCCCATATCCAATGTGAATTAATTTAGCATAATGTAATATATGGATGAATCCAGGATAACCCTCTTAACCCAAGCATCCAATTCCGGAACAAGTTATTCTAATTGCAAAGCGTTCCATTTTGGAGCAAGCCTTACAACTAGCCTAAACACATGTTTTTCATCCTAAGTTTGGGTCGCTTTCCCATTTCAGAGCCAAACGACCCAAACTCATCTATTTCACTCTCCACTCTAACCCTAAAACCATAAAATACTGCACATCTAGAGTCCCATTCCAGAGCAATCTAAAATAGACAGTATTTTTGATAGAAAAGCTGAGCAAAATTCATTCATAGTATTCAACCCACACAAGCATTAGCATCCAACCAAGATATAAAATAAAAATCATTCATCAAAGCTGGAAAAATCACTTAAAAAGCTGAAAACTAATGAAATAGAAGTAAGCAATAGTGAAATAAACCATTCACTCATATATATAACTTAAAATATGTTCAATATTCACATTGTAGATAGGGGATTCAGAGATCCCCTAAACAACTAAGGAACTACTCACTATCCATTACAAAATAAGAAGAGAAAAGGATAGAATCAACCCTGAAACTCATGGTGGAAGAATACCTAGCTGAATCCCAAGTCCTTCAATCTTCTTCTCTAATGCTTGAAAGGAAATAAGATAAAAACTATGTAAATCTAAGCATCTAAGCTATCTATTTGTGTTTAACCTATGTATTTTGCTGTAAATATATTTATTTGCAAGTAAATCTATGTATCTATCT